>OX246745.1:26138044-26270544 GCA_945910005.1 Isoperla grammatica
AACTTGTGGAGGTAAAATGTGAAATCTACCGATTTTTAAGTGTAGTAAAGCCCGGTATCATGACGGCCCGCTAAGTATTAAACCCTCCGCTAACTTATCTTCTCCATGGCAACCACCAATCAGGTGGTTCCCATGAACAAACAAGTTAGTCCCGGTCTACATATTTAGCGGGACGTCATAATATGGGCCTAAGAATACATCAATGTTCAGTATGAATATCGTGAAGGCTGAGCACATTTCGTGAATATTTAAAACCTGGTGAAGCAGGCTCAAACTGAAGATAACGATAAATCAAATAATTTATGTTTATTCAGCTTCAAATGAATATTAAAATTAATTATTTTAATTGGAAATTAAGCTTTGTTCTGTGTGACATAAGAGCTTCCGCATTTTCTCCAGAATCAATGTTTAGCTGAAACCGAACACTGATATCCAATTAACTGAGATCTTGATCAAACATACATTAGATGGGTTGACAGTTAAATCAAATTATGGTTCAAAAACGTTCGACAGCTTACAACTACATTCAATCTTTTTATGCTCAGTTGATTCATAAATGCAGAAGTAATATTGAATATACTCAGCTTTCATTTGCTGATTGACCCAACAGTATGTTAAGAAATGTATACATTGTAGCTAAACCATTATAGGGAATTACGTTTGTGCTTCATATTATTAAATTTGGTTTTATTCCTATTATGTGTCAGTATGTAATATCATTTTCAAATTTATTTATTTTTTGTTGGTTTTTAGGTTGTTCTTGCATCACGGTATACTGACATAATTAATTATTACCTGTTTTTGTTTATTATCACTTCCTCTTATGTTCGTAAATCACTGCTCGGATCGGTTTGTTAAATTCTGTCGTATCGTACCATATGAATATATATTGAGCCTCTTTTATTACTGACAACCTTTTGATAACACTTTGGTCGTTACGTTTCCTCATAGTGTCATATTCTCCAAAATATCTTGCATCACGATATTTGTTGAATTAATAATATAGTCTCCAGGCTATTTTTCTTATTTAGCTCAATAATAGAATGTCCAACAACAGTTACTTTTAAACGGCGAAAGTAATATGTCAATTAGTTGAGATGAAATTGAGTAATGATAACTGTGTTGAAACATAACCTTGAACTCGTGAGACTAACAACTTTTCCGAGTGAGTAAGATTACGCAGCCCTGTGCATCGAACGGAATTGGCGACTGAGCACCAAAAAAGATGAACTAACTTATTTGTTATCATTGTCTTTCTAAAACACATATGTTTGTTGTTGACTTTCTAGGCTGCTGTACTAGTCAGATGTTGTTGGCTACAAAAGAGCTGAATTAACCACAAGAATTACAAATTTTGTAACAGGAAACAAAATTGTGTGATTTAAGACAAATTACCAATGCCAAATATAAAGGAGTCGCCCTATCGAAGGGATTGATGATGGTTCATAATACAAATAATATGTATATTGTTGTATACTCATGAAATAACAAAGTCTTCTCTTGTAAATCACATTACGTTGCAGAAATATGATGTTGAGAAGTGGTTTATCAGTTACCACATACATTCTTATTATTGTTTAATTCAATGCTGACAAATTGTATTGGTCTTCCTTTGAAAGTCAATTTTCTAACCACATACGATACTCAAATAAATAAGCTAAGCTAACTTGAGGTGATGGGTTCATATTTTTTTTATTGAGCGTATAAAAGGAAACTGATAACTTTCCCAATGAAAATCTGGTCCTACGTAACGATTGTACGACTTCTGACCTCACTTTGAATTTACCATACTCCATGTGTATATGTTTAATTATATCTTTATTGACAACGGGTCTCAAACCCCCACTGGGGAAATGCAGTAAAATGAGACAAGGCCAATCTCAATTAGACAACGATTTTTGCTGTTAAAAAAAGTCATAATTGTACCTAAAGATATTCACATAAGCACATACATTTTGCACGGTAAAAATAATACACGATGAAATTGGCTATGTATTATAACTATATAACTATATGTAACGTTTCTTAACTAAAGTCATTTAGTATGATAGTGGTAATTATTTAAAACCTGCTGCACTCAATTAGGGTGTGTTCAATTTTACATTTGTCGATGTAATGGCTATATAAATACGGGTGGTTTGAAGAATGCATACATAAAATAAATTATGGGTATGTATTTCGTAACATCCAGCAGGTGTAAGAATAGGCTTCAGAACTGCGCAAATAATCAACCATGAATCATGATAAATACACGTTACTTCGGATAAGCTTGATTATCATTTTACTTGACGTTTCATAATGGTGATGTGATATTCAAATGAAGAACCAAGTTTATGTAATAAATAAATACACCTACAAAGTCAGAGTTAAATTATAATATACTGTTTACTAGCAATAGAAACGGGGCTGCATGTACTCTTAGTTAGCATCGCTCAGGGCGTTGCGTTGCGCAAACACTGCATATTAGTATCTTCATTATGGTCTAGAGTTTAGAGCATAAACCATATAATTAAATATGCAATAATTTAGAATTAATTATTGAAATAACAATCGTAAAAATTACAATAGTCACTATTTGCAAGTTTTTAAATTAATTGTTTTATCTCATAAAAAAACAAATTCCGCTTAGGAATTATTTTTTCAATGTCTTGCTTGAATGTCTTGAATCGTTCTCAAAACATCAATAAAATATTGTTAATTGTGCGTGATATAATATTGCGAGCTACCCATCATGCATCCTGGAAGTTCTGAAGGAGGGCCGGGTGGAATGCTGTAGAGTTGCGGACACGTGAAAGAACGTGAAACAACTCAAAACATCGTCACTGCTATTATTTCAAATTACTCACTTGTGTAGACTTCCCCGGTGATCTGATCGTAGATCGGGTGATGATGATCGATATTGCGCCTCGGGTGATCCGTGATCGCATTCATGGTGAATGACACAAGTTATAGAAGTGGTGGCTGCGGGGAGGGGAGGGGGGGGGGGAGGGGGGGGGGGGGGGTAGTAGGGTGGCCATGTCTCTCAATTATTGACATCGCTCGAAATGTTCGATGGTGGTTATCGCTATTATCGAAAATTGATTGTACACTCGGTGGCATTTATAAATCAAAGGTAGTAAAAGTATCTTTTTTCAACCCGTATCTTTTTCCAACTTTTTTTTAAACTAATTGTCTAGAATGATATTCCGGACATGAGCAGCGGTGGGAAACTATCTGTGGCGTTGCAGCTGAAAAATGTTGTAAACATTTTTGGACTTATTTCATATCGAACAAAACAAATACACATATTTAGAATCGAAGCTAAAAGTGTCTTAAAGAGTTGTCGAAGAACACTCACATTTAACAGTTGCTGATGTTGGCGTGTGAATGAAGTGATAGTAGGATTTAAAAAATATAATTGAATATATGATGGGAGATTGAGTAACTCGGGCAAACGTGTCAGAACCGTGGGAAATAGACTATTGAATATCAGCGATATTTGCGGTTTTGGATGACAAAGTTAAAATAACGAAATACGCTTAAAAATTTCCCTGTGTATACATGTACAAAATGCAATGTGTTTTTTTTAAGAGAATTCAAAATTATTTGGAAAACAATTATTTTCAATTTTGGAAATATAGATAGATACAGTAATTATGAATGAGTAATATTTACCAAGATAAATATAATACTGACTATGAACACATGTCGAATACATTCTTCACAATGTAATGTAAATATGTGTTTTGTTTCATTCAACCTCGCGTGTATTTGTGAGTTAATATCACACTTGCCTCACCTTGTCTAACCGCGGCGGCTGGCACGATTTTTGCCGGTACTATTAAAATCCATACACGGGATACAATGGTGGCTGTTTACATATGTCATGCGCATAGAAATTACACAGAAAGCAATTTGATAAGTATTTGTCCTTGGCTTCGGAGTTCAACTGTCAGGGGCGCAGGCAGCCACGTAGATCAATCTTAGATGCGGAAGACGTGGCCCTTGTTACACGCCCGCACCCCACATGCATGAATCTATAATATATAACACAACGTATAGGTATATGGTAAAAGAAAACATTTTTTGGTCAAACTATCACTGTTTACGCTTTATTATTGTTAAATCAACGTTTCGAAAAGGAATCTCGTGTCTTTTTCAAGATAAAAAAATTATTATACCAGGTTTTGCAACCAACAAAATTTAAAAAATAATATGTTTACACATATGACGTATATGTTTTCCCGTAAATTTTCGTGGCGCATTGTATGTGTTGACTAATTTTACGGTTACTGCCACATATATCTATTAAAACAAGATTTATTTTGCTCAACGTTTCGGGAAAATTACATTTTCCATTATCAAGAGCCAGACAAAAACAAAAACGACAAAATATACGAAGATCACAAAAACAAACAATCACTGAATACAAGAGAATTGTGTACAATGATCAATGCAAGCTGTAACAAAGCGTAGATAGCTCGTCGTAAGGATGGCTTCACTTGATGGCTTGCATGAATTAGTTCTGGGAAAACCGAAAGCGGCTGTAGTTATGCAAGTGTATAATATTGACGCAAATAAGAAAACATATTTAACGACTGTCTGCTGCTCTAGTCATGCAGGTCAACTGTATGACTTGGATGACTTGCATGCACTCATTAGTTGGATGAATAAATTTATTCATCCAACCTGGCCTGACGGTCTACTGGAGCTCAATAAGGTATTTCTAACGTTATGCAATCGCCAAACGAATTATTCATCGAAGAAGGAAGAAAAACCGTGCGGAGAACTTTTATCACTATACCCCAAATCACTTTAAAATAATTTCACAATCATTAACAACAGAATTATATTTGGAAGATAAATAATTGTTGGATCTGAAAATGAGAAATATTCCACTAACTTCAAAAAACAATTTACATCTTGATAATGTAGTTTATATAAAATTTGGTAAAAAAATCTGATTTGACAAGTACAAATTGAATATATTTTTGACAGGCATACTTATATAGAATAAATGATGAGTACTTTTTGGTTGAAGGGCTTAATTTCCATCTTCAATAATACTGTCGTTCTTAATACACATTTTTTTCCATCACTTCTTGGCTTAGGAATAAGTAAACGGTGACTTTGGAGCCGTCCTAGCAACGAAGCCCTCAATAAATTCAAAGTTGTTCTGAATCGGCCTTGTTGATTCTGGCATTTGTCTGCAAGTGCTCGCACTGCCCAATCACCGATTCATGTGTTTCATATTTGAAATATAGATCCTTGATTGGTTATCGCTCACTCGTCGATGGTGTTCGGAGTCGGAGGGTTGGTTCAGTCGCTTTAAATTAAAGTCCCCCACTGAAAATAAGTCTTGTTACTGAGTGGGTAGACTCTATAAATACGAATTTATTTTATTTACTTTCCGTTTATTTACTCTACGATGTGTTTTTTAATTGGTCATCTTTGATCAACTATTTAATTTGATTTAGTTTGATAGTGCTTGAAGATTTTTTATTATATCAATGGAAGGCAGGTATTATTATAATATATAATCTGAAACTCTTGAAATCGAGATGGAATCAAACAAATTACAAGTAAAGTGTGAATACAAAATGTAAGACCGCGTAATTCTCATGTCTGCTATTTCGAGAGGCATGGTGTAATATTTTCTGTTTCAACTTTATTTTACAATTTGTTCAGTTTTGCTCGTTTTCATGTCAGGTTTTGGAGTTTATTATTTATTGAATAATGCCTCAGTTCTCAGGTGAAGGTAATTTCATCC
This sequence comes from Isoperla grammatica, assembly GCA_945910005.1. Lineage (NCBI taxonomy): Eukaryota > Metazoa > Arthropoda > Insecta > Plecoptera > Perlodidae > Isoperla > Isoperla grammatica. Next base: position 26,143,794 of record OX246745.1, read on the forward strand.
TAGGCTTTCACTGCCAGATTCGCGATCACTAATATTGAATCTCGGGCCAGCCTTGTCAAACAGTGAATTAAATCCGACGTTTCAACGAGACCGCCTCCGATATTACTATACAGGCGTCGTTGGACCCCGATGCTTGCTGAGCCAGTGTTAAACAATAATAATGTTTTATTATATTATTTATTATTTTATAGATTCATTATCGCTATCATCGAGTGTTATTTATCAGTGTAGTAATGTGAACGTTTTCCCCGTATTTCTCTGTCATGGGTCTCGGAATCTTTGAAATGAGTTCCAAAAACATACACATATTTTTTTATGTTTTTTAATCGACCTTTAATAGACCTTCATATACATAGACCTTCCACAGCTCTACAACAAGCATTCATAAAAATTAAAAATATATATATTTAGAAAAGATTCTGTTTCGTATGTACTTCAACAATAAGCTTATGAGTATTTACATCCATCGTATATCAATATTAGATGTACCCATCCACGACGAATCTTTAGGTCGCACAGAATCGAGTCAAATGGAACAAGGAGTCTGGGTTCGAATCCCGCATCAAGAATATTTGTCTGCGATCTACCTCGAATGGAGACAACACAGAACACACGACACTTACAAACAACAGAAGAGAATAGAAATTGATGTTTTAGTTTCCGGTTCCGAGACACGTTTTTGAGACAAGTAGTATTGCATGTGGCATGTGGCATGTGGCGCGTGGCACGTGGTAAAACGGCCTCATCACCTGGTGTAGAAGCAAGGTTATGTTGCGTCTGGGCGGAAGACACAACGCAGACCCATGCAAGTAGTTCTTCTCTCTAATTGGTAGACAACTGTCGCGCAATCAACTATGCAGGATTGTGCCAATTGGCAACTTTTCTGTGTGTGTGAGTGTGATCAAGCGAACTCGTTTCGATTGTTTATATTGTACGCAGTTGGTCCTGCTCAAGGTTACAATACAAACAACGAGTTTGGTTGGGAACAGACCAATTTTTGTTGCAAGTTTTTTGTTTTTACTTTAAATCTCATAGAATGTGTTAAGAACAATTTATTTATTTGATGTATGTATTCTATTCAGTTAGAAAACCGATTCAAAAATGAGGGACAAGAAATACAATTGAACTAAAAATAAAGTAAACCATCAGGCAAACACCAAACAAATGATAAAAATGTAGCACAACAGGATGACAGAGAGAAATAGAGGAACTAAATAAACACCAGAACATGAATAGGCTACATGAGAAGAAGGAGGCGGAGAAGAAGGAGAGAAAGAAGAGAAAAAACAAGAATTAGGAGGAGTAGGAAAAGTTGGAACAGCAGGAGGCGAAGGCGAAGGAGAAAATGAAAGATAATGAAATGTATAAGAAAAATAAAGAAAAGAAAACAACATGTTGTGTTAATCGATGCCAACTAAACGTGCATGGGGATTGCAAATAACCAGTAACTTCATATTGAAAAAAATAATTGGATTTCATTATTTCTACCTTTAGATGATGACGCTTGTGTTGTGTGATTGATTACTGATTACACCCTGCAGCTGACGCAAGGATTCTGTAATAACAGCTGTGAAGGGCTGTGATTACGGATGATCTACCTTCACAGCATCTTGCACACGTTGTGTACTTTTCCATCATTTGCGATAAACCTTGAGACATCATATTCATCTTGCCTCACATCTACACCACTAGTCAAGAGAATGTTCTTCAGGAAGGATCTTTTATGGTCGTTAAATGATTACTGTAACTCTCAGACTATCATTAATAATAGCTAAAACAAAAATACAGAATGTTTTGGTTTCACTTTATACGGTGTTCAGGAATAAAATTCATTATCTGTTATTAGGCTAAACAAATCGTTTTTAAATCGAATTTGTCAAAATTTGACAAACTGACGTTTATATTTAAGGTTTACTCGTCTGTGTATAAACCATTAATTTACTCTATTGTGTCTTTGGATAGTTAGCTTATAAGTATATATACTCAATACAAACATTGATGTAGGATCACTATGGCAGATCAGATGATCAAAATATGTCAATTTTTTTTAATGATAAGACTGAGTACAAATCACATATCAAGCACCATATTAATTCTAATGCATGCAAAGAATGTAACCTTATTAAATATTTACAATTCAAGACAGGGTTTCAACACCGCTATAGTCATTTTATGATGAACATTTTACACGTCACCTTGGATTCGCACACCTTCGTTGTCGTTGTCGTTGTCGTTGTCGTTGTCGCTGTCGTTGTCGTTGTCGTTGTCGTTGTCGTTGTCGTTGTCGTTGTCGTTGTCGTTGTCGTTGTCGTTGTCGTTGTCGTTGTCGTTGTCGTTGTCGTTGTCGTTGTCGTTGTCGTTGTCGTTGTCGTTGTCGTTGTCGTTGTCGTTGTCGTTGTCGTTGTCGTTGTCGTTGTCGTTGTCGTTGTCGTTGTCGTTGTCGTTGTCGTTGTCGTTGTCGTTGTCGTTGTCGTTGTCGTTGTCGTTGTCGTTGCCGTTGTCGTATAGTGATGTGTTTTGTTTTTGATTATGCATTTAATAATTCACGCTGCAGTTGCAACGATTGTTGTTGTTTTACGTCTCTTTTACTGGAATCATGGTATTCGAGACTATGAGGGGTGTTAGATGAAAGACGAATTAGAAAACTCATGTCTTATGCGGAATTCAAACCCAAGTACATAGATGGAAAAACTTTTGGACCTTCGCCCCAATCGTAGGAGCCACTTTAGACGGCTCCGCAGCCTTACTGCATTTGCCCCTCTTCAGGTGACTAACTTAGTATTTTGGAGGTAGTTTGGAAGGAATGTCCTATAGGGGTTAGTAGGACTCGATTCCAGCATTTGCTAATTGGGACTGAGGAAAAACTCGGGAAAACCTTCCGTCAGGATTGCCAGTAGTTGGAGTCGAACCGGCGAGATCTCAGATTCGTCTCGCGTGTTAAAGCTTAGCCACCTTTATTGGTATTGATAGATGTTCTATTGAAAGAAATAATACTCTTATCATAACTGGCGCATTCGATTGGTATTACTTCACTTAAACCATGTTTCCTGCATTCCAGGTTCGAACTATTGCGCGAGAATCAGTGGCGGCTCTAAGACAATTTTTATGAGGAGGCGTAGAATAAAAGAGTTACAAACAGCAAACAGGATCTCGTCATACTATGTCAATAATAATAGTAATACCGTACCATGAAAACATGGCAGATTCAGACACTTTCCTTTCCAAATTGTTGTGTTATAAAGCCCGATTATTATTATTTATCATCGTCAATGTGATGTGCTCATGAGTACAGACTTGCACATTCGCGGATATCAGCAAGATATTTGCGAGTTGGGGGTAAAATGTGGTTGCATGTCTAGAGCGAGTTGCTCAATTTGCGAGTGGAGTGCGGGTTGATTAAAATCGGAATTTGTCACAATTTTCCAAATTTGTCGATATTTATCGATCACTGGTCTGCTGAGAATAAAGTATGATAATGAAATACAAAAATATATTACTAGGTGATGGCATGAATAGAAATTCATTAGAAGATTACAGAGTGATTTCTGTATAACCTCTCACGTTTACACAACAAAAACTACAGCAAACCGAGCAAGTATAGCGGATGGGGATGCGGGTGTGGATAAGGTTCTTACAAAATTGAGGGTTGCGGGTGCGGGTTGAGTTCTTGGATAACATATTACCGACCCGCTCCGAGATCACCTTTCGTGGGGGGGGGGGGGGGCAACGTTACCCGTCAGCACCTGTGATACGCCACTGTCTGTCCTTGCGTCGACTAGCAACACAACAAAGGTGTGGTTGCAACGAGTTCAGTGTTTAATGTCTATTATTTATTACTGCGCGCAACTTGCTCGGCTCACAGTACGATGTACTTTCCACCTGCCTCCTATTGCGCGTCGCCTATTGGCCAAGACACGGGTGTGTCACTGTGTGTCATGCCGCAGCCAATCACAGCGCACGCTGGTCAGAGCTCAACTGCCAGGCGGTATCTGATACATTGCTAAATTGAGAAAAACAACTATGTGTAATTACACTTAAACGTTTCTATCAAGGCTGAAACCAGAAAAATAATTTGTGAAACGAGTTGCCGAGGTATAAGTGATATTGATTGGGGTATAATAAGTGGAGCCGGCCGTTCAATGACTTCTGGACGCTGTTCTTTGCAGTGGTTCTCCGATACTTGTCTGCTTGAGAACGCCTCAACCTGTAATGTCGCTCTTATCGCCAAATAACAAACACATGCATACCTACGGGATAACGTATCCATTCTTTGGTCACAATACGGTACAACCGCTATAAACTAAGACACAATTGTCGGTATGGGGATCGCAATCACAGTCCGGAAACCGTGAATCTTATAGTGCTGTTCACAACGAAATCGTAATGTAATGATTAAGCATGACCGTACAATTGCGATCCCGATCCCGCTTACGATCACGATGCAGGCAATTGTGGTTGGGGCTTCGATGTATAATTAAACATCGACAAGTAGAAAAAAAAAATTCGACATCGACATCGAAACGTAAAAATTCGATGTCGAAGAACCAAAAGTTGTTTAAATTAATTTTTAAAGGGTTAAGTTTTAAATCACAATCGTCCCTGATTGTTATGTGTTTTTGTAGTGGGGTCAATGGTCTTGTAAATTGTTGCTGACGGACGAAGTCAGCCGAAGATGAACAGGTAGGTCGCGCGCGTCCGCGGTTCATTCAAAAGTCTAGTCAAAACTTGAAAGTATTGACGGCTAGCTGGCAAAAGGAGAAATTCGTCTGCCAAAAATATTAACGTTTTTGTGAAGTTCGAATACTGAATAAATTTGGAATTTTAATCATATTTTGTACGTGAAATACTTTTTTTATATAGCTGAATAATGAATTATAAAAAAGAAAACGATTCGATTAAAAAAAATAAAGACGGCATTGACTACAGCAATAGTAGTAATAGCAATACTCTCACAGCATTGAGGGTGACTGACAGTGATGATGAAAATGAATATTGAGAACGAAAGTTACTAGACACTTTACTAAATCATAATATATAATAAATTAAGGTACAATAAGTGAAGATGAAAATTTGATGGACGATTGATAAGGAATACAAATCCAATGTACAAATTGAAACCCTTCAAACCCAAATAAAATACACCTAAACACATTTTTTTAAACTCAAGTAACAATTTGATTTTTCATTGACGACTTCTCAACCTTGTCGTTGCGAGTACACTAATCTTCCCGTTATGTTTTGAAATTGCATGCGCGAGCTTTGTTATGTAAGTAATGGCGTGATTGTACGCGCTTGGCACTCTGCTCGGCTGCCATCGGTTGGTTGTGAGCGGGGGCTCGACTCGCCTTGCCTCTCTCCGCTCCGGTCTGACTGACTAGTCTTCTCGTGTGCTTCTTGTAGGACGGTCGTGTTTCCAACGTACCGGCATACAGCGCTCGAACGTGTCACGGTGATAGTAACTTCACGTGAAACAAATCAAGGATGAAGTACGATTTCAAGAATAATTTCGTCTGCACATTCTTCATAGTCACAGTTTTCTGCACAGGTAGGAATTTTTTAATATTTAATTTTGTTTTTTTATTTTTTTTATTTTTGTATTTAATTTAAAAATATGATTCCGGTTTGATATATTTTTTGTTTGTGTGCAAAAATATATTTTTTTATAAAACTGCTTGCAGAAAATAATTCGATGTGTATCTTCGTAAACTAAATTGTGATACAACAAATTTACAACTGACAGTTGGTATATCGGTGTGTAATCGGTTTTACCCGCCGTAACTGGTGTTTTGACATATGATGGATCATTATTAGCGGACATATCGAATACAATCAAATGTATTCCGTGCATATGAGCGTACTCACGTACACACATAAACGTAAATATGCTGTGTAAATTTGACGTTGGAAATGTTAATATACCGCCGTGAACTAGGGCATCGAATCGCTCGAATTCTTCTCCACTTGCACCGACCTTGGTGGGGGTATGAGGTGATGTGTAGATGTGGGGGGGGGGGAGAGCACCTACCTGCAAGGGGCCCCTCCGTACGATACAACCTATTATGTTTTTGTAGCTTTATAATGGGCTCGGTTTACTACGGTTGGGGTAGGACTGACTGCTGACCTGGCCAGGCATATATATTGCTTGCTTATGTACCTGAAATGCGCCAAAGATTATCTTCATTGATATTGTTATTATTGTCCTTTACATTATCGTTCCAAGCCACGTGGATGTGTTGTAAACATGTTTCTTATCACTGAAATGTTAGTTTAATCGCGGAAGTGTTATTACTATAATGGTTCGCAATGTAAACTTTACAAAAACTAGTATTTATATTGCAAATGTTATTGTTTCTTTTGTGTAGTTTCTCGACTGTTGAAACTAGTAATTTGGGTAATTGTATGACAGCGTATATTTTTTACTCACCGTTTCCCGAGGGGTTAGGGTTGAGCGAAGCGCTGTTATGTTAATTTTGTTATGTTAATTTTGTTAAGAATTAAATAGTTTACATTGCGCATTGTAGATATATCGTATTTTATAAGATTTTTGAAAAAAAAAGTGTTTTTTCCAAAATATACCCTGTTCCATACTTTTACCTATTGATGTTTACAATAACAATTTATAAGGACATATAGACTATATGGAAACCCCAATGGATACCTACAAATATTTTCAGGAAGCAACGGCATCATAAAGTAATTATTTCGTGGCAACAAGATTACTCAACATATATTCTACTTCTTTGATTTAAATTCAGATTCTGGTGTTCACAACGACAGTGTTTGCGGCAAGTGTAAAATACATAGACCTTTGCAAGTAGTAAATAGTAGCTATCAGTAAATCGTAATTTTCGCCGCTCGTGTGATAAATGTGCAGCGCTGCGCCTCAGCTTACAAATACAAGGATCTTACCGTTTGAATTGGAATTACGTAGGTCTAGACTAGCAAGTTGGGTTCAAGTTGTAAAATAATTTGCCCCAATTCTTCGTGTACTAGTTATGTTTCTCAAGCAATTAATACTGTAGCGTGAATGACAATCTGACGCACTCAAAGAATATCTACAAAGCGAGAAGTATATGCATCAGAAATGATTCTATTGTTTTTACAATGGAAATATTTTTATTTTACTAGGATTAAAAATAAGTAAAGAGTAATTATTCGAAACACAGCAGAGTTTGCTTTGTGATGTTGGCATTTGGCAGAGCGCCTTTGCATAGCGCGGGGAATTAGGCCATGTATACTATCCCTACTGCCAGGTGTTACGGGGTATTGCCCCACCTGGCAGTTGATTGGTTGAAGCTAGCTTTGTCCGATTCACGTCGAAGAAGGGTGAAACATCACCCTAAATAACGTTGTTACATTCTTCTACTTTTATGGTCGCGAAAAAATCATTCGTCAGATATTAGGTTTTTATTTCGTCGTTTTGTATGCATTGGCTATACGGCGCTCCATATCGCTTACCGATATCAGTGAGTGAGTGCACGTTTCGTATCCTACTGTATTTGTTAGGATAACGCTCAGTTATGAAAATATAAGTTTGTTTGTTGCCAAACCGTATGCGGAAACCTTTGGCTATATGGTGAACTTTGCTTGTTGTTTTACAAGGTGCTTCCTTTCATATGTAAATGGCCAGATTGATTATTGAACATTATATTTTTGAAACCACCCCATGCGGTAGCGCATGCTACTTTTGATCAGAAGGATACAGGTTCGATCCCCGTTGTCATATTTTAATCGATGGTTTTCGATAACGCAAGGAAATATTGAAATAGTTTCAGAGACCGTCCTTAGCAGTTCCTATTGATTATTAAAACATCTTAATCTAATCAGTTATTTGTTTCTTCGTAAACCAGATTGCACCGAACTGCGTCAAAATAAATAAAGATAAAAAAAAAGTAGATATCCTAGTTATTGTTTTTCGCTCATTATCTATAGACCCTACCTTTTAAGTGACGAATTATTTATTTTTAAGGCAAATGTTAATTAAATGACTTGAACACCTTGTTATAAAATGCATATGCGTACCCTTGAAACGGTAATTTTCGAACATTTGAAATCCATTGTGCATTGTATATGTATTGAAAAGAGCGAATATTTTTTCCTGTAGGAAAGCAGAGCTTATTTATAAATCTCAATGTCAGACTAGAATACTCGTCCAATAGAAATAATTCCGTCGCCGGACGTTGGTGAAGGAAGTAGGGGACAGCGTTTACATAGAAACTCATTGAAAGAACAAGGTAGATTATAAAATTAATGCTATAGAAAAAAAACTCTACATATTATATATATTTTTCAATCGAGGAATGAACAATACATTATCAAGCATTGTGCCTTCATTAAAATACGAGACAACATCCATGCAAAATACTCCCATTGGAAACTAAAATACAGTAGTGATATTTTACACCAAAAAGAGTTATTTCCCTGGATAAAACTAATGTACATTTGCTCTAATAGTCATAATTTAATTTTTAACGTTAACTGTCAACAGTTATTTCACCGAAGTAATCTAGCGAAGGAATAAAAGCAACGAAACATACTAAATGCATGTCCATAAACTAAGTTTTACGTTTCATGGCTTAACACACGATAATAATATTAAATAAATACCAATTGTAATTGAAAGGAATTTCTATGCCATGAGTAAGTTAACGACAAAGGTCTTGTTGCTATGTTTACGCCAGAATGAGTCAAGTCGGAACATCGGCGAATATTGTAGGTAATGAGCGTCAATTGTGGCTGGAAGTGGAAGGAGCAACTAGGTTAATACCCCACTTTAAGTGGCTCTTACAGCTTAATCGAGAGCATTGACAGATGGGACGCGACGGCGAGTTATGATCATGGTGTGTCAATTGGCTGTCTTTTACTCGGTGCATGACGCGGAAATACGAAATACATTTCCGAGTCAACTAACCCTGTCAATAACAGTACTTCAAATATTTTCTATACAACGGTATGGTTACGTTTTAAAAGACCAACTTAAGAACCCTCAACCCGATTTATTTTTCATTCGAGTTAAAATCATTTTTATGTTTTCAGATGATAAACTTTGCGTATAAAAAGCCGAGTCAGTTTATCACATTTACACTAACATCGTGCGCGGTAGCTCATTTTCATGTTGAAGACAATTTTGTTACGTTGACTTTAAAAAAGCTTTGTCTCCTTCCGAACGGCTAGTCGTAATTTATTTGTAATTGTACTTTTACATATTATAAACTATTTTAATCTGATGGTTAAGTGCGAGGCTTTTGCAGCCAATAATGCTGCGCGACCTGTTTCATGTTCTTTTTATACTGAACCAATTTACCCCGTACGGTGACATGAGCTTTATTCTAACTAGACAGTAGTTATGGTCACCCAACCATACACTAATCAATATACTTGGGTATTAGCGTTGTCTTAAGTGTGTGAGGATCGACCTAGGAATGTGTTCGTTACCAATATTGTGATAACGAGTAGATAAGAGACGTGAGGTGACTTGGGCGTGATAATATCTTCTAGACTGCTCATGTCCGCCAAACGTATAATCCACTCAACACAATCATTAGAACTGATAATGTTTTGATTTATACTTGCGAAACTGCAATACCTTTATTTATCTTAACATACGCCTACGGTATATTGTATTATTTTTCTATTCTGTGGAATGGATAATGCTGATGTAATTCGTTTCGTGTACTTCTAGTGGTTTTATAGATGGGTAATGGGAGTTTTGAAATGCAAGGTACAACCTATTCTCTTTTAAATTGGCTTTATTCGACGACCGGGACGTTTCAGTAGATTGAAAGAAAAACGAACTTTTGAGGAAACATAATTGCTGCTATAACAAAAGCCCGTTTCAACTGCAATCAAATAATAACGAAAACATTTCTTTTTCGAAGGTCGTCGTCGTATCCCCCCCCCCCCCCCCTCATATTGAGCTTCAACTCACGGCTCACGCCCTCAAACCGGGACCTTCGATCCTGTTCATCGGGCGAAGCCAGAAGTTATTGTTTTGGAAATAGTTTGAGAGGGACTATTTGTTTGCGTGAGCTCATATGTAAGCTTACACCCTGCACCCTGCACCCTACTATTGAGCTAATATATTACGGACGAAGCGACCTGTAATCGGAAACCATCTGTTAGGATATCTGACCAATGGGAATCGAACCCTTGACCTTGTGTCTTGTTATTGGCGTTAAGCAAGGTGTCTTATTTACATAGATAATCACTTTACGTGACGTCTTCCTTGACCTTAATCTACGCAATAAGAAAATAAACAAGATGGTAAACTTCTATTAACGTATATTGTGCATTGCTTTGGATCCATTAATGAATAATTCATTAATCTGTAGGCTGCTATGGTATTATGTACTCTTGTCAATTGGAAAACATTTACTTCGCAAGGCGCACTTCAGAAAAATGTGAGCAAACATGTTTCATTAGTGTAAAATGCCCGGTTGATTTCAAAACGTCTTGGATATTACGTTATTCTCTATTGTTTCGATAAAAAAAACATCCAAATCGAAATTTGAAAACGAGCGAGAATGTGATTTCTTCTAATTTCGATTCGCCACTGGTTTTCTATATTTTTTGCGTTCACGCCTGTCCTTCCTCCATGATTATAGACGAGTATTCAATCGCTTGTCTTCCCAGTAATGCTTCAAAACATGTTTTTCTGTAGTGATTAAAATGTTGATTTAAAAAAATATTACATTTTTAACGTAAACAAACATTTAAGACCTGTAAAACTGTTTGTGTTAGAAATGTATGTCTATTGTTAGTTGCTCAAACTTCGAGAAAGTATGATAGGCCTAAGTATGTATTTATGTATGTATGATAGTATGACAACTCCCATGAGTTTTGAACTGTATTTTGTATACAACGTATATAGTGGACACTCAGTGAAAACCTCCACTTAACAATATATCTATATGCAGGAAGAGTCAATCGACCCTAAGGGCCTACTGAGACCACTTTTCGCGAAATAGGCTGCAAGCCTTCCATAAGTGTCGTTCAGTGCGTGCGTGGTTGTCGTCGGTGTTGACGCGTTATCTTGGGGAAATGTAAACATTACCTCAGCCCTCGATCTGCATCTCAACGAAAGATAGAAAAAGGGTGAACTGAGAAATAAAACCGTGATCAAATTTGTGCTCCCATTTATTTTATAGCAGAATGGCAGCATATATCAAACGTACGATTTTATTAGCTGCTCTTTACGGCCTTTCGTATGAGCGAATGCGAATATTCCTCGCAAAGTTATCTAGAACTGTAAATTTAGTTAATTAATAATTCATTTACTTATATCTAATACAAATATTGTTTTGATGTATTCACTAAGTTCATTTATGATTATTGTTTAACTTTCGCAAAATCTTAACGAATGAAAATACAACAAACACAAATTGATCACCAGCGAATGGTAAGTTACACGAACTGGTACGCGTAGCAATTTTCTTGATGGGAAATTATCCAGACAGTAATAATTCCGTTTACGTTTTGTCATTGTTCTCGGTAGCAGTTAATGTATTGCCAGCAAGCAGCGTCGGCTCTTCGCGTGTAAGATCTATGTAAGAAAAGAACCATCTTACTTTCATATCAATGAATTTTATAATTACAATAGCCGAACGGTTGAGCGAAAAATGCTTTCACTCCACGATTAAATGCCTCAGAGAATATAAGAAACAAGTTTTGAATATACCAGTTCATGGGACTTCGTTAATAAAGGTTATAGTGTTTAAAAAGTTTCGATTTTATATTGGCTATGTAGGCAAATTTCTGTCTACACCCGTAGTTGTTTAGCGCTAACTCCTGAAGTGTACGGTTATTCTTTAGTGTGTGAGTGTACCTTGGAATAGATACACTGCTCATGGTGACTGGAGTAGGCTACGTGCCAGGGTTCTTCTTTACCCTTCCTTATCAATTAGTTTATTTGAAAAACGGAAATATTTATTGGAACAGGGGAACATTCATAAGAAAGAGCACTAAGATTCTCTAGGGAGTGACATGGTTAACGTTTTGACAATTTTAAAGCAATTTTACAGACACAAATCGTGAGTTCTACAAGGTGTGTCGACATACAGTTCTACAAGGTGTGTCGACATACAGTTCTACAAGGTGTGTCGACATACAGTTCTACAAGGTGTGTCGACAGACAGTTCTACAAGGTGTGTCGACATACAGTTCTACAAGGTGTGTCGACATACAGTTCTGCAAGGTGTGTCGACATACAGTTCTACAAGGTGTGTCGACATACAGCCTTAATCTATTTTTTACCGTTGCGACAACAATCAATATCTTCGGAGTTCTTACATTTTGACCCTTGCAGGTAACACACTGTTGGCACAATGAGAATATACTGTTTCTCAGTGCGCCAGAACTTAATCGTCTAACATTACCTTTTAGCACGTGTATAGTATCGCAATTGAAGGCGCAAAGGGAATGGGCGCGATTACACGAATGTGTAGTCGTTTTATGTAGTCATAGCATTAAGACGTGCGGCATAGCCAATGGTTTGAAATTGACATGGAAGAACTAAGGAAAACATAATGTTGGTAGGTGCTTTTCAATGGCGCCATGTGGAAAAATCGAAATATGTAAATTCAGAGTTAAATGTGTGTTTAACTTCAGAAAAGGAAACAAGCTTAAAATATGAACTCCACGGAGGGCATAAAAATAAAAGATTTGCCAAGTAGACCGTTATTTATTCAAAATGCGAAATTCTTGCGAGAAGGAAACCCCCGGTATACGTTTTTGTATATAAATATTTCACGTGTTATCGATTTTACGACAGTGTATGGTCTGAATAAAAAGGCGGTTTTTACGTTTATTAAATAACTGGAAAAAAAGTTTAATGTGATTTTCATGTTCATAAGAGCCGGTCAAGTGAAGTGAAAGAAGTTTTCATCCGTATCACATTCGTACCACTACACACGTGCAGGCCACTCTTTCTTGCTCCATGACCGTCTAATGGATGTGCGCACGCGGACATAAACTATACAATGTTTAATAAATGGAAGTACATCCCGTGTCCATATAGATATATTGAGATGTTGTGCATATGTGCACAAAATATGAAACTGTTTGAAAAACTTCTATTATTCCATTTAACCTGAATTCTTTTTTTGGGGAGTTCAATCCTATAATGTTTAAATTATACAGTAGAAATGACTGTTCCCGTATATTGGGCACCGTAAAGGAGACCTCAAGATCGTATGCGCATGATAGTTTCAAGAGCGTAAAGACACAATATCGAGGTTGGCACATTCTCGGTCACAAAAGATAATCATTATGCATCGCACAAAATGTTAATAATGATATATATAATATATGATATATAATACGTGTACAGACCAACGTCAACGTTTCAAGTGCATACATAAAAAAAAGTTTCTGCACACACAAAAATAGTAAAGCGAATTGGGATTATTATTTACAAATAAAAGTGAGTGCTCTATTTCCGTAAACACCTGCTATCCCGTCATTTCTAGCGTAATGTCTAACGTCATTGATTACTCTGCAGAACCCCCGATTTATCTATGTTTAAATAATGGCTTTAAATGCTTTAAAATGTCACAAATTATACCAAAATGTATCGTCCTCTAGAAAATTTAAAGCTCTTTCTTATGAATGTTTCTTTTATCCAACAAATAATTTCATTTCTCAAATGTTATTAGTTGTAAAAAGTGTGTTGTTGCAACTGCACATTACAATTGTTGAATAAGAACATTCGAAAAATTTGAAGAACGAAAACAATTAATGAAACAAAGAAACATAAGAACGCGCACTAAATTCTCTAAGGGATGGTTGACATATTTTGGTTTACTTTCGACAATTTAAGAACATTTAAAACACTGTTTACCGACAAAACTCGGGTGTTCCACAGGGTGGTTGGACACAGCCTTAAAGCAGAACATTTAGAATGTATATAAGTTCGACTATTCAGTTTTTCTTCTGTCTAGAAAGGTGACACCACGTCCAAGTGTCACTTTAAAACTCTGTGATTGACCAGTAAACACGCGCCTGACACATGATAAATAATTTCAATGATGTCTCAGTCGCAAAGTCGCGAACACAGACGGCCCACTTCACTTCACTTCACTTCTAGGGGTTGCATTTTAGACAATAAAACTATGCTCAGGCGATTTGTCCGTTCCATATCGCGTGCAACATGGAGCGGGTATTTAAACACACTATCCATAAAACGCAATGTTCACTTCATTAAGTTCAATAACACAGCGAAAATAAAACTTTACTTAAAATTAGTTGACGGAAAGGACATTATTTAATTACACTAATAATTAAAAGTGGTATTAGATGTACATTAAAAATAACTATTAGTTTGTTTGTGACATGACCGATTAATTATTATAATGTTATACCTGTAGTTGTATGAACACATTCTAATTTAATAGCATCCCTTTTCTAAAATAAATGTATGTGGTCCAATATACATCGCATTTTGCTGGTAATCACTTGGTTGAAAATAGAAGAATTGCGAAGTAAAAAGAGAATACGAAACTGTACCGAACTAAATCTCAACAATGTTATCAAAAAGCCACAATTTGTTCTTGCAAGTAGAGATAACCAACTATTACTGCTACGGCCATCATAGCAATATGTAACACGATCATCAAATCAACTATCAAGTGTAAATAATGTGTTCACAAAAACTATGGTTGTGACCTATTATTTTATTGTGTTTAATACAAAAATTAATTCCAATTGAGTAAAAGGTTTTGTTGTTCCGTTCGCTCATAAAGAACAAGAACCACGCTTAGATAGTGCTTTGATTGCCTTGAAGCGAGGAAATTGTTTATTATATAGCGTATATAAAACACAATATTAACTATTGAAATTCTAAGGGCCGGTTTCACCAAACGTTTATCCGGCTATTTTCTGTTAATCGGAGATCAAAAATGGCGCCCGGTAGAAGCCACCATGCATTTTGTATATGTAATGTTTGTTGAAACCATGGTAATCAATCCGAGAATAGTAAATCGGCCGATTAAAAAGTTTGGTGAATTCGGACCTAAGCGATTTGACTGTTTAGAACCAGCCACCATCCAATTATTATTACTATGAATGCGTTATGAGTATGATCATTCGCTATTATGAAATAACTGACTATAATAGCATGAAGTCACGGGCATAGTTGGTGTTTGCAAAGAACCCCGTGAAAAATTACAATGATAACTTTTTTTAAAGCCAAAAGATTGGTCATTAATATCCGAATCCAAACTAGGCTCTTGTCTATGTGCGTTACCTACGGATTTTGCTTCAAATCGTCGGAATCAGATTCAAATACTTGAAAAAATATTCTCCCCGTTCTATTTATTCAGGGATGGTTTGAAGTATGGTCTGTTTGCTCGGGCGTTTCCATGCGCAATCCTCTTTTCATACAAATAGTGGACATTCAAATTCAGAACTCGAAGTGGTTTGTCATTGGCTCAGTCTATTCGTCATCATCTTTATTCTGTGTTGGTGCCTACACGATACTTACATTCTAACTTACATTCTTCTTAATCTTAACCATGTGGCTAATTTGTCTAATAATAAATATCAATCGTGCGATGAAGAGCCGAGATTCACGACTTCCTTATCAGATAGGCGTTCGTTGTTGGGTTCCAAGCACTCCCACCAGGCACCAGCAGCATCTTGCAGCAAGGTCTGTGACTGCACGGGTTTCAATTGTGTAAATACTATCTGATTGAAAGTGGTGTATACATCTCTTGAATTTATACGCTTACAACAGAACAATTAATGGTCCCGGTACAATAAAGCAAAACACCGCAACTATTTCAACTTTGAACTCTAATTCATTAGATATATAGAACTTTTTTATGGAATGTACATGTGAATTGTGTATGATTTCTTTTGTATGTGTGTAATTATGCGACCGATCATTTTGTGTGTTGCGAATTATTTCAAGAATGTTTTTTTCTTCTCATAATTTCAATTATAATTGCGACCATAATACCACTGATGATGTTGATATTTGGGGGATACTAATCCAGACGATACTTGCAGCTTGGATGATTATATGACTATGATAAAATACTACATAATATCCATGGCCAAGTCAGGATTCGAACCTGAAAAGGGAGACTCGTGATTTACTAAACCAACACCATTCTTGACTAATCAAATAGTAAAATAACGTTATATTAAATTGTAAAATGTTACCTACGTAGTAATTTCATTATGTCTCGCGTTATTAATTTTACGGATATATTTGTTACGATTGTTAATCAATACGCACGCCAAGTGTGCGGCCATATTCGCTTGTACCTGAGATTCCCGTGTGTGTTGCGAGCCACGGCCAGCAAAAAAACGCTGCAGGTAAAACTCAAAATAATTTAGTTTTTCAGTTAAACAAGCTGCCTTTTTATTTAGCTTCCATTCATGACATTTCCAACTCGCACGCTTTGTTTAAAGTCCACACAATTAGGGTCTACAATGTTTGGTGCTACACCTACAGAAGTCTCCCTTGTAAAATTCCTTGCGAGCTCGGATTCCAGTGGTTTTACCAGCAGGTTTATTTACTACCTGTTTATTAATTTACACGTCCCCTACCCCATGATTTACAGTAGGAAGGAGGTGTATTACAATAGAACGAAATACATATGTTTTAAAGTGAGTAAAACAGAAATTCCTGCCCTTCAACTGGGTGGTACGTCGACCAAGGTAATATTTATTCTTTTTATCAGCACTCGCTTGACATTTCATTAACTCCACCACAAAAAAATTACGTGCTGAAATTCCTCAACAGTGGAGTCCCGAAATGACAGAGAACCATAGCGTTCAGTTTCACGCTATCTCGTTGCGGCCACTTGGGATTCATATGATTAATATTAATTGAATTTTAGGTATGACAGATTATAGGACAGCGGTATACTGGGGTCGCATTCACCAGCCCAATGGAGCATTTCTGTTGAAGGTGACTTGCTTCAAAATTACAATTATGGATTGGTGATGTTTTGCGACCTCTATTGAAGCATGTATATCTGTTTGCAGAACCAGAGACACAATATTTAGGAAATGTGTAAGAAAATCTCGTCTTTGGTAATTTTAACAACGTTTACTGATTCATTCATTTCTTGAAGTAAGTTCTGAATTCACTCATATTTATCATCAGCTGTTACTTATGTATTATTTATTTATTTATTTATTTTATTGTAATTAAGACCAGTGTAGGGCACAATGCCCTCTTTAGCCTGATGAGTGATGATTGATGAATGATAATGAGGGAGGGAGGAGGGGAAGCCTGGTACCGGCACGTAGCCTACTCCTGTCGAAAAGTACCAAGGGGACCATCGGCTTTACGTCCCATCCGAAAGGACGGTGTAACTTTGACCTGTCATATAGGTTCCTCCACTAACCTGGACTGCCGAGCAGTTGACGAGAAGAACGAAGCTGTCACAAGCTGTCGAACCCTCCAATCTGCTTTAACCAACGGTAACTAGTGTTTCAGAGATGAGTGGTCACCCATCCACCTCCTGACCTAGCCCGAGGTTGCTTAACTTCGGTGTTCGTATGGGAACCGGCTAAGCGACCGCGGCTATATGTATTATTATACATCCTCGAACATACGCGATTATCACTTTTCTGCCTGCATATCAATCTTTGCAGACACAGTTTATAATATTGTTTTTGTAGAATCCTATTGAAGGGAGAGTGTAGTTTTATCGTTCTTTTCGAAGCTAGTGAATTGTTTTACATTTTATCTCCGAAATTGTATCCTTTAATATAAATAGTTATAAATTTACCTTAAAAATCTCACTTTCATCTTCTTCATGGTTTCCAAAGCGGGGTTTTTAGCGAATTCTTATTTCTACTGCTGTTTAGAAAACAGAAACGTAACTCAAGAGAAGCAGAGCACACACTCGATTATAACCAATAAGCATCTTTGTAGAGCCACTCGTGATCAAAATACATCGGGCATGTAAGCGATGATAGAATCTGTAATATAATACAGAAAGAAGGAGGGCTTGCGTTGGACGCCGGTGTGAGTTTTTTGACAGCTCCGTTTATCAAAATACCGGCAAAGCTGCTAGCTTGGTGAAATTAAGACGTGCAATTTGTTGTTCCTAGCATAGTTATAATTTCAAGAGTAGACGTTGACTAATTAAATAAGCGAGATACCCTCAGAGCTTATTTACGGATGTCTTTGCGAAATTCTCTTCTTTTTGGTGATGGATTCGTTTAATTTTGGGCTAAATTATTATTTTTGTATCTAAATATCTAAACGACCAATGATACATTTTTAAATATTTGTTTATGCTGATATTATATTTCAATGACATTTCTGAAAACCTAATTAAATTGTGCTGAGTGTAGTCTCTTATACAGTTGGATTTCAAGTTCGATACGTATGGGACCAAAGTTTTAGGGTTTGAATCCCAACTTTGACAATTGTCATTCTCATTTGTGGCCTGCTCATAGACATATATTACAACCACCATAATCGAGACATTTTAATTTTTTAATTTGTTTTATTTTTCTCCCATAACATCGGAAACCGTGTTTAAATGACACATTTTGTCACATCAAAAATGAATAATATATTATGGACTTCCATGT
This sequence comes from Isoperla grammatica, assembly GCA_945910005.1. Classification (NCBI taxonomy): domain Eukaryota; kingdom Metazoa; phylum Arthropoda; class Insecta; order Plecoptera; family Perlodidae; genus Isoperla; species Isoperla grammatica. Next base: position 26,162,352 of record OX246745.1, read on the forward strand.
ATAGGCAAAATAGTATCGTACGGTATTAGGGGGGGGGGGGGCTGTAAATGATACCCCCAAGCTATGCGGGTTTGGGGCGCACATACCCTAGTTTAGGGAATGAATTTGGTGTAATGACTTGAGCTTTCTTATCGTTAATCGCCGACCTACTGAAAAACTAAAATGACAATGTAAGAACTTAGGGCAACCCTGGATACCCAGGTACTAGTAGTACATTCCTTTAGTAATGTATATTACTCGTACGTATTGATTTTAGAAGTGGTATCATTAAGTTATGTTATGGTGTGGTAGCCAGGTCTGCACGCCACTGTAGGATACGGACCACGGGACGTAGCGGGCTCATTATAGGAAGTGCCCCTCTCCATCTCCGCACACTCTCACGCCATCTGAGGATGAGGCGTCTTAAGGTGTTCGAAATGGAGATGGATTCGGATTATGTTGCTGTGTTCTTTCCGGTCAGCGGTTTTTCTTGGAAACCCTTCCTTACTGCTTGTTTGTATTTAATTTTAGTTGCGTTTCCTTGGCTGTGTTTTTGTTTTACTGAAAAGGTCCCTGTCAAAATCTTGTAAATAAGATCATTTATGTACACATCTCCCGAAATTAATGTTGATATTGAACATTTGGAGTTGTTCATTGTAATTTAAGTTGTAAGGTAGTAAATAATAAACGCGCATATTGTGGAAAGAATTTATATTCACATGAATTGACAACTTGAAACCCAGGGTACTGACTGGCTTAATATCCCTCAAAGTGTAAAATAATTCAGAAGATTTATACAGAATCTGCTGCGTGTTATATAAAACTAATATTTATGTAAGTTGGAGAAAATTCATGCGTTGGATGTTGGGGAAATGTGCTTTTTAGGGTTGTCACACTGGAAAAGTGAATGATTGTCCGATCATATAATCCATGCATGCAGTATGTGAACAAGTTATACCTTTACTGTGTAGCATTATATATTGAAAAAACTATTTTCATATTATATAGGTATGTACTTTAGCCTAAGTGTAAGCTATATTTATATACATTGCAAACTTTGTTCAGAAATTAAACACTATTCAGGGGGACAGCCTTATAATTAATGTGTACGTTATTACAAAATTCCACGTTACACAGCATTTCTAATTACTTCAGCACTAGCTTCGTCGTCACCGTTGAAAACTATTTATTGAATTTTGTTTTAAGTATGTTACAGTATTGTTATTCAGAACCAGTGATAGGCTTGAAGATACTTAGCACTAGCAGAGTACGCATTTAACTTTACTTCATATATACTGTGCGTCAATAGTTGGGTAGGAATGTCCACGGTTATTTTGTAGAAATAAATTACGGAATTCGTGTCACGAGTTAGAAAAACATTGGAAAAATCATCAGTCAGAATTGGCCGAGTGTGGAAGTCGCGTCCATGGTTTCCCGAATAAGAGAACTAACTTGCCACGTTTTTCAGGTGGGCATTTATTGTTCCTTCTTGGGTAGTACCACGATGATAACGATAATTTCATAATATTCTAAACAAGTTGATTAAACAATATGTTGTATTTTATATATGCTATACTTTATTATAAAACCGACTTTTGCTTTTTCTTGGAGGTCGCCTTAAGAGACACAGATTAATAATTTTCAGAAGATTATTATTATATATTGATAATGTTGTTATTATAATATATCAAATATATTTAATTAATCTCTTTTATTTTGCACACGTAGCACTAATTACGCACTAAATACTGACAGTGTTAGATAAGTAGTAGGAACAGGGGGGGGGGGCAGGCAGCAGGCAGGCATGTACCTGCAGAGAAGACGGAATAATAGATATCTGTTTCTAACCCCAATCCACGGCTTTATAAGCAGATGAAGTGGTTTCAACTTTCAACTGGGTGACGATTCCGAACTTGACCCGAGCGTTGACAGTGCGTTGTGACAGAATGCGAGGAGCGCGGCTGCGCGGCGGTTACCCCTGTACATTATCACTGCAGGGCCAATCAGAGATACCCAAATTATTGTGAACAACAACACAACGAGCAGTTTCACAACATTGTAAGTGTGTCGAATGTTGTCAAGTTAAATTTTAATTTGTTAATGCACGCGGAGAGCAGACCCTCCAACGTGGTTTTCGTGTAGCGTGAGAATGGGGGCGGGGTGAGGGGGGGGGGGGGGGGGGGTGAGGGGGTTGTAACGCGCGCCCTTTTTTCACAGGATAATGTTTAAAATATTACAGTTGTAGCGCTTTTTGCTCATTTCGTATAATTATTTTTAATTAAAATTGATTCCATTAGCAGAACGCGAATGCTGCGCGCGCGCTCCACGCAACGCTGACTTTGTCTGCGAGTTCCAAAACAAAAGTGCGTCGGAGTTTGAATTTCCGTAAAGTTGATTTCAATATATTATGATGCTAAGGGAATGCTTATTAAACATTGTTAAATGACAATTTTATCCCGTGAAACCCCCCATGCACAAAGGCAATTGCGTTGTCCCAATGCGTTTGTCTCTACCTCAAGTTCAGCATTCACTTTCAGTTTGACGTCCTGTGCTCACTGCGCTTATTGCTTTCATTAGCTTCTTTCAGTTGCGACGCAATAACTTTCTTTTGTCTGCACTTTAATTAGGTAACTTAAACGTTTATTCAGCCAGTTTGCAAGAATACATTTACGATATGGTTTAGATGGTAATGCCACACATAGTAGCGATTTCTAAGAGAACCTGAGTATATTCATTGCATTTGATTCCTTCGTATTAATCTCAATTTCATCTACCTTAAGCATATATGAACATACCTGGTGATATACCTGATAATTACGTGAGAACCAGCGGCTATCATTCGGAAATTACGTAATTTTAAACATAGTATCGATTTGTAAGAGAACATGAGTATATTCATTTAATTTGATTCCTTCCAATTAATCTCAATTACATCTGTTTTAAGTATATATATAAAAAAACCTGCGTGACGTACCACAAATTTTGAGATAATTACGGAAGTTTAACGGGCTGTCATTCGAAATTTACATAATGTCACACATAGTAGCAATTTGTAAGAGAACATTAGTATATTTATTTAATGTGATTCATTTTTATTAATATCAATTTCACCAACCTTAAGCATATGAACATACCTGCGCGATATAACTCAGATTTTGAGATAATTACATAAGAACCAGCGGCTGTCATTTGGAAATTACGTAAATTCAAACAAAGTGTCGATTTGTAAAAGAACCAATATTCATTTCATTTGATTCCTTGCAATTAATCTCAATTACATCTGTAGTAAGTATATATAAACTAACCTGCGGGACATACCATAAATTTTGAGATAATTACGGAAGTTTGACGGGGTGACGTTATAAATAACGTAATGTCGAGTATTACGTAATGTCACACACTAATGAGATACAAAATATGAGTTATTAATATACATACATATTGTTATTTTTTCACCTTAATTTTTGTTTCGAGTGGAAAGTAGTACAAGTGGAATGTCCTAATGTACTAATATAATGTCCATATCGTTATGAAAGCGATCTTTGTTGCAAATATACTGGTCAAATTAACCGTAGCATGCAAGATGGTGGCTAGAAAACTGCTGCTTTGTTTAAAAATAAATTAAGTTTGGCAATTTATTGAAACAGTCCACTTTTCACAATCATTTGAAGACCAAATGTCTACCGTTCTGTCAAATATGTGTCGGTCAACTCAAATATCCAGAATTCCTGTTCCCTACAAATAATTCAAAATTAAATTTTCAATTAGATTGTCAAGACATTATTATTTCTTGGCTGTCGGGATATGCCGTATCGATTGTCACTAAAAAACTGACGTTTCGAACCTAATGCAAAGTCAATCTTCAGAGTATATTGAAGAGACACAGGTCACTTTTGAGAACCTACTCGATCCATTTCTTCCCCATTGTGTTCGCATGTTTTAATCCCAGTGCACATTTCAATCAACACAATCAATCGGGTATTATAGAAACGTGTACGGCAATTTGAATGGCATTGTCTTTCAATAACACTGTTTTAAATACAACATAAACAGTTAACCAATACACAAGGTTATGCTTTAAAAAGATCATTGCGTTTTAAACTCCCTTCATTCAAGGCCATTTACGAAAATACCTGAGGTCCTGTCTGTCCCCTTGTTGTTTATTTGAGCCCGCAAGTTTTGGATGCCGGATGTGAACTCTGTCGACGAAAATAAATGTTCGGCCCTTGCGTAGTCCAGTCGAGATGAGATCCCGTCATCATCACCGTCGTACGGTTGACACGCGTAGGACGTCAACAGACAGGCACGCCGCCAAGCTCGGCGCTCACGTTTCGAACACACAGTTTGCGGTATGGATGGGCTTTGTAGGTACGACGCCAACGTACTTGGCATTAATAACGTAATTCATTTGTTTGTACTTTATTGACGCACTCTCTCGCTGTAGCTGATTGACATAAGTGTGTGTAAATGTCACATTAACATGATGATGATGATAATAAATAATTATTAAAATTATCATCTACAGATAGTAGAGTTAATTAAATAAGGTAAGCACATGGAAATACTTGACGACTGCTCACACCGGTTTTAACCGAGTATGCATGTATAACAACAACAAAATAATAATTATAATCCCGAACTAGATTATTTTATTGTTATGTTTAATATACTGATTCGCTTAACCATCATTATGTATTTAAAATAATGGCATAATACCAGCATATGACTAGTCGTTTTTAATTGAACACTACGTGAAATATAACAATTATCTAATTATTAAGTGTTATTAATTTAAATTACGTGTATGTAGGATTTATAATCGGAACCTTGATTTTCTTAGTTTTTTAATTCTTTATTGTGCATAATTTCTGTAGCTATTCCATTACTATCATCGTAATTACTATATGTATTGTTGTTGTTGTTGATGTTGTTGTGCGCATTCAATTGTGAATTAGGAAGCACTTGTTTTAAACCATAGTTTCTCATAAGCCGGTGTGCAATCACCTCGACGCACTCATACATGTACAAGTGTGTGAATTATTCATGTGTTTACATCAGCTATGTAATTATTTGAAAGGGGATGTACGTGTCCGTCTATGTTCCTATATATATATATATAGACATGTTTCGTTTCATGTCAGGGATCATGTCATTGTTTCAGTGGAGTTGCTCTGGCGTTGAAACATGTTGTATTCAAGTAGAAATATTGTGCAAGAAAAGGAAAACAATACGACAATTTTATTTCATTTCCATTTTACAATTCATGTTTAAATATTTTCGCTGTTGTAATAATTGTGTTATTGGGTAATGTTGTCTTCGTATGCATGTAGGAATAATATAATGGTTTGGGTTTACTGTTACCATATTGCGTTCCAGCCGCCTTTGCCGGTTTTTAAAGATATCTGTGTTGAGATACCCATAATAATCGAAGACTACTTTGGTTTCGTTGCTCGAAACAAAACCACTGTGAATGCACTTTTACGTCATAGTAGTACTATATCGTTTTGCATAACCTACTTCACTTGTGCCTTTTTTATACTACACGGACAGAATATATGAGTGGCCATTTGTCTTCCTTAAAGGATGGTTTTGATTGTGAATATAAACTCCTTGAAAGTTAGACATTCGTGTCTTTATATCTTTCTAGATTGCTGTTACGCTGCGCTGCTGGGACAAGTGAGGAGTTTTTATCGTGTTTATCACAGCTCGTCTGTGAGAAGAGTTGTTAATCATTACGGAATTGAGTCGCGTGGATCCTAGTTCAAGTTGGAGGACCGTTAGAAAGTATTAATTCAAACTCTGTTACGTTATGGAAAAATGAAACTGAACATTCGTTAAATGAAATGTGACTAGCCAATCTAGTGTTGAGCCCGACAGTTTTCACAATTATATATTTAAGTTATAAGTTATAAAGATTGCTAATTAGTTTTACTGACTTTATCAATATAAAAGTTTGTATTGCAACGTTTTAACTAAATTTCTTCAAACTTGTATATAGTATGTAAAAGCTATCTTGAGTAAAAATGCCTGCCTTGTTTACTATTTACTCTATAGTGAATAGACTACGTTCTAAAAAGTGTTTTTAAAATCTTGAACCCAAATTGTCCAATCAATAGACGTCACTACAAAATTACTGTATTCATTAGTATCAAGTATTGTCTGTAGCATCACGGTCTTGATCTATAATAGATTTTGACTTCAAATAATAACAAATTTGTTACTTTCTTTCTTAATTTCAAAAGTACGCATTTTAAGATTATTTATTGTATTTCCCAAGTCTAAGATGAGCATATCGCTATGTTTTCTGTATTGACTACAAATTTGCCAAGTTTCTACTATTATGCATATACATATTATAGCGATATTATTAATCTTTAGTTTGGCATTGGACTGTATGAGAACTATTTGACTACAAAATAAACTACTAGGTCTTTAAAATTTTGACTACAATTAAGACTATAATCTTGACTATAATATGATTCCAAGTCTCAGTCTTGTATGATGATGATTGCTGTTAGTCCTCATCTCGACTACACAAGTAACGTTGTTCTTAAAGTTCTCCCTGTTCTCCCTGTTCTCCCTCCCTTAGTGTTTGCGACCTACGTCATTCGGCCAAAAACTAAACACGACTAAAACACGTATTTTAAACCCATCCAATGTGCTCGAGTTGGTCGAACAAAGAGACTCGGTTGGTTTACCTCATCAACACCAACAACAACAGCGTTGGTTATTTCAATCACGTATATCTCACTCGTTGTGTCCTTCTCTCTTCCATTGATCCTTCTCTTCTCTTGCCGGTCCAAATATGAGCCTAACGAGGTCTTGGGCTCTGTCCTCTGTCCTCTCTCCTCAGTGTTTACTCCTCTCCTCTCCTCTACTGTCCTCTACTGTGCAATTCACTGGCGAATGGCGACCAAACAAAGAACCTATGTAAATTATCATATTATGTATAGCAAGGATGTACAAAATATGACGAGATGTCTGGCCAATGAAACGAGAGCAAGTCGTGTCAGTGTCTTGCTGCTTCGATGGTCCACAGGCAGGAGGATTTTATTGCACCAACGATTATGAAATATAATAATATCTAACTAAAATAAATTTGTATTTACTGTATACCTTTATCAGTTTCAAGAACTGATTTTTCAGTAGATGATATTCAGTGGGGGGTTCCCACAACCAGGTGCTGATGAACTATATAGCCCGAATAGTTGCTGATAAAGAATATCGTATCTATACTTTTGATTTAAATGTCTGCAAATGTACACATATTAACATTTGCTTTAGTAAACATTTGATTTAACTTAACGATCAATATATTTGGCTCCACTAACGGACACTTTTAGGTTATTTATTGGTTGCTCTACCTTATCAATTATCCCATAAGAATAATGTGTGTGATTTTTAGCGTTGTGCAAATGGATGCGAAGACCTGACTTGGGAGTTGGACGAGCCTCCGTCAGGGGATTTGTAGACCTCGACGCTGAGTCTTGTTGTAGCCAGTTCGTTGACATCACAGATGAATGCACGGGTCAGCTGACACGAGATAGATGTTGTATTGCGCTCATCAAAACACGCGGTGGTGAATGTTGGCTGCCAAACTGGCAGTGGAAATCTGCTGTATGAATGACGCACAAGGTTCGGAATGCTTAATTAAATTTTTAGAATTTGTTTCGTATTTCCATCCAATTGTTTATCTTGTCTTGTTTACATTCAATTAACCAAAGTAAATTTAAAATATAATTCTGATTTTCTCTTCCTTCAATGTGGAATTTTACCAAAACATATCTTAGCAAAATGAATCGAAATAAATTTTCTCTTCTATATAGTAATACTAGGGGAAGTAATCATCACGAATTATGAAGACCATAACAATTTTCTTAACTCTTGCTCGAGACTTATTCTCCGTGCAACTAGGTATTTTGCAAGTGACTGCAGAGTCTTGTCTTTAAACACAATGTACAAATGCTCGTTACGGTCAATGGATTTTGGACTTAATAATTCTTAGCTTTTGCTTTTGTTTACTTTTTACGAAAAACTAAATCTTACACTTGGAGTTGATTTCTGATAGAAGTATTCTGCTATCGCATTGTGAAGAATGTCAATATTCCAAAACGCGTTGCAGTTACGATGTGCTTATTGCCATTGGTTATACTATACTTCATCTTCACGAAATCTTCGTAACACAGTCTCACCGGATTTTTGCAATAAATCCCAGCTGCATATCTATATCATTATTTTTTTGTTTCTATATTTTCATTTTGTCATATTTCCAATGGGACGTGGAGTGTTTGAAGCTTGTCTGATATTATTACTCCAAGCCCCGGGCCACCGTTTGACATGCCTGCCCTATTAGCTTCTATTATTGAATATCGCCCATAAATTCCCAATTCACTTGAACTGTATGGCCGGCTAGATTCATGGTTAGGAGTAGAGAACGATACGGGAACTGTATGGCCGGCTAGATTCATGGCTAGGAGTAGAGAACGATACGGGAACTGTATGGCCGGCTAGATTCATGGCTAGGAGTAGAGAACGGTACGGGAACTGTATGGCCGGCTAGATTCATGGTTAGGAGTAGAGAACGGTACGGGAACTGTATGGCCGGCTAGATTCATGGCTAGGAGTAGAGATCGATACGGGAACTGTATGGCCGGCTAGATTCATGGCTAGGAGTAGAGAACGGTACGGGAACTATATGGCCGGCTAGATTCATGGCTAGGAGTAGAGATCGATACGGGAACTGTATGGCCGGCTAGATTCATGGCTAGGAGTAGAGAACGATACGGGAACTGTATGGCCGGCTAGATTCATGGCTAGGAGTATATAACGATACGGGAACTGTATGGCCGGCTAGATTCATGGCTAGGAGTAGAGAACGGTACGGGAACTGTATGGCCGGCTAGATTCATGGTTAGGAGTAGAGAACGGTACGGGAACTGTATGGCCGGCTAGATTCATGGCTAGGAGTAGAGATCGATACGGGAACTGTATGGCCGGCTAGATTCATGGCTAGGAGTAGAGAACGATACGGGAACTGTATGGCCGGCTAGATTCATGGCTAGGAGTATATAACGATACGGGAACTGTATGGCCGGCTAGATTCATGGCTAGGAGTAGAGAACGATACGGGAACTGTATGGCCGGCTAGATTCATGGCTAGGAGTAGAGAACGATACGGGAACTGTATGGCCGGCTAGATTCATGGCTAGGAGTAGAGAACGATACGGGAACTGTATGGCCGGCTAGATTCATGGCTAGGAGTAGAGAACGATACGGGAACTGTATGGCCGGCTAGATTCATGGCTAGGAGTAGAGAACGATACGGGTACTGTATGGCCGGCTAGATTCATGGCTAGGAGTAGAGAACGATACGGGAACTGTATGGCCGGCTAGATTCATGGCTAGGAGTAGAGAACGATACGGGAACTGTATGGCCGGCTAGATTCATGGCTAGGAGTAGAGAACGATACGGGTACTGTATGGCCGGCTAGATTCATGGTTAGTAGAGAACGATACGGGAATTGTATGGCCGGCTAGATTCATGGTTAGTAGAGAACGATACGGGAATTGTATGGCCGGCTAGATTCATGGTTAGTAGAGAACGATACGGGAACTGTATGGCCGGCTAGATTCATGGTTAGTAGAGAACGATACGGGAATTGTATGGCCGGCTAGATTCATGGTTAGTAGAGAACGATACGGGAATTGTATGGCCGGCTAGATTCATGGTTAGGAGTAGAGAACGATACGGAAATGTATGGCCGGCTAGATTCATGGCTAGGAGTAGAGAACGATACGGGAATGCAGTATCAATATTAAAACAACAATCAATAAATATTGTGTTTTAAATAATATCCTGAGAACGCTAGACAATATTGAAATAGTAAAAAATAACCCACATGTGGTTTCGTAAGAGCTACACTGGATTTAAAACGTTTAACATATTTGTATCCGTTCAGTATTTAAATTTATTTGATTATTATTTAAAATTAATCAATTTTTGTATTACTATAGTGAAGCGTTCGAAAGATATTACTTAAAAACTAGCTATTAGATATGCGCAGTGTTAACAGCTTATCCGCAGGAATCTCCCAATACGAAAACTAAGTCACAAGACCAACGAATGCACATCCCCCCAATGTCTCGATAACCCTCGCGCCATTTTCTAAATGACCTGCGTATACATGAAACCTGAACTGTAATACCTGGATGATAATATTCCAAATGTGTCAGTTTTATATCAAAGGCATTTGTAAATTGGATTAGCACATTTCCCAGCGCTTTTTAGTTGTTTTCTGTTCCACCCGCAGCAGCAACAGCAGGAGAGACAATTCACTGATGGCCACCCCTGACGTAACTCAATACAGCCTAATTCATTTAACGCATGTTCATATACACACACACGTAGATTTTGTTTGAAATTACGTCACATTTTTATATTTACAAAGCGAACATGGAGCTGTAAAAGGCCTCGAAATAATTAGTTTTGATGTGTACATAGAGCTGATTCAATAAAACAGCATTGCAATTTTTAAGCAATTACGTGACTGTTTTAGCAAGCTGTAGCGATGCGATACAGAGTATCCATGCTGTTTTATATTGTATCGAATTAATTGTTGAAATACAATTGTGCTGTCTCGTGTGTTGCTACTTTAGTAGGACAACTCATTCTCTATACACAATTTCCTGTAATCAATCTTTCATAATATTCATCTCTATTATTTGGTAAATTTATTATATATAATTTAATACATAATAGATCCATTTTATTGAATGGTCGCGAACTAAAAACTTTAAAATGGAAGACCTTGTCTATGAATAATATTAGAAAAAACAGAGGAAGCAAAAAAGGAAGCGAATTTGGTGGTACTGTGGTGGTGATGGCACCTATGACCCTGTATATTTAACTAGGAAAACGCTCTGTTTGACGCGTTGATAAGTGAGCGCGTCCATATCTACGAACTTTGTGGCGAAAACTTCTCAAAGCTTTGCAAGTAACTGTATTGAGTTTACTTCCCTACATTGTTGGATGCAGTGCAATGTGCGTTGCTACGAATTTTCGTCGTCATGTTTTCAACACGGTCCGCCACCGTTACTAACAGTTATTGACAGCATTAGAAATGTGATTTCTGCCTCAAATACGTATCAGATCGCGTTTACATTAGTATGTTCGTAACCGGACAAAAAGTTACTATGATAGCCACCTCACATTTTGCTGTTACTGTGTCCCAGAAAAATATTTTCGATTAACTTTTGTGTAACTTAGCCAATATTTATCAGATCGCCATAAAGTGAATATATTCGTGACCGGAAAAATTTGTAAAAAAATATGGCTATCTCACATTTGGCCGCCATTTTGTTTCAGAAAAATATTTTGCAGTAACGATGTTGTAACTTTGTAACTTTTCGAACGATTTTGCCTCAAAACTATACACCTTCAATCCACATCTAGGCTTGTGAATGGTCCAAATTTCAAGTTGATCAGACTTTCCGTTCGACCGCTATCGACAGACATAAAAAAAAAAAAAAAAAAAACAGAACGAAGTGCCATAAGAGTCTAGTAGAGACGCTCGCTTGATAATATTAGAAACAAAAATTATTTTGAGAGTGTTTTTACTCGTTACTGTAGATGTAAATGTGTTGTTTGTCCCTGGAAAACGTTATGTATGAAGAGAATGTACCTAACTGAATGACTTATCAATCATTAACAAATGCAGCAAAAAACAGAATTGCAAAGATATAAACTTGACACATCAATGTCTCATCATCATAATCCGGAAATGTCGAGTAAGATATTGTATGATGATGATATGATTACCATTACCATCTTTAACAAGCTTATTGTATACACTAGTTTTTTAAACAAGGGATTGAGTATACGGAGGGTGAATGGGGCATCCTTCGAATGTTTGTATGTTTTATTTATAATTTTCAAACAAGGTGCAATTTTCATTATTACATTCATTACTCTAATTAGAGTTAATGTTTATCATCAATAAACAAGTACGTTCGAATGAATTACTTAGTAAACATAATTATGTATGTTAATGAGAGACATGATTGTCCTCGAAGCTATTTTTTATTTGGTCTAAACGTGTGTCACTCAGTTAGCGTCGTAAACGTTAAGGCCTCTTCTATTCTGATTGTATACTTCATGGCTCAATCTCATTTACTACAGTTTTTTTTTTTTTTTTTTTAGACTGCGAGTGAATCTTATTTGGAATTTTATTTTATTATTTAATCTCTTCCCTATCCAATTGTAAAACTGATGTACAAAGAACATTAAACGCAACTGTAAACAGTTGTAAACAAGGAAACCAATAGTAAAAACTTCGAACAAAATGGTATTACAAATTTAGCGATTGTGAATATAATCTTCGAATACCTCATAAACACTACAGTAGAATGAGAGAACCTTGATGATTGAGAATACAAAGAAGAAATAACATCAAGGGGCGTAGGAAATGAAATTAAGTAGTAAATAGTCAATCAATCATTCAATCAAGTAAACAAGGTATAATTTTTTAATTATTTATTTATTTATTTATTTATTTATTTATTTATTTATTTATTCAATATTTCACATACAGCGTATTCTGCCATCATTTTATAAATATACCAAAATGAATGCGTAAAAAGAAGAAACGCGAATGCCGAATGTCACAATACAATAAAAAATGTAGAGAGAATGGGAGTGGGATAGATTAATTAATTACACCAAAAATAAAAATAAATAGGCAAATAAAGAAAAGGAAAACGACAGAAGGGAGAAAGAAAAATGGTGGGCAAAGAAGAAGAAGGAAGACAGATTAAAAAACATAAACAAACTACGAAAGAGAAAAAAGAAGAACATTGCGTATGAAAAAAGAGAAAAGGGATACAAATAATGAAGAAAAATAATCTATTTATTAAGCGTGGCGATTTAAATGAATCCGAAACTGTAATCGAGGAATAATCACATCTCTCATCCTTTAGCTTGTTTCCATGCTGCTTTGACCTAGGCTAAGCTTTCCCACCACGCTGACCGCGTATATAGGTACATTCCCCGTTGAACTAGGTTAGCACGAACCTCGAGGCTTACCGAAGTCAGTCTATATACTTAGCAGGTGGATTAGAATCTAATTCAAACTGCATTAGCTTATCCTTCTTTGCAACAACACAATGTTAGAAGAGTTGCTCGATGCAATACGACCCCAACTCATTACAGTTTGTTTAATGCACACACATTGGTACAATGGAAATAATAATTGTGCCCAGAATACAAAAATCACAAACAACGCTTTAGTTCGGTGATTTTAATTCGTAGAACTTTAATGGTACAAAAATGACTGTGCGTATTCAACACATAGTACATAGACATGTAGAAACAAATTTTATTGCAATGATAAGAAAATATAATAACATAAAATTGACCATATCAACATACTTATCTCTAAATCGAAACAAAGGAAGGATTCCGATTTGCGTATGCAGATTGTATAATCATTAATCATGGCTACATTATTTACCACTTTCAAAATCTCCGCAAGCCAATTAGCTTGTTTGCAAGATAAAGTTAAATAATCTTGAAAGGGATTGTTTTGTATCTATCGGATGAAAAAGTAAATTTTCCTCCATCGGCATCAGATTGCGATTAGGACTGAGCTGTGTTTCGAGTATGTTCGTGGATAGCAACTAATAATGAATAGCTTGACCGCATGTTCTTGCAGTGAATGGAGAAGAACTTTCAAGTGTTACTGTGGGAAAAATACAGTTTGCACAATCTCATACAACACATAAAGAGAAGAGGGCGCCTTTTTTACCGGTTCTTCCTGATCCTGCAGGCTTTGAGCAGAATACAAGCGACAAAAGCGGCTACGTTTAACATCGCATTAATTTTTGCACAAACACAATTTAGGACCTAGGAGATTGTTGGATTGATTGCATGCGTGGCAATGTTGAAAGATCCGTTTCACTCTTTCTTGGCTGCAATGGGGGGGGGGGGGGGGGGGGGGGGCGAGCTTGAGTGGTCAAAGTAGGTAGCATTATTGTGGTGAATCACATGACATATTTATTGATCTAATCTTTGAAATAACAAATCAGTAATATTTGCCAGATGATGATGAATTACAATCGTGCTATTCGAGACGACAAGAGATACCAAAGTTCATTGATATATAAGACATTGCGGGCGGGCGTTATCTCTAAAATAATTCATTCATTTATTCGTCTCGGAGTAAAACAACAAGTAGGCTAGGTATTAATTAACTATCTGAATACTCCAGTTTATCTGTTCTCATCATAAACACATGTTCACAACCAGTACAATGTTATACATATTGAGCTTCTGTAAATAGGTTTACAATGTAGTTTTCGAGTCAATTGTAATAACAAACATGTATGCTATTGTTTAGCGTGCGGATGAGTTGGTTAGTTAGCTGGCTAGCTAGCTAGCTAGTTAGTTTTATAATTTCAGCGTGCAAGCATCCAAGCAAGCATGTTCCGTTGTTCACGCCACAAGGAGCGCGATGCAACCAGACGTAACAAACCGTTAAGGTGAGGTTAAGGCTAAAAGGGACCTTGCTAACTTGCTTAGTTAGCAGGTTTTTATTGAAATCATGAGAACGCTTCAAAATTTTCAAAATGCGATTCCTTTACGTAGAATTTGGTTTTCTATCAGCTAAACAATTAACTTGAAAACTGTCAAATACTGTAATTGTTACGATTTTGATTTCAATAACTAATTCATTAATTACATAACAATCATAACAATTCCAATATTTAGAAGTTCTTAAATTCATTGTTTAGATGATACAAAACCAAATTCCGCGTAGGGATCACTTCTTAAATGTCTTGAAGCGTTCTCAAGATATAAAGTACCGTTTATGTTACGCGGTTTAATATTGCAAGCTGCCCATTGGCGTTCATATTATAGTAATGACTCAAGAATTTGAACACTTGGAGGTCACTTTAAAAAACAAATATCCGTAACAAACCAGGGTTGCAGTTAGTAGTATTTAAATTTGACACATTATCATGACGTTGATACTTGTATATTTTAAAACCAATCTAGAAGTTATGCAAAACAAATGTGACGATGTGTTTTTTATTATGCACGCTGAAAAATAATTTGCTCATCAATTGGAAAGGTGAAATAGGTACATAATTGACATTGAACTTGAAGGCAATGGTTTAATGAAATATGCATGAGTAAATGCGTTTTTATTCTGCCAATATACACAGTGAATATGAATCATTCATTTTCTTCTGTTTGCAAAAGTGAATTGCAATACCATTGAAAGTGAGAGGTTTTTACTTCTTCGCATCACGGATGTTCAAGAACAGTTGTTCATAAAACCTATACTTCTTATGAGAGGATTATTCGTATGACGTCAACACGACTATCGTACGATTTGAATCATCCTTTACATATAAAATAAAGAGAGTGTTTATTGACATAGGAAATTTCAACATTGCATCAAAATGCAATATGTCAGTTATTAGGTACGTTACTTTCAAAGACTTTGTGCCAGGACAAGTATCGTTCTATCAAATTTGTTTTTCATGTGGATAATATTATTATATCTAGAAATGTTATGCACCAACGTAGATTAAAAAAAAGCGTTTGCGCCAGACAGATTCTGGAGAATGTCGATAACTGTTTGCATTAACTAGAAAACGCTTTCAATTAACTTACATACAGTGGGCTCGACTTATTTTTAGGGCTTTTTCTTGACCACAATGCAAACTCGGAATGAATGGGACTGGGAATGGTTACACTGCTTGAACGTGGCCGCTAGCCAGTTCACAAATATTGGGAATAAACCGGCGTTTTTATTTTGGTGATGAAAGATACTTCTATATTAATTTTAAACCACGGAGAATGAATGTGTTTTTGTACTATCTTAAGAAGTCTACAACACATTGATAAAATGTAAATATACGTCGTTTCGTAATTACTTATAACTGTTTTAAAAAACTGTAAAATAAGGTTATTGTTACCCATGTAATTTTAGTATATCAAAATAGCAACCGTCATGATCCAACCATGCATACATACATACATACATACATACATACATACATACATACATACATACATACATACATACATACATACATACATACATACATACATACATACATACATACATACATACATACATACATACATACATACATACATACATACATACATACATACATACATACATACATACATACATACATACATACATACATACATACATACATACATACATACATACATACATACATACATACATACATACATACATACATACATACATACATACATACATACATACATACATACATACATACATACATACATACATACATACATACATACATACATACATACATACATACATACATACATACATACATACATACATACATACATACATACATACATAATGATTTGAATTTCTACTGATGTATCAATTAATTAAAGGGAACGATAATTTGAAGTATATTGGTTCCATTACAACCGTACATAACATATTAATGTCATTGTCACTGTGGGAACAACACAAACAATCTACTATTGTTGCTAATTTTCGTGACCTCGATTGATTGTGCGTTTGTGATGATAATTTCAAGGGACATTAGCGCTGCATGTTATCTCATATTACCATATGTGTTTCCGTTAATTGTCTGCATGCAACTTAACTCATTGTTGGCACCGCTGTGTTACGACTCAACATATGCAACTATTGAGCCGTATGAAGGAAGGCTACTATGAAGGGGGGCTCCTAGGGCTATAGCCCAGAGCGCCAGCATTTCGGGGGCCCCAACACAACGCAGCTACCTAAATTACCAACACACCATTTACTGTGTGAACTATCACAATGAAAATGTATCCATTGCTGATTCCTGGTGAATAATTTGGTCAAACTAATAATATTCTATATAGAAAACTACGCACTTCTAGCTTCAAGCCATGATAGTTTAGGCACATTTGCCACTGAAAGATAAGAATGCATTACTTTCCCATCAACGTTAGAACTGGGCATTAAAAATATCAAAATTGTGAGAAAACTGTAGTATTTGTCTTGTTTATCCACTTGAATCTTGAATGCTACCTATTGCCATCGTTGGATGTAATTTTGTAGTGTTGGATAAGGGGTCGGGTTATAGTGGAGTATCTAGTGTGTACGAGTGCTAAATATTGTATATACAACTCGTGTAGAATGATTTGATCAGAACAGATGCTCAGACGATTTGGCTCTTTATTCGCCAAAGAAATAATTTACCATCTCAAATGAATGTTCATCTTAATTCTAATCCAGTGCCTAACATCTCCTTGCACGTCCGGACTTGTTCAGGCGGAACATTGCGTCCGCATGTAAATTAACTTCCGTGTAATTATGTTTTGTGTCTTCAAGTAGGTACAAATTTCGCCTGCTCCATTTTGTTAATTAGACTTATGGTAATTTGTCTGAGGTAATGCCAACACTGTATTAAGCCTCTCATCCCGGTGCTGTGCTTGTGTAGCCTGTATTTATTTACGATGCAGTGAAAGTCAATTGGTACGACACCGACTAGGTAGCTCATTGGTAAACATCTGGATATTAGTTGCGGGGGGGGGGGGGGGGGAGAGGTCGATGCCCACCACATGCAGTGACGACAAAAGGTGCTCATCTTTATTTACATTTATTGTCTACCTTATTTAGTGACAAGACTGATTTACTATTAGAACAATGAATACAGGTAAACATATACAAGGGAAGGCAAACAATAATAAAACAATACCCAACTGAAGCAATAAAGATAATCCTGAACCATGAAAGAAAAACTACGAGTTAAGAGAGAACATTGATGATTGAAAAGAGAAAGAGTTAAGAAAGGAAAAGCTAAAGGTTTGAGAATTGGAAAATGAAAAATCTAATTGAACACACGTGTGAAAAGAAGAACTTAGTATCAATGCAGTCGCTAATGAAGAACGAATGAAAATGTAAGAGGGGAGAAAAATAGAAGAATTTCAGAAATATATATATAAAAAGGGTTCGGATAAGTGAAACCCAAGGAGGAAAATGAAAAAAAACCTAATTCGCCTTAAAAAAAGCCGTATACTATGATTGATCACTTCAATACAGCTGGTATGACGGTCATTTTTTGTTGATTATCGCAATAGCTGGTCAGGTCTCGATTAACGAAATAGCAAAGAAATTGCCCAGTAGATTAAAATATCTTTACACCACTAATAACACTCGTTTGTAGGAAGAGAGACAGGTCAGGAAAGAAAGGACATTTAGTTAACAGTTTTATTAGAATAAAATTTATTGTCATACCTATCTATTGCCATGACACATGAATGTTGCACGAGATACACAAAGTTAAACATTTTACCAAAAAACAAAATGGAAAATGTACATAATAAGTGCAATTTTAAACTTTGCCATAATTAAAAATCCTCTACTTCCTCTTAAACAATCAAGTGAAAACATTAGTTTACATTATCTGCCACACACGGGGGTTTTTCATGCAATCTTTGTTGCAGTCGCTCATTTTTGAGTGAATGTACTGTACTGTGCTGCATAATTCTTGTTGCACGTCCCTGTGAACTGGTATACAGCCCATCTTCTAGGCAAACAATAATCAAGAGCGTAGCAGATGTGAATTTTCGTAGCGAAATGCTCTACAGACAATTTTTCTCGCTTTTGTGAAGTGCGAGCGTAAGGCGTAAGACGGTAGTTGTAGGCCTACACAGAAGCTTATCCAGACAATTTTCTTCGCACCAATCCCAACAAATGTGTCGTCGAAAAATTCAACTGTTGTAATTTTTCCACGCCTGGATTTTATGTTTGTTTTTCTAGATGTTACGTATTGAAGTGCCCAAGCACATATCCATCGGTTACGGCCACTCAGTGCAACGAACTCTTGCAATGCGGTGGGGCTAATGTAACATTATTCAAACCATTGCTGAACACATGAATTAAAGTCATATTGTTACTTGTTTGGTTTTTATTATGTGTTATTATTTTTTATATCATTACCCTTTTATTCTTGATAAAGAGTAAAATTTGCTTTACACAATATTGCTGTTTTAATATTGACGATACATTGTATGTACCAAGTTAAAGACTTGCCGTTTAGGTTCTCAAATCAATAAGCCATTTCTCTTGGCTTTAGTGCTCTTCATGTGTTTTCCTCCGAAATTAATTGCTTTGTGTAATCACGAGGATTTAAATTAAACTCGTCGTTCTTGTATTTAATATAATTTTCTGCCTTAATTTTCGGAACTATAAATAATATCTGGGAAGATTTAAAATAATTGCGAAATTACCCTTCAGCCATGCATGAGCTATGCATAATTTCATACGCGGCCAGCGGCGCGAGTATACAGGCTAAACCGTTGAGGTAGGAGGGGGGCAGCCCTCTTTAACTTGAGACTGTCTCAATCTGGCCGAACATTCTCTTGGGGATTAATTAACCTATGTCAAGGATATTCCAGCCGTGTTTTATGTTTTCTCAATTATCCATACAATTGTAGCTGTTTTACTTTACTTAATGATTAGAAACGCTGGTGTTTGTTATAAAGAAAATGACACATTAATTCAAACGATCTTTTAAATATGTGGCACATAGAACTGCTCCCACAAGGAACAACCCCACATATGTCCTCATTTATTTAGAGCGAGTGATTAGTGGTAAAAATTGCTCACAATTAGTTTTTTTTAAAGGTAAAATTTCAAAAGTACTGCATCACTCGAAAAAGTTCGAACATCAGCCTGTTTTATAAGCACTACATATTATTTATTTATAATCAGCAGCCTTGTTATTTTGATTAATAATTATTGTAATTAATACACAAAATAGAACCTTGAGATTATAACTAAAGAAATAGTTAGCATACAGTATGTAGTGCGTGCGAAACTGTAGGCTACCCATGGCTAACTGTAGGCTACCCATGGCTAACTGTAGGCTATCCAATTGTTAGCATACAGTATGTAGCGCGTGCGAAACTGTAGGCTACCCATGCTCTCACTTTTCGATGTGATGTACTTAGGTTATAAAGACAGTAAGTTCGCGCTGTTGTTGTTGTTTGTTCTTGTTGTTGTTTGTTGTTCCAAGTACGAACGTTTAATAAGTGATGAACAACGGCTGATTCGTTCCAGGTTTGAGTCCCGAACAGGGACATATTCAAATATCCCTCGTTGAATAAACATCAGGCCCTGTTCCAGTCATGATTAGTTTATCAATATGATCATGAAATTTCTACCTTTACTGTCAAGTTGAGGTATAGCGTTCCATTCGTCGAGCATTCTCGAACTTTCACTTAACATAACTGTAAAGATGTTAAACTGTGCTGCGTATTAGGCGTAAATGTGATTTAACAAGTTAACAGCGGCGATTATACTCGCGGTTTTTTACACGGTCCACGAGTTGGAATACAAAGGTGAAAATAGGAAGAGAAAAATGAAATAATGATCACTAAGCCGAGACGAGGCGGGAAAAGATCATCTACATTTTAAATGGTGGTCTATAGCTTGACGTTGTATTACGCAATTACGTGTACACATTTACGGTTATTAGAGCTATCGAGGAGGAAGAATAAAGTCAGGTATAGCCTGAGGTAGATATCTTTTAAAGGTAGAGACACAAAATAAATCTCTCGCAGATTTATAGGTATGAAGTTCAGTCTAATCCACCCACTGTTTTGGTTTTAAGATATCCATACAAAAAAAAATGTGATCAGTAAGCCTTAAATGGGATCTTATGCAATGTTCAAGATTTTCAAAAATATAAATTTTGGTCAACCCAAGAGAACAATATTTTTTAGTATTAGTTTATTAATAGATTATATATTGGAGGGCTGCAATAGCTCTAGAGATCTTCGTATAATCAGATTTTAATTTTACTTTTTAGGAAATAAAATGTAGAAGAAATTGTCTAAGATCCGTATTTATTGTACAATTCATTCTTCATTGGTTTAAAACTTCTCGGCTACGGCATCGCTAATATGTCGGATTCGTGCGACCTTAATTTGTTACTTGTAACCGTTAAGACCTGGGCTTAACTAAATACATAACAGGGATACTGGCTCTTCTCGCCAGTATCCCTTGTTTGTTAGTGTAGGACAACGCACAACAAAGATTCAATTCAAATCTGTACCGGGAACCAGCATATTTAATGGAAGTTTGACAGCCTAATAGACGACACAAGAGATTTTACACAGTACCACGTTAATTAAAAAACGCGAAAAAACGTTGACAGCTTTCGTTATCCTCGGATTAGACCCGACAGTGTTGATCTGCGTTGATCTGCGTTGATCCACTCGTACATTTACACTCATCACCAATGTTGAACGCGTAAACTTGGTTACAACACAACATCGATCCTGTTTAGCGTTGAGATTATGTACCGTACGCGTCGCCAAGATTATGCAAATCAGTGAACATTGCCGTCTCTATAACTAGGGACCCGTAAATATTAGTTATACGGACCTATAAATGCTAAATGTGAGGGAATAAGTTTGCGAGTTAGTTTACCGAACTTTTTATTTTCGTGTGTATCTGAATGATCATTTTTATTTTTGATATTTAATCCCAAACAATGCTAAAATATGTTTTTTCGATGGTTCTATAACATTAGAATTATGAGATTTACTATAAAATTATTACTATTTCTATATATTTTTTTTTTTTTTTTTTTTTTTTTAGAAAAACGCACTCACGTTTGCTGTCAAATGGCAGCAATCGTCGAGAAAGTTTTCCTCGACCGGTTATCGAACCCGGTTTGAAACAGATGACCCGGGTGGAGGGGCAAACATTTTCATCAATTGCTATCACTAACAATCATGTCCTATAATTGGGCCTTGCCTGTGACCGTATTTTTGTGATATTATAGAAAGAGAATGCTTACCAGAGTTTCTTGAATAAATATCAGGCATGGATTGCTTATATTTCAGCTATCTGATGCAAAGACACTAGAGGATAAGTACCGGAAGAAACATAATGCTATTTTGGTCCAAACCCATTATCTGTTATGGTCCAGTGCGTCGTCGGCTATAGGAGACCGTCATGGGCTGGCTACACACAATACTTATTCCGTTCTCTCCCGAGGAAACCGCGGTAGATATAAAAGTTAAACGAAAGCTGTTTAGCCCTATCTTTTACAGCCATTTGAAAACTCTCTCATCTAAAAATAAATCATTGTTGGAGTGGTCAAAACTGTATTCACCATAATGAGAATATATATTCTAGCTGTTCAAAGATATTCTGCTCAATCTGTCGAGGTAAACACTAAGCAGTGTTGGAGCAGAGTCAAGTGGACACGAGGTACTTCAATCAGATAGGTTGCGGATTCGATTCTCTCCGCTGGCAATTCTGAACATGTTAATGATTTTCAAAAAATGATTTTCTAATGTACAAGTAACGATACCTTCGTTTATGTTACAGTGAACATTAACAATGCAACATTTTTGACACGCAAAATTCTTCAGCGAGCAGAAAACTCTACCACTAAAGAATCTGCGGCAGTTCGAGCTCAAAAAGAGATCTCTAAAACATCTTTTAACATGGAAATTGTGGGTACATACTACATACTACATACTACATACTACATACTACATACTACATACTATATACTACATACTACATACTACATACTACATACTACATACTACATACCGCAACTAGGCATATCTGGGTCTATAGTGTGGGTACATACTACATACTACATACTACATACTACATACCGCAACTAGGCATATCTGGGTCTATAGTGTGGGTACATACTTCATACTACATACTACATACTACATACTACAAACTACAAACTACAAACTACATACTACATACTACATACTACATACTACATACTACATACTACATACTACATACTACATACTACATACTACATACCGCAACTAGGCATATCTGGGTCTATAGATAACGAAACAAAAAATATGCAAACGTCATAACGTTTGGATAAAATTTGGTAATAGCATCTCAACCATCGGATTTAATCCAAACGTACCGAATGTTGGACATATATCGGTAGACCCCGATAATCTATGTCTGGTTTATGTTTTCCCAATTTCGATTTAAAAGTTGTTTTGTAGATACGAACTTTTTGAGCTGTGACTGCCGCAAAATGTTATTAAGGTCAAAAGCATCTCTTGAAGTGTATAGCTCCTCGCATATAAGTGCAGCTGCACTGCATGCACTAGTTGACTCTTTCAATGAACGCCTCGCCTGGAGGTTCGACGTACTTCGTTCACTCTTCATTACTTGAATCAACTGACGATAGTGAGCGCAAGGACCCTACACAAGGTATAGTAAATGTTACCGTGTCCGATCACATGTAGATACTAATAATTTGTAATAATACTCCCTCAAGGAGGTTTCATTTAGAAATCATAACAGTAAGCAAGGTTCAGTTTGTCAGGACGTTTGCAACACTGTTGCACGTTTATGCGTGTTTTCCAATTGGTCAAAAAAGGTACGTGATTAAAATTGTACGTATAGTTGACAGTTCATTGGATATAGTTGCTTTTATATTAAACCGATAACTGTTCGTTGTGCTCACACTCTTTATTCACACACAAAATACAATTCTATAACATATATTATTTATTTTCATATTTTTAGTAGTACTTATTTGTAATTATTTGTTTATCCGTCCTTTTCAGGTATAACACTGATTTAAAAAGGAGGACAATAAATACAACTGCTAAATATACTATAAAAAAAAACATAAAATAAAAAACACATATGGCTAAATCCAGCTGTGAAGAGAATCCAAACACACATCACAATCTTTTATAAAACAAGAAAACATAAAACAAACTTATTTTGACAATTAATAAAATAATATATAAATAATATTTAAATGCATACATAAATAAATAATTGAGAAGCGTGAATTGTTTGTATAGCCGTCCACTGATCGTATATTGTTTCTCACGCCGTTAACTGATCGTGTTGCGTCATATGTTTGCTCTGCCATCTTAACTTAGTGCCTGGATGAAATGAAACCGATGGAATGAGTAAATTAACATCATTAGATCTAACTAACTACGTACATATACGATGGAAGCACTGGAGGCCAATAGGACTAATTTGGACAAATTGGTTTGATTTGCTGTCATTTCTCATTAACTCTCATATTGCGCATTTAACGATTGGTACTATTTCCTGGTACATCTTTGTAACCGTATTTCAAACTAAGAACCGACTACTAACTAGGAACCGAACTATGTGCATTGATTCGCATTCACTTTCATGTATTTCACCTAATTGTAGATTTATGCAGTAACATCATTGAGTTTCAATGGTAATATACTACATAAGAGATGCTTGGTCGAGATTCAATCACTAACACACGCCTCATGATGATACGCATTGTATTGATCATGTGTGTCTGAGCTTGATCTAATTGCTTTAATCTCGGATGTAAGAATTGTGATAACATAACGAGATAACGCTGCCTCTTATAAACTGATTATTCATTCAGGGTCGCGCATTCATGAAACCTTAGTTCGAACAGCTAACTAAATGAAAGTCTACAACGAGAATGATATCAATAACACACACCAAAAACAATCAATCCAATAATAATCATAATAGCAATGAATACAATAGTTTTCATAAGGTAACCAACCGTAACATTTCAATGCCGCGTTGTAGTAATTTAGCATTATTGTTTTTTTTCTTTTTTTTTTGTAAATATTTTACATCCATAAATTGTATTTATTTAAATCACAAAAATGTCAACTGGACATATTCAAATGATTGTATATGTTTTTTTTATATTTCTCTGCCTCTTCCTTTTAGTAATAAAATGTAACAATTTATGAACAGACGTTATAAAAGTGTGGTTCTAGTAGGAACGTATTTCATGGCCTGTTATGTAGTTTTAATGTTGAAGGGAAGTTGTAACGTCTGGGTTTAATTGCATGTACTCTTTTTCTCTGCAAAGTTCTGATTATTATAGCCCATATGAGAGTAGGAACATTGCACCAAGCTAGCAATACGTGTACCGTGTTATAGGTTCCGCAAGAACCATAGAAACGCTGCGCAAAACGTTGAAGAAAACTAATTTAAACAGCACATTCAGCTGAGTGACATGACCTCAATTGCGTACCACTAAATTTCTTAATATTAAAAAATATAATAATCGTGTTTGTACGATCTATATAGAAATGCCATTTTATGTTGATATTATTCTTGTAAAACACAAGTAGCAACTGTACCAAAGTACAATGGATTGTCCCAGCTTGACTTTATTGTTAAAAACCCAATTATGCTACAGCGTGGACGATTTGCTTATAACGAAA
Source organism: Isoperla grammatica (assembly GCA_945910005.1). Classification (NCBI taxonomy): domain Eukaryota; kingdom Metazoa; phylum Arthropoda; class Insecta; order Plecoptera; family Perlodidae; genus Isoperla; species Isoperla grammatica. Next base: position 26,187,619 of record OX246745.1, read on the forward strand.
CTAAAATGTGCAAAGTTAGAACAAGGTTTTATTCGTCTGCTACCATAGAATTTATTCTAAAGTGTTTCGGTTGAGCATTCTTCAATAAAGATGCTGTTTTTTTCATGCAAATTTAGAAGTTGAATTTATATTTATATCATTTTTGTATATTATGTTTTTATTACTTTTCGGTTCTGGAAAACCGATATATCTACCAGACTTCGATCTTAAAAATGTGTTCGTACTTTTACCGACAGATGAAAATATCCTTATTAATATAATTCAATAAAATTGATATTGTAACCCCTTTAGAACATGCAGTATCTCGATAACTACTGAGTTTCATGATTTTTATTGAAAGGTATTTGAGCTGATTCCGTAAGAACGTGCTTTCCCGTCTCCAACGTAAAATCCTTGTGTGCGTGGGGCAACTTTTTTAACAAGTTTGAAACCTTGTACAAATCATGCCATTCAAAGTCAGATTTTCCGTATTAGCTTGTAGAGAATGCGTGGTTAGAATTTCGGCAACAGCGAAATCCCCCCCCCCCCCCCCCCTTTCTCCCCTCTCCTGCCCTGTCGAGTTCTGCCGTCTAACAGGTTATTGGGATTGGGGTTGTGTAGCTGTAATTTCAAACTGTAATATTTTTATATTCAAAAATAAGCCGTAGATGAATGGTGGTGCTTGGTGTGTTTTTTTCTGTGTAAGCGTTTGTGTAAATATTGTTTCTAAAAAAAAGTATGTATAAAATTGTATAGAGTGTAGGGGTGGGTGATTAATAATTCGTTTTAAAGCCTGTATGGGCGTTCGCAGCCTCGGATTAAAATGATCACTTCATGTTTCGACGCGAGTTTCGACTAAATACATCGTTTGAAGCAGTTTTCACGGTTAATGTGCTAAAGAAATATCTCTGATATTACGTGCAGAGAATGTGTGCTTTAAAAGTAACCATTGTATGCCTGCGCCTGCGTAGTAACGTTGTGATGTAGCGGAAAGTTCTCCTCGTAAGCTTTTACCACAATGGTAAGTTGTGGGTATAATACGTGGTACCGAGCCAGGTATAGTGAGTGAGTAGTGAGTCGAGTAATATTGTTTAATGTTGGTTTGGATCAGTAAATCGTCCTCAAACGTCTTTTCTTGTGCTATACTGATAATTCGATGCCTGTTCCTGATGAGTATTCTAGTTTCTTTGCTGCTGCAGACAATGGAAATGTATGATGTAAACACTTTCCCATTCCCCAATAATATATTTAAAATATTTAATAATAGTATATCTTTTAGGGGAATCAGATTCTAAGGAATAGCATAAAGACATTAAGTCAGAATTTGTAAATTGTTTAGAGCAATAATAACTTGTGTGAGTGAATGTGTGTATAGTATAGCAATTGCGCTAAGTAACGAGTAGGCATAATACTAATAACAGTAATTGTAACCTAAAAACGTTGTTGTTGATGTATTTTCATTAGTATACATACTGCATAATATAGTTGTCCCAAGACTACCTTACACATGCTTTCGTCACAGGCGAGGCACTCGTAGCCAACCAGCGAACCGCCTGAGAAAACCCCGCGCAAATACCGATCGCTGATTGGCTACGAGCGCCTCGCCGGTGACGAACGCATGTGTAAGGTATAGTCTTGGGACAACTATGTAATCCCATTGCAACAATAATTGAGATACCAATAATGAAAAAGATAAGGACATGTCTTTTTATTTCACATAAGCGGGCCGTGCTCTTATTTCGTTGGGTTGGTATGGTTGCAATCTCCCTATACACTTTGTGTTTTCCACAGAGAAAAAGGAATATTCATAATTTTTTAAATCTTCGGACGGTAAAAGTCGACGTCGTGTACACGAGTTTGTAGGCCCCAGAGACGCGTTCTGTTCCTCTTATCATGCACGTGTGAATAATCCATGTTGCCGCGATACAGATGAAGACGGATGACCGGTCATCTAACTGGACGCGCGCATTTTGCTTTATTATGTGACTCTAGTCCACCCCTTTTAAATACTCAGGTAGGCACAGTGAAATGCATTCGTATAATTTCACTCTACAGTTTTAAATTTTACCCTTTTATTTTTTTACTATCTTTCTCCGTTTCTCTGTGGTGGTCCTTATCTCTAGTTAGAAAAGAAAAATTTGGCTCCCCCTCCCCCTAACCCCCAACCCAGTGTTCTGGCAAATGTCGTGCCACCTCCTTTTATATAATATATATCATGACTTTTTGCTCATGTTTTTTTTTTTTTGTAGACAAAACTAATAATGTTTATTGTAGTCGAGTTTTCTCTCTGTTGTTTAGTCGTCAGTCCATGTCGCCGCCGCCGTACAATATAGTCTAAAAAACAATTCCTTTCCATTAAATTTCTGTGTTAATTTCGTGTGAGTGAGATCTGCGGAACGGTTGAATGGAAACGTCCAGGGGCTTCAGAAACGCAATGTTCGTTTACATTTCTACCAATTATTCTCATAACATTCGCCCTGTTTCGGGTATGTGTTGGTGATTCCTTGGGGAGGTAGCGAGAATAAGGTAAAAATGTAGCAATTACAACCAGGATGGAGAGAAAAAACATTTCACGAATATCACGAATATCACCAACAAGATGAGTGTACACTTGTACAAAAGTTGATGCATTCATCATTCGGGGGTTGATTGGCAATCAATTGATTGATTCAACTTCTCCGTTGACGCTCGAGGGAATAATGGTGATTTTATAAGAGAACAAACTAACGCATTGTGATTTGTGGATATTGAATATTTTATAGATTTACTCTTTCAATGAGTATTCTTCGTAAATAAATTGCTTATATTATACCCAACATTGACAAACTACAACACCCTTTATAACAAATCCTACTATCTTTGTTATTGGATTATAATAGTGTCGTGCAGTAAAGTCAACAGTTTCTTTGACCTCAAATCTTTTGGACTGAACTTTATAAAGATATCGTTTGACTCTTGGTAAATAATTTATTTTGAGGGAGCAGGAGACGACACATAAGTTTTCTGTTTTTTTTTTACATTTGGGTTTCCTTTAGCATAGCGCACCGGAGCTTAAGTTATGAAGTCGCATGTTTATTTACACACCTCAAGTATTTTGATAGAGATCTTTATTTAGTTATATAATCATTCAGTTCTTTTAATGAAATTCTCGAGTGTCGTTTGGAAAAACATTTTTTTTACTGTTGATTATTATATTACTAAATATGTATTCTAGGGATGGTCCTGTTTAAGTGTTTAAAAAGTGAATGAATATAGTTGATGAAATGGTTTTGATCCATTCAATACAATAAACACATATTGTTAATCGTTAAAAGTTTTTAATGCCTCAAAGTCTTTTGATTTTAACGTATTTAAATGCACCAAACCTAGTGATAACACAGGATATTGCAATACATACATGTAACGTCATAAGTTGCAACGCAAAGTGAATACCACGTCTATGTTTCTAAGTTAGATAAAATTGCGGAAATATAATATTTTATTCGATTTGTTTAGCGTAGTAATTATTCATTTGACACCATTACTCACTATACAGATTCAGTTCACTGCAGTAGAATCCTTGAAACTCAATTCCAAGTTTAGTTTCTCCAGTTGTTTCACTAAACTAAAAGTCTTTTATACTTTGACCACTTCGCCTCTTAGTAAGTCGTCCATGCACTGGCTGTTAGTGCATCCGACTGCACATATGTATTACAGAGTACATAAGTTTGGTGTCAAATCGTGGCTAGCATAGTAAGTAATTTCTCTTGGAAGAGCTTCCGGCCCATGCAACCTAGTACCGAGAGCTTCAACCCATTTGCTGCACTCCAAGTCTGCAACTGCAAGGACCGGCTAAATACATTACGAAGTTATTATTTCGTATGTGTGATGCACATCATGCATTGCTTACAAATCATTGTTGTGTAAGCTCAGCTCGTAGACTGGGGTATCCAACAGTCCGCATCTCTATCTATTATTTGTTCTCTACTGTGTACTTGGTTTTATCCAACACAATTAGACAATATTGCGGACAGTGGCGTACACAGGAGGGTGGGGAGAGCTGGGGGGGATATACCCCCCTCCATAATTCCTAGCTTTGTAATGATTGCCGTTGTCAAAAAATGGTTGTTACGGTGGGACAACTTTATTTTTCCTTTATTAATATATTCGATATCGTGGCGGTAGAAAGGTGTTAATTTTTAGCCAATACAACTTCATAAATGGAACTGGTCCGGTGCTACTGAACCGTCTAAATAAACGTTAGCTCTTGATTTATTTTCTTACCTATCATGGCTGTACCAAACATAACTAGAACAACAATCTTCAATTAAGTTCGTTGTTATCTCAGACGACATACATATTGCAGTCTGCATCATAATGTATTGTATACTAATTAACACATTACCGCCGTCAAATTTGTATTCCCGCTCGATATCTTGTTCTACGCGACTCGTTGCTCCTTTTCACTCGGAACTGATCGAACAAGTTCGGACCGTTCCAAACAGTTCCGAAGGGGACATATATTTTTTTTTTCAGAGGATCAACCTTTTTCCTGTTCGGACTGTTATAGATTGTTTAGAACGGACGGGCAAATGAACGCACGTTAGGGTTATGGTATATGGAGTAGCATGTGTGTGTACAGGAGTCGGGACCCTTCACACTTCACAGCAGATTCACCTATGCCATTTGGCTACTAATAACTCATCTATGACGAAAGTATATGTAAGGTTGTTTCGGGAAGGGATACATGGTTGTTATCTCACTATAGTCATTATGTTGATTTCGTTCAACTCCGTACGCCATAACCACAACTATAGGCCTACTGTTTGGTCAGTTGGCCACCGTACAATGTGATATAACTTAACCGCTAGAGGTCCCATCCGATTGATTCAGGTAATCCAGTAGTGGCGGCAAATGGACTTCAACAACTTGCATTATGTATTCGTAGCTCATTGCATCACCACTGCAAAAATTGTAATTCAGTGGTTAGGCTGGCTTAGGCTGCAGACTAGCTTCTTACAACCTCGTGAATGAAAACTAGTTGGCACAGGGTATGAGTTGATGAAAAACATATTTAATTCCTTTGAGTCTCTTTTAAATTCAAACGGGTTCTTTCAATGCGCGATTGATTTGTTGCACTTTAAAATTTAGAAAGGATTTGAAATGAAGCATCGAAGACGAACTAGCTTATGATCACCCATTGCACCTAAACGAATGAACTGAAGCGATGTGGTCATAGCTGGACCATCTTTTATGCTGCTTGCAAGGTATAGAGTGAGTGCATCACATGTAGATGTGTATGCACCCTTGAGAAAATATCATTCAATCACAGCTTGTCATGCGTAGACTTAGGCATACGTATGTTTGATTCACACCTATGCACATAATGCATTCGACGAGATATTTACCAAATCCCATGTTTCTTTTGAACTCAGACACATTTCCATGCACTGGACTGTGACCTGTGGTGTGTATATGATAGTCCAGAGCAGCTATTACGTGCGCAAATTCGACATCAAAAAACGATTCACTTTTCTTGTGCAGCTAAATGAAATTGGGAACTGTGAAGTGATGACATGGAAGACAACGGTTTAGCCGGTTCTCACACGAACTCCAAAGTTAAGCAACTTCGGGCTAGGTTAGGAGGAGGGTGCATGTCCGCTCTGCTCCGAAACACTCACACTAGTCACCGTTGGTTAGAGCAGATTCGAGGGTTCGAAATCTTGTGATAGCTTCGTTCCTCTCGTCAACTGCTCGGCAGTCCAGGGTTGTGGAGGAACCTATATGACTGGTCAAAGTCACACCGTCCTTTCGGATGGGACGTAAAGCCGATGGTCCATTTGGTACTTTTCGACAGGAGTAGGTTACCTGTCGGTACCAGTATCTCCCTTCTCTTTTCCTCATCATCATCCATCAATGGTTACTCAGTTTAATAAATGTGCAGTGGGACCATGGTGCAGTTGCAAATATAGAATATGTATAAACTTGCTAGATATTAATATTACACGCAATAAATTTCCTTCGGTTATCGTGATCGACGAATGACAATATGGTCAGTCTCTTGATCAACCAGTTCAGTCCATCATTAACATAAATCGCAATAAAGTGAAACGGGTTCTGCTGCTATGACGTAGGAAGGACTGACCTTGTCCTGTGTGGGTTAGTGGAGTTTCTATGGAGCCTAGCTGGAGCAGCGCGGGGAGACTGTTATGCAAATACTGGAGGAAATGAGCTCTGCACGCGATTGTGGCGGGGTGGTGTCTGGATGCAATAACTCGCAACAGGTCTTCCACCAGCGCCACCTCACTTGGACGAGCTCTAGCGCCACCTCACTCGGACGAGCTCTAGTGCCATCTCAATCGGACGAGCTCTAGCGTCACCTCAATAGGATGAGCTCTAGCGCCACCTCAATCGGACGAGCTCTAGCGCCATCTCAATAGTACGAGCTCTAGTGCCATCTCAATCGGACGAGCTCTAGCGCCATCTCATTCGGACGAGCTCTAGCGCCACCTCAATCGGACGAGCTCTAGCGTCACCTCAATAGGACGAGCTCTAGCGCCACCTCACTCGGATGAGCTCTAGCGCCACCTCACTCGGACGAGCTCTAGCGCCACCTCCCTCGGACGAGCTCTAGCGCCACCTCACTCGGACGAGCTCTAGCGCCATGTTTTATGAGGTCCGTCCTCAGGCGACAACATTATTATGATATGAATTAACCGGCCAACTATTGTTGACATTCTAACATTACACCTGTTGTTACATTATTGTATATAATTGTTAACTTAAAGCCGAGTAAATAGATTCAATTACTTACAAGAGGACAAAACAAGAGTAACGAATGAATAATGATGCTCGAAAGAACATTGCAGAATTATTAAATTTCTGAATGCATTACAAATTAAAAATAAGATATGTGAATAAATTGTAGACGAGAGTAAATTTACGCTAAAATGTCTCCCTCAGAACGGAAGTCCTATCAGGTTCTTAGATATGAGAACACAATATTTAAAAAGCGAATACAATAATAATTATGGATTACTAAAATTATCACGGGATTTATGACTTTCTTGTTATCCGAATTCTTCATTTCTCAGCAGTTGGGTCTAACGAGAAGGGGCCATTACGTGAGTTCTTCTAGGAACCATTGCTAAATACACTCAAACTAACCATCAAAACAGAATTTCAAGCTGAATATTTTATTTGTTATCGATCAGTTGGCAACTCGATCAGTGGTGACTTCAAGTGGCATTGTCGCTGGCAAGCGCTCTGTGCGCCCTCATAACATGAGTGGCTATTCACCCGGGCCCGGCAAACACGGGAGCCCGTATATATGCGGCTAATAGGGGATACAAATGATGTTTCTAGCTTGGTGGGCGCATTGACGTTTGCCATTTGTGCATGTATTATTTTTATCCGCGATAAGAGACTGAAAAACAAAAATTCATAAAGAGAAAAATACCATGTAGGTTCTCTAGTGATTTGGTGCCGTAGAAGCAGGAGTAGTGAACACAGTGGGGTAGGAATAGGGGGAAAGGGGGCTTTGCGCCCGGGCCCAGTACGAATGTTGGGTTCAAAATGTGGGATATTTTAAATATTTCCAAATGCACAAATGTGGGAATGTATATATCATATATAAACTGAGCTACAGAGACGGCAAATTATAATATGTCTCATTTGTGGTTTGTAGATGCATTGTTTATAACGTGAAGATACATTCCATCATCAATAAGTAATAACCTCATTGTGGTATTTTATAAAAGCAGTATTTCATTTGTGTTTTTTCTTTATCGTTGACTATTCGAGTGAAAAAGTACGCATATAGATCATGTTATATAGTTTACAATTTAGAATTTAAAATTATAATTAAAGTAAGAATTTAAAGTTACAATAAGATATAAGTAATTTCAATTATATTGTCTATAGATTTGTTGTGATAGTCCAATGCCAGCAAGTGTTTGGTGTGCACGTACAGCTTGGGTTGCACGCATTGATCATCACCCATCGGACATAAACTGATACAAGTGAATGTTTCACGAGAATCTGTTCAACGTAATCTAAGAGAGTGCGTTTCTTTTTACCGTGTGACTGTTCATGTAAACTCTTCATTAACGATTTGTAATGATCAGACATTAAACCTAAGTCAATGGCGTTCATGAGCCTTATCGAACAGAGGGGGGGGGGGGGGGGAGGGGTCATTAATTTTCATTTTTGAAATAATCGTGGAAAATATTTCAGTAAACGGTTCTATGCATAAGTTGAATTAAAATAAATAAAGAACTACGTCCGTTGATCCTTCAACCAAGTCAAACTATTGCAAAAACATTTTTTTAAGGTATTCGTTCAACCTTTTTAAACAACCTTAAACAAACGGTTCTCTGCGATACAAAAATGAAGTGACTAACATTAAAAGTGATAAAATAGGTTAAAATTCCAATTTTGGATTGCTTTGTGCGCATACACACATTTGTCTATTACATGACATAATGCAAAATTTTTAAATATTACTGTTGGACCTCCCGTTTTTAATTATTTGCTAGACAGTGAAAATCAACATAATTTGAATTATTTAAAACCTGCGGTAATTTATGAAATTTGCGCACAGAAACATGAAATATTAACTTCTTCTTTCTAATATCGATGGTCGCTCCATGGATACGATAAGAAGTCAAGATTTTGGCACGTTACTACTATCAACATTCTTGTGCAGTCCATGACCCTTGTTGGTACCACAATTTCATGTCTCACACGCATTTTTATTCCAGTTTTAATTTCGTAACTTAATTGACGGACTGTGACAGTGTAACTTTTTAAACAACATTGCAACGAGATAAACATCAAACATAACGGATCTCCGTTGAAATAGTATGTTCAGTGTACATTTCTAAACAATGTGCCTGAAATTTCCTTTCGCTTGCAGCAATAAAAGAAAACCTCAAACCCAAAAGGTTCTACAGTTCTATTCTACATAGCTGTAATTGGAAAGGTTTTGTTCTTCCTTATTTATGGATATAATTAGGGTAATTTAATAATTGATATTGATAGTACAAAGTCGAATTATCAAGAAATAAAATTAATTAAAATGTGTCAATTAGATAAATCGTGATATCTACAGAAGGCGAAACTGTTTTCACTGTAGTTTCATTGTAGCTTGAGATTTAGTAATAAACTAAATATCATGCCAATGGAGAATTTGTTAAGGTGTTTTTTCGTAGCACACTTGGGGGCTAAGCCTCATGTTTGCTACACGGGATTCGAACCCCCTTCTGCCAGTCTCCGTGATGTAAGTCTTCGCTCTCTACCACGAGGCAAGAGTCAAGACGTAAGAACGAAAGTGTTCAGATCCAGTTTGCTATCAGTAAATAACGCGTAGATCTAACCGCGCACTTGTAAGGAAACGGTATCAAATATTACCGAGCAGGCTATATCGCGCGTACAATCCGAATTCCAAACGATCAATTTTCATCTGGTTCTTAATTTCTCGGTTTCTATTTTGGTTTGGATGGTTTCACATCTTGTAATTAGACGCTCTCATTATGGAGATTGCTTTGGATTTACGTAGTGTTGTTTTGTTTTTCCAAGTTACGCGAGTTTCGTCGAGATGCCGTAGTTAGGTAATATGGGCACGGTGCGTGATTTCACTTTACCTTCTAGCGGGATATCCCATGCTTAGTTCATTCAACTCGATCAAGACTGTTAGTCCAGTTTACAACCCCTAAATTATAGTGATTTCAGGCTGTATGTCCGAGGTCGATCTACTCTGCGAACGCCAGATTTCTGTCGGTTACAAATGCTTGAAAATGCGACCAAATTGTCAAAGAGTTCACCAAAATTCGTCATCTATTAGAGAATACAGTGTTCTTTTCTTATAAATATTCTCTGTTAAGAAAAAATGTTCCTGTTTTCCAAATTAACTTAGAGTTGGGAAATGTGTGCAAATAAATAAATTTGCAAAACGGAAACGTTTATTGGGATAAATAAACTATCACAAACAAGAACAGTTAATTCTCTATGGGGTGACATATTTTGGGTAACTTTTTGGCAGTTTTAAAAGCATTTTAAAGAAAAAAATTCAAATATTGTAGTTTTTATTTCAGTCATTAATTTAATCTTTACAATATCATTATTTGTAAGTTTTTAAATTCATTGTTCGGCTAATCCAAAACCAAATCACGCGTGTGATCATTTTTTCTAAATTTTGAAGCGTTCTCAAGATATCAATAAAATATCGTAAATTGAGCGAGTTGTCCCCTTTACCCTGAACGAGTAGACCCATCTGTAATACTTCGCATCTGCTTCAAGTTACAAGTGTTTTGTCTTTTCTTTTAATTTCTAAAATTGCTGAGACTGAAGTAACTATAGCTACGAAGAAACTAGTACATGCTCATTATACGAACGACGATTAGATAAATTTAAGGTATTCACACTACACTTTCTATTGCTGAACACAGTATCGCGACAAAATGCTTCCCACTTAAAATGGGCATATATGCGATCACTGCAGAAAGTGAAATTGTTAATATATTGATTTTATTTGCCGCCGATTTGAAGGAAGATGGTGTATGAATGTTAATTTACTGGACTACAAACAAATATGAATAAAACTTGTTAAGTCTCGCTATCATTTTAATTAATATGTAGCTTGTGTTTTTGTTGGTGACATAAATCTTTCTACTGTCACGCTCTCAGCAATATAATCTGTCACTTGTTGTCACGCTTTTTACGTACCGTGCATTCACTAATTACGGGTTTTAGTTTCAGACCTAGCTACCATTACAGAGGTATGTTTATATACTGTAGTGCAAGAGAAGAACTGGACAAATTAATAACATGAGAGTTGCTAATGCGTAAAATATACACCTTTGACTAGGCAAACCTAGTGTACCTTTATTTTTACGGCTGGAGAGATATGACATTAGACATCACAGACTTCTAAAACACTGTACACTGTCTGTAACCGAGCTTGCTAGGTCAGGGAGTGCAATGTATTTAAGGAATATATTAGAGCCAATTAGTGCAAAAGGTGCACAGAATGGTTAAATCGTAACATTAACGAGAAGGAATGCATGACAATCGTGGTTAATAAAAAACCAAAATAATAGATTTAGGTCTATTCGTGAGGTGTACGAAGTAAATTGTTTTATTTTTTATTTTTCCCTGTCGATCACAGATAGAGTCTCCTCTAGGTTTCGTGTACTCCTGTATAGCATAGTTTTCCTAGGGATAGGTTGGAATTAATATTGTTCATAGCTCAATCCTAGAAATATGCTTAAAGATTGAAGAAAAACTCGAAAATAACGAATCCTGTCAGGGTTGTGGCGAGACGAATCGAAACCGCGTCCTCCCGAATTAGGATCTCGCGTGATGAGCCACATCTGTGAGTGCAAAGTATTAAAATGGTGACGTCAAGTTGTTCATCTGCTCTTGAATATTATCCATTTTTATTAGCGTTATTTTTATAACGCCCTTAAAACTGGCCAAAAATTAAATTATTGCCTTTAATTTTGAATCGTACTTTTCTGGTATTCGTGATCGACAGCTGAATGACAATAATGCTTTCAGCACAGCTTTCAGAGTAGGCCCTACTACACAGACAGTACTTGTAACTTTTTCAACTTGACAATACTAACGCTTTTATATGCAGGCAGGAGATTCGCTTTTAATTATTTCATTAATGACGTAAGGGTGTTTGACGACAAAATGGTAACAATGGTTGATGCCTTCCTAAAGGAATTACGCTTTCGGTTGAACGTGAGACGAGAGGAGCCACTTGACTCGAACGGGAAACTGAGTGAGAGTAAGAAAGACAGTCAGAAAGAGAGAGGGGGATTTTGTGCAGACAAGTCGTATTTGAAACTAGAGTGTTATTGAAAATAAAAACATTATTTACAATTTTGTAATTAGCATGGAAAAACCAGAATTATACCGAGCTCCAAACGGAAGTGTGTTAGATCGTTAATGTTTCTCCTCATAAAGAATAATCCTTGAAGCAATTTGATGTATTGTATAAAGATGTATAGGTGACAAGAACAGCTTCAATCTGTATAGCCAACACGCATTATACATGTTCGTCGTTTGGTATTCACGCTGCGCTTATTTAAAAATTGTGAAGTGAGCTACATAAGAACATTTAAATAGTTAAAGGATCTCATCTGTGAAACGCGTCAAGCACAATTCCCTACGCCAAGCAAATCAAATATGGATCTATACGAGCAGAGGTTTGAGTAAAAAAAGATTAAAAAGACCCACATTGGTCAAAAGTAGGCACGCATAAAAGTGCAATGCTCAAAGCTGAAATGAAAATGCGTTGGTCGTATTTTTAAACTTGGTTATAAAAGGAAATTAAAAACATTGATAATTGAAAGCGCTTTACCCCAGTACAACGAGTATAGGCCTACCTGCGCACTGTTGATGGCGACCGAATCCTATTAACTTTGCAAATTAAAATGACGTCTACTTTGCCGATTTACAACATTTACAAATTGGGTTCCAACATTGACGAATCCATCGGAGTAAATCCATAGTCGCGCACGGTTAGGCAATTTGAGGGGGGGGGGGACTACGCCTCAGTGCGTCGCTCGGGCGCAAATCCCGAGAGTTTTGACAAGTACTTGTTCACTTTTATCATCATTTGCTGACATCTGCCTTCTAGCGAGCTCAATTCTACAAAGCTGATGGACGTGGATTCAATTTGACATGTATTTAAAAATAAGTTTACAAACAAAAACTTTTTAATTTACATTATTAAACATGCGTAAAAAGTAGAAATTGAGGGCGAAACTAAAACATTCTCTTAAACGTTTTACACCGTTATCAACACAAGTGAAAAAACCGAGGCTTTCTGGTTAAAGATCTACAGTCTACACTAAAAGGAAGGCATTTAAAATTAATACACACTACATCGTTGAAGTAGGCATTCGTCCGTGGTGACGATTATACAGATCAATATTCAAACCCCACGGCAGAAGAGAATGTTTGTTACTATTCTATCTGTACTACTTGGTTGTTAGTTCATAAATATAAAGTGGTTCTGTATGTGCGGAATTTATGCCCAGTGAGTTTGATAGCGCGGTATATTCGCCGTCAACGTAGAACTAGTACGTACGTGCATGGTACTCTATGTAACACCATTACGAATAACAACGCTATTTTATTTAGCCAACACACAAATTATTCATATTAAATTGTCAAGTTATAATGTTTACTTTACACACACACACATATACACATCTACAAACATACAAACACACGTACGCAGCTCTAAATATTTATTTGCTGTAATTGTTATATTGTTTGTAAGGTTAATTAATTCGTATTCAATCTAGATTTTCTTTTATGTACCGCGGTTTGTCAACTTGCGTACGTTAATTACATTTGGCACTTCCGAACGTGTAATCATTATTATGCATTAATTAATTGCAAGGCGAGCCCCTTTCACGCAGAGAAAAGTGAAATTGCACCGTTGTTATACTATGACGTTAGTGTGAGGAGAAGGAGTTGACTTGCGCGCTTGTCTCAGCTACACTGTTACCGCGCCAAGCAAATGTCTGCGGCAAGGATACTTGGCTAGAAAACTTACCCACCACAACGAATGGGAGATTGTAACTTATACATAATTGGCGAGTAATAGTGCCTGGACGGTAACCAGCGAACGTAACTTTAAAAATGCAAAACGGAAAGTAGTTAATGCCCATAGGCCTATACCTCCTGGGCGGCTCTGAAATAGGTTGTTGTAAAAGGGAAGGGGGCAGTGGCGTATCTAGGAATTTAAAAAGGGGGGGGGGTTTCAACCCATATTATAGAGAGTGGAGCCGAAACATAATTGGGGTTCCGGGGGGGGGGGGGGGGGGGGGGGGGGGGGGTAGCTTGCCCGAAATAATTCTCGTCAAGGTCATTTTAGTGCAAATCTGTGCGTTTTACAGCGGCCAACTGAAACATGATAACTCAGTTTCTGGCAACACATTTTTTCCTTAGCACCGCTAATAACAGGAACCTCAATCAATAATTTGCATTTTTTTCGTATTGCTTTTGCTTTTAATAATTACAGCAATATACAATAATTATAAAGTAAAACATCTAACTGTCTATTGAAATACTGTCTTTTGATACTGTCTATTGAAATGTAAGCGGTCATTTTCCATGTTTCCTTTGCAAAAGGGGGGGGGTTTGTCGCCCCCCCCTCCCCCCCGTGTATACGCCACTGGAAGGGGGAGGGGGGGGGGGGGAGTTTGTAAGAATTTAACAACATCTACTGACCTACCCTACGGAACACCCGATTTCTCTATGCTAAAATTGCTTTAAAATTCTCACAACGCAAAACAAAATATGTCATCCCCTAGAGAGTTGAGTCTTCTTTCTTATGAATGTTTGTTTATTTCAATAAATATTTTTCCGTTTCTCAAAATATGTTCTTAAGTGGAAAGGTGTCTAGAAACATCATGTATTTATTTATATTTTATGTTGGGACAATTCTAAAGCATTTCAATACAATTTTAACATACATAAATCGGTGGTCTCGCAGGGTACCTGACATACAGCTCTAGTAATACGTGTGTACCTATAACCTCTCTCAGGCTGTACCAAGGGGGTCTCGCAGGGTACCTGACATACAGCTCTAGTAATACGTGTGTACCTATAACCTCTCTCAGGCTGTACCAAGGGGGTCTCGCAGGGTACCTGACATACAGCTCTAGTAATACGTGTGTACCTATAACCTCTCTCAGGCTGTACCAAGGGGGTCTCGCAGGGTACCTGACATACAGCTCTAGTAATACGTGTGTACCTATAACCTCTCTCAGGCTGTACCAAGGGGGTCTCGCAGGGTACCTGACATACAGCTCTAGTAATACGTGTGTACCTATAACCTCTCTCAGGCTGTACCAAGGGGGTCTCGCAGGGTACCTGGCATACAGCTCTAGTAATACGTGTGTACCTATAACCTCTCTCAGGCTGTACCAAGGGGGTCTCGCAGGGTACCTGGCATACAGACCTATAACCTCTCTCAGGCTGTACCAAGGGGGTCTCGCAGGGTACCTGGCATACAGCTCTAGTAATACGTGTGTACCTATAACCTCTCTCAGGCTGTACCAAGGGGGTCTCGCAGGGTACCTGACATACAGCTCTAGTAATACGTGTGTACCTATAACCTCTCTCAGGCTGTACCAAGGGGGTCTCGCAGGGTACCTGGCATACAGACCTATAACCTCTCTCAGGCTGTACCAAGGGGGTCTCGCAGGGTACCTGACATACAGACCTATAACCTCTCTCAGGCTGTACCAAGGGGGTCTCGCAGGGTACCGGACATACAGCTCTAGTAATACGTGTGTACCTATAACCTCTCTCAGGCTGTACCAAGGGGGTCTCGCAGGGTACCTGACATACAGCTCTAGTAATACGTGTGTACCTATAACCTCTCTCAGGCTGTACCAAGGGGGTCTCGCAGGGTACCTGGCATACAGCTCTAGTAATACGTGTGTACCTATAACCTCTCTCAGGCTGTACCAAGGGGGTCTCGCAGGGTACCTGGCATACAGCTCTAGTAATACGTGTGTACCTATAACCTCTCTCAGGCTGTACCAAGGGGGTCTCGCAGGGTACCTGACATACAGCTCTAGTAATACGTGTGTACCTATAACCTCTCTCAGGCTGTACCAAGGGGGTCTCGCAGGGTACCTGGCATACAGCTCTAGAAATACGTGTGTACCTATAACCTCTCTCAGGCTGTACCAAGGGGGTCTCGCAGGGTACCTGGCATACAGACCTATAACCTCTCTCAGGCTGTACCAAGGGGGTCTCGCAGGGTACCTGGCATACAGCTCTAGTAATACGTGTGTACCTATAACCTCTCTCAGGCTGTACCAAGGGGGTCTCGCAGGGTACCGGACATACAGCTCTAGTAATACGTGTGTACCTATAACCTCTCTCAGGCTGTACCAAGGGGGTCTCGCAGGGTACCTGACATACAGCTCTAGTAATACGTGTGTACCTATAACCTCTCTCAGGCTGTACCAAGGGGGTCTCGCAGGGTACCTGACATACAGCTCTAGTAATACGTGTGTACCTATAACCTCTCTCAGGCTGTACCAAGGGGGTCTCGCAGGGTACCTGGCATACAGCTCTAGTAATACGTGTGTACCTATAACCTCTCTCAGGCTGTACCAAGGGGGTCTCGCAGGGTACCTGGCATACAGCTCTAGTAATACGTGTGTACCTATAACCTCTCTCAGGCTGTACCAAGGGGGTCTCGCAGGGTACCTGACATACAGCTCTAGTAATACGTGTGTACCTATAACCTCTCTCAGGCTGTACCAAGGGGGTCTCGCAGGGTACCTGGCATACAGCTCTAGTAATACGTGTGTACCTATAACCTCTCTCAGGCTGTACCAAGGGGGTCTCGCAGGGTACCTGGCATACAGCTCTAGTAATACGTGTGTACCTATAACCTCTCTCAGGCTGTACCAAGGGGGTCTCGCAGGGTACCTGGCATACAGACCTATAACCTCTCTCAGGCTGTACCAAGGGGGTCTCGCAGGGTACCTGACATACAGCTCTAGTAATACGTGTGTACCTATAACCTCTCTCAGGCTGTACCAAGGGGGTCTCGCAGGGTACCTGGCATACAGCTCTAGTAATACGTGTGTACCTATAACCTCTCTCAGGCTGTACCAAGGGGGTCTCGCAGGGTACCTGACATACAGCTCTAGTAATACGTGTGCACCTATAACCTCTCTCAGGCTGTACCAAGGGGGTCTCGCAGGGTACCTGACATACAGCTCTAGTAATACGTGTGTACCTATAACCTCTCTCAGGCTGTACCAAGGGGGTCTCGCAGGGTACCTGGCATACAGCTCTAGTAATACGTGTGTACCTATAACCTCTCTCAGGCTGTACCAAGGGGGTCTCGCAGGGTACCTGGCATACAGCTCTAGTAATACGTGTGTACCTATAACCTCTCTCAGGCTGTACCAAGGGGGTCTCGCAGGGTACCTGACATACAGCTCTAGTAATACGTGTGCACCTATAACCTCTCTCAGGCTGTACCAAGGGGGTCTCGCAGGGTACCTGACATACAGCTCTAGTAATACGTGTGTACCTATAACCTCTCTCAGGCTGTACCAAGGGGGTCTCGCAGGGTACCTGACATACAGCTCTAGTAATACGTGTGTACCTATAACCTCTCTCAGGCTGTACCAAGGGGGTCTCGCAGGGTACCTGGCATACAGCTCTAGTAATACGTGTGTACCTATAACCTCTCTCAGGCTGTACCAAGGGGGTCTCGCAGGGTACCTGACATACAGCTCTAGTAATACGTGTGTACCTATAACCTCTCTCAGGCTGTACCAAGGGGGTCTCGCAGGGTACCTGACATACAGCTCTAGTAATACGTGTGTACCTATAACCTCTCTCAGGCTGTACCAAGGGGGTCTCGCAGGGTACCTGACATACAGCTCTAGTAATACGTGTGCACCTATAACCTCTCTCAGGCTGTACCAAGGGGGTCTCGCAGGGTACCTGACATACAGCTCTAGTAATACGTGTGCACCTATAACCTCTCTCAGGCTGTACCAAGGGGGTCTCGCAGGGTACCTGACATACAGCTCTAGTAATACGTGTGCACCTATAACCTCTCTCAGGCTGTACCAAGGGGGTCTCGCAGGGTACCTGACATACAGCTCTAGTAATACGTGTGCACCTATAACCTCTCTCAGGCTGTACCAAGGGGGTCTCGCAGGGTACCTGGCATACAGCTCTAGTAATACGTGTGTACCTATAACCTCTCTCAGGCTGTACCAAGGGGGTCTCGCAGGGTACCGGACATACAGCTCTAGTAATACGTGTGTACCTATAACCTCTCTCAGGCTGTACCAAGGGGGTCTCGCAGGGTACCTGACATACAGACCTATAACCTCTCTCAGGCTGTACCAAGGGGGTCTCGCAGGGTACCTGGCATACAGACCTATAACCTCTCTCAGGCTGTACCAAGGGGGTCTCGCAGGGTACCTGGCATACAGCTCTAGTAATACGTGTGTACCTATAACCTCTCTCAGGCTGTACCAAGGGGGTCTCGCAGGGTACCTGACATACAGCTCTAGTAATACGTGTGTACCTATAACCTCTCTCAGGCTGTACCAAGGGGGTCTCGCAGGGTACCTGACATACAGACCTATAACCTCTCTCAGGCTGTACCAAGGGGGTCTCGCAGGGTACCTGGCATACAGCTCTAGTAATACGTGTGTACCTATAACCTCTCTCAGGCTGTACCAAGGGGGTCTCGCAGGGTACCTGACATACAGCTCTAGTAATACGTGTGTACCTATAACCTCTCTCAGGCTGTACCAAGGGGGTCTCGCAGGGTACCTGACATACAGCTCTAGTAATACGTGTGTACCTATAACCTCTCTCAGGCTGTACCAAGGGGGTCTCGCAGGGTACCTGGCATACAGCTCTAGTAATACGTGTGTACCTATAACCTCTCTCAGGCTGTACCAAGGGGGTCTCGCAGGGTACCTGACATACAGCTCTAGTAATACGTGTGTACCTATAACCTCTCTCAGGCTGTACCAAGGGGGTCTCGCAGGGTACCTGGCATACAGCTCTAGTAATACGTGTGTACCTATAACCTCTCTCAGGCTGTACCAAGGGGGTCTCGCAGGGTACCTGACATACAGCTCTAGTAATACGTGTGTACCTATAACCTCTCTCAGGCTGTACCAAGGGGGTCTCGCAGGGTACCTGACATACAGACCTATAACCTCTCTCAGGCTGTACCAAGGGGGTCTCGCAGGGTACCTGACATACAGCTCTAGTAATACGTGTGTACCTATAACCTCTCTCAGGCTGTACCAAGGGGGTCTCGCAGGGTACCTGACATACAGCTCTAGTAATACGTGTGTACCTATAACCTCTCTCAGGCTGTACCAAGGGGGTCTCGCAGGGTACCTGACATACAGACCTATAACCTCTTTCAGGCTGTACCAAGCACCCCTCGGCTAGGGGTTTATCAGAGGAAACATATTAGATTATAATTCCGTCTGGTTTGGTTGAAGGAGCTTTTGAATACAAGTTTTATTCGGTTCTGTTGCAATACAGGTTGGTGCAAGAACTTGTAAACATTCTCACTTATCTCCGTAGTTCCAAGCTGGACAATTGATAGTGGTCAGTCGCTATGATATGACCCAATCACCCAATGATTCCACGGGTGTGGCCCTACCCTAGTCGGCGTTGACTTGGATGACAATTGCGATCATCACACAACGCTGGTTTGAGGTAACGCAGCCAATCTGTTGATAGTCATTGACGTGCTGTGCTCTACCCTTGCATAAGTTCAACAATACTCCGACAGGCACGCACGTAACCAGTCATGCCTAAGTAATACCCCCGTTACAAGTACAGACAGGTACAAAAGCTAATTTCAAAGTGAGAATTTTGCCAAGAATGGGGTGCATATTTTAGTATTGGAACTGAAGAAAATGTAAATATAACAAATCGTTGGGGTTCTCATTGTTTGCCGTATTACCTCTGAATAATTTACTGGAAAGTCTTCGCAGAACATGAGTGTTTTTCAACAAAGATCAGAAATTAGAATTGGTGTGGTTCTTCTTGGGGAGGGACGATTTGTTCATGCAACGAATCTCTCGACTTCTTAAACAGGCAGGGTATATACAACCATAATGTGCAATGCACACTAAACATGTAAGGGACATATAAGTTCCTTCACACAATTTTGCATTACAGTTTCAGTTTGTCACTCTGCCGCTTTACACGGATCGTTTTGTATATTTATTAATAAGTTCATTTTGGCTGCAAAAATAGGTTACGGTTGTCCACCACTGAAAATCAGTGTGTTGGGTTGACTTCAAATACAAATGATTTATTTATACATTAATAACGGTCATACTCAGTTATCAATACACTATAGTTTTATAATGCCATTGGATTAACGTATTTGCTATTTGTACGTATGGAGTCATTGACTATTTTGCAAACTGCAATTTATTTTCTACCTTTCTGAAATTATTTGTCAATGGCCACGGACTTGTGTAAACTATATTTGGTCTGCGTGTGTCTACCTACATTCGATCATTGTGTATACACATAAACATGTATTTATAACTTGTAGCCCTAGGGGACTTCATTTTATTCTTTTATAAAACGTTAAATAAACAGTTCCGAGTATTTTTACTCTGTCAAACATCAGCTCCCCCCCCCCCCCCCCCCCCTCCATTATTTCACAGTGATTGCAATCTGCTCAGACCACTGTTCTCATATACTCTCAAGTCTCAACAATTCCCATAGATCTGTTTCGTAACTCCGGGCTTGCGTATCATCGTCTATCCAAGTAATCTGAGTAAAGGCGGATTTACTGTTCATCTCAATACAGAGCTAATTAACCTTGTTGACAGGCGGCGTCTCCTGAGCTGTCACTGTCCTTAGGTGGGTCTGACACAATCATCTTAAACGCTTGCTGGAGTTAAATAGGCTTACTGGGGTAACTGTGCAGTACGTCGTGTAGTCTTGTAGTCCTTGAGATGGAGCGAGAGTTTAGTTTAGTAACAGCTTGAGAATGCTCCACAATAGTGAAAACATTATAAATAATTCATATGTGGTTTTGTAAGAACAAAAAAAAAGCAAATTGCTAGAAAATGTTTCAAATGTATAATTGTAATTTACTAACCAGTTCGTAATAACTAAGAGAAAATGGATTAAAGTGTTTCAAATGTATTGTAATTCATTTTCTTGACGTATAACAACCGTAACAATTAAAATGTATGTACACTTTTGTATCCAGTTTTTAGTTCTTATGAAACCACATCTGGATTCACGTGTCCACCGTAGAGCGCTGTGTGTAGCTGTGTAGCGAGTCGGGTCTTGCATTTAGACGGACCGTAAATTTGTGTGACTTTAATTTCATCAATGAACAATTCGTCAATGAAGTTTTTTGTTTGTAAAGTTCGCTTCGCCATTCAAGTAGTGACAGGCTACTACATAACATTTGTGTAAATCCATCACATAGCCGTAATATGAGTGAATGATGGGTGGGTTCTCTCCCCTATCTGTACTTCAACCAAATCAAATGAGAGCTATTCGATGTGAACCGACAGAAGCTGTGAAGCTGTAGACATTGTGTCGCATGACATGTTATGTCATAAGAAATTCTGTTTACACGTGGCTGACTGATTCGTGTTACAATAGGTATACATGATTAAAAGCGCAGACCCATCCGTACCACCTTAACACTTACACATTAGTTCACTTCTTCTAGACAGAGGAAGATAGAAGCTAATTTAATTTAACAAACAACGTCGAGAAGAGAATGAACTGCTTTTAAGACTGTGGCACCTTCACTTGGGCTGTTTTTTAAACGTTCATTTGGCTGAACCGCTTTAAAAGTTTTGATGACTATTTCTTACTAAGGTCTCCGCGTTGCCAAGTTTGAGTCATCATAAGGAGAGCACGGGCTGGTTCACTGGACGACGAAGAGTATGCAACAAATCTTACAAATCGAAAAAAGTGGCCTGAATAGCGTGAATTGTAGGACAGAGGATGAAGGACACGGGGTGCTCACGGCCTACCTGAATAGGTCCTGGATTGTGCGGTGAGTCGGCGCAGTGGCTTTTACAGAGGGGGCCATGGGCTGGGGCTTTAGCCTCCCGATTAATGATAGTCTACAATAAATTTACTGTGTTCTTAAATCTGATTATGCAGACATGAGTAATCGTACCTGGTGCTTACTTGAAAAGTGTAATAATTATTAAAACCAAACACCAATGATATCGTCAAAGGACTGGTGAAACTATTCTATTCTGAAAACCCGTACACCTCTCCCACGATTGAAGTGATATTAAAAAAGGTTTTTGTCTTTGTTGCTGTCATGCCCCCCCCCCCCCACACCCCCATTGCACCGAGCGCGGAGATAGCACCCCCGGAATATATTTCCTTCCACTGTACTGAACCATCGCTTGTTCTGGCTAGCGGATGAACCACTCCTGATTTGGAATGCTCACTGTGTCTTCACTACTTCTAATAGCAACACACGTGCTGGACGTATAACTACAATTCCGGTTTCAAACAGATGCAGGAAACAAACTGCCACATGACCTTATACTGGGCTGTGACGCGAGCTTATTTCTCGCGACTCCTTTGAGTAAACTAGTGTCACCATTTACTTCATTAACAAATGAATAAGCTTTGGAGCCGGCCCTACTGACTTGTAAGCTAGGGCCTATGTTTCACAGGCGTTGCTGTTCATCAAAGGCTTCTCAGCCCAACAGTCACCCTAGACATCCTTTGAATCCTACCGGCGAGGATATTTTTCGTCTCAGTCGAGAATTGCGATTGTGAATATACAAATTTCTGTACTAGAGGAAAAATTATGGAATCGTTATTAAGGTAGAGATGAAAGAAAACATTCCATTGAACACGATTAACAATATTCGATAATCTCTGGCTGTTTTACAACCCCTATTTAGAACCCATGAAGGGGCGACTATCTGCTTCCAGGCGGTTTCACATAGCGTATAGAATCGATAGCTTTCCAATGGGTTATCAATACAGTGACTGTGAAGATATCGGCACTCACTGGGAATATGCACAGTTACATTTGTTCTATTTGGAACAAAACATTACGGTGGACGATATTAGAAAGGTTGTAAGCTTTGGTAGATTGAATTTTAGTAGCATGAATTTACCATTTTAATTCTCCGGAAGTTTGGTTAAATCTAGGGGAAATTAATGTGGCGGGTATATTTAATATTAGAGGAATATGTTCATTATTTTAGCGACTTTTTATTATTAACTAAAAATAATATGTGGTAACAATTTATGCTAATGCAATCAATTACAATCACTTAAATAATTTGGACTAATGCAATTTTAATCGAGGTTTTAATATGTAATTTGTTATTCTCATGACATCCATGCATCCCCTGTAGACAGAACGCATTACCATGTAGACGTGAATTGAAATATCTTAAGACATCGGTTACTTTCTTACAACCCGCACAGCTGTTCATACAGGAAATAGAACCATATTAGTGATATGTTCCGCACATTGCTTACAGTGACTGATTTTTAAATTACATTACAAGCCCATACTTCACAGATCGAAAAATAATATAATATACTGTAAGTTATATGTAGAATGCTTTAAAAGTACTAAATCTCGGAGAATATTGGTTGGTTGGAAGTAACGTTCATACTCGATGTAGTTTTGTCTGATAATTCAGTCCCGTAGAGGCGATATCAGTTTTCATCTAAAAGCAAACCACTCATATGTAGCGTACAACAAACAATACCGCAAATATTTCACAACTAATGAAGCACTCTAATAAAACCACCATCAAAATATTGAAATGCTTGGAAATACAATTTATATACCGAAGTCCAGGTCGAGCTGCCTATAGTAAACCGAACATTATTGTGATGAATATAGACATAGTCTTTGTATCCAATCAAAAATTGTTGACACTACCTTTCTACGTTTAAAAAATGCTGTCCAAAAAAAATTGTATTCGACAGTGAATAATTTAAAAAAATCTTAACATTAATTGAGTATTTATGATGTTAACAAAGTGTTATTTCCATTATAATATCGGAAATGAGCGATGGGTACTCCTATTTATTAGTACTCAAACTTCACAAAGAGAATTTTAAACAAAATATGAATTAGTCATTTTTAACTAGTTTATTTTGATAATAACCGACTCCGAGTATAGTTTTCCGAAAGACAGAACATCTTGTTTTGCTTCTAAACTAATGCAGCAAGATCGGCGGTCGCAAGAAAGACAATGTGGAGGCCACTTTGTTATTCAAGAACAGCTATTTTCTGAAGTTGTAATGAAGATTGACAGCGTCAATGGCTCATCTGCCTTCGAACCAATAGCGGAGCTTCGAGCGTCCGTGTTAACCTCTGACATCGCTTTCAAGCCCTAACCACATTTAATTGTATTTTTGTCGATATCTTTTTTCAGCCTGCCTCTCTATTTCCTGGTTTACAATTGATGACAAATACAATTTAAGACCATGTAGAATATTTTTATTTAGTAAGAAAGAAAACACCGATTGCAACATTCGTGTAAATAAATTTGGACTGGTTCCATTTAATTATACTCAAGGTAAGAAGGAATTAGCCCACTCACCTCAGTTTATTTTCGACAGTTGTGACTCATTAATGACATCAGTGAAAACTATTTTTGGATACGATTTAAGATACTAAACTTCCATACGACGCAATACGTTTCTTGCTGTAACCAAACCAGAGATACATTATATTCGATGTAACCAAACTATAGATATAGTATATTCGCTTTAACCAAACTAGAGACACATTATATTCGCTGTAATCAAACTAGAGATACATTATATTCGATGTAACCAAACTAGAGATACATTATATTCGCTGTAACCGAACTAGAGATACATTATATTCGCTGTAACCAACCTAGAGATACATTATATTCGCTGTAACCAAACTAGAGATACATTATATTCGCTGTAACCAACCCAGAGACACATTATATTCGCTGTAACCAAACTAGAGACACATTATATTCGCTGTAACCGAACTAGAGATACATTATATTCGCTGTAACCAACCTAGAGATACATTATATTCGCTGTAACCAACCTAGAGATACATTATATTCGCTGTAACCAAACTAGGGTTTTATTATATTTGCTGTAACCAAACTAGAGATACATTATATTCGCTGTAACCAAACTAGGGTTATATTATATTTGCTGTAACCAAACTAGAGATACATTATATTCGCTGTAACCAAACTAGAGATACATTATATTCGCTGTAACCAAACTAGGGTTTTATTATATTTGCTGTAACCAAACTAGAGATACATTATATTCGCTGTAACCAAACTAGGGTTATATTATATTTGCTGTAACCAACCTAGAGATACATTATATTCGCTGTAACCAAACTAGGGTTTTATTATATTTGCTGTAACCAAACTAGAGATACATTATATTCGCTGTAACCAAACTAGGGTTATATTATATTTGCTGTAACCAAACTAGAGATACATTATATTCGCTGTAACCAAACTAGAGATACATTATATTCGTGTTGTATTTAACTCGAGGAATATCAAGATGATTGGAAGCGATCAATGGTTTGGCCTTCCTCATCCTTATATCCCATATTGTGGCTTTACCTCTTTCATACAGGAGAATATGATTAATTTTGAAGTTTCTTTAGCAGTTCACCTTAATTGGCGTCTAAGTAAAAGGTATAGGAGAATGACTATGTAACGCAGTCTATGAATACATATAAAAAGTAACGCTCAACTTTGTACAGCAGTATTTACTTCATTATGTACAATTTAGATTTTCAAAGTTTGTGAACTTGCTATTTAAATGGGGTCCTAACTTAAACACAGTTTATCCATTTCCAGCTACAATTGATTTCACTTTGAACTTGTGATTGGGTGTTAAAAACCATAAACATTTTCAAGCGAAATGGAGAAGATAATATATAGCTTTGATTAAACAGGAACCTCATTCCTTGCGGTGCTATTTTCATTCTCAGTTGACCAGGACGAAATCAACAACGTAAATCTATTTCGGATCCTGAATGGAACCGACTGTCAAAGTCGCCACTGTCACGGTTTGTGCACGGGCCAGCTTTGGCGCGATTCCTAATTAACTGTGACCTCACCAGACCATGCGCTCCCCACAAAACAACTATGCTACACATTCCTGAATCATCTATTTGTGCATTTCAAGCGGCAGATGAAACTATTTTTATTTATTTTATCATCTACAAAATCTGTGATTAAATTAACGAGCATTTCTATATCCATAAAGCAAAATTTCACTGCATTTTGAAAGTGATGACTGTTAAGGCTGTGTGCTCACCTGCCCCGCGGAACATCCCATTTCGATCTGTTAAAATTGGTTTAAATATGATTTTAGATTGTCTCAAACGAAAATTAAATTATATCATCCTATGGATGTTTCTTTGTACCAATAAATATAGACGTTCATCAAATGTTGGTGAAAGGTGTGCAGCAATATTACAATACAAAATTTAATTAAGAACATTTGAAAAAACGGAAATATTTATTGGAACAAATTTGAGCATTTGTAAGGAAGAAATTCTCTAGAAGATGATATATTTTGATTTAATTTTACGACAATTCATAAACATTTTAAAGAAATTTTAACACACAGAAATCGGGTGTTCTACGTTAATTATAAATAAAATAAATAAATAAATTCACATTTAGAGTCTACCCACTCAGTAACTAAACTGATTTGCAGTGGGGGACTTTAATTGAAAGTTAGATGTTGTCTTTAAATATATTTTAATTCGACAATAAAACATTCTAACATTAACTTATCGTTGGCAACAACCTCATTCTGCTCCTCACCTTTTCGCAAGAACTGTAATGTGAAGATAGCGGCTTGATTAGCGATTATGCAATGTGTTGTATTATTAAATTCAACGGAGACAACTGCTGCTATTGTCCACTTCGATGTTATTGGCGAAGCAGTCGTGTGTTAAACCAGACTCATCATGTATTCATGTCCCCACAAGGACTCGAACGTGGAATGTAGTAACAACTGTTATCACAACTGCAGCCGGGGCTTCTAAAACAGTGTTGCAACCTAACACAAAGGATTCATTCTACAATGGTGTTATGCAATTACAATCTACTAGTAATGATGCTGATAATAATAATAACATAGTGTTGTACCGAATAGACAGAAAATGCTAGGATAGCTTCAGCAAATCGGCCGCAATCCTACGCACAATAATATTATTGATAAAGTTGTAAACAACTGGAAAATGTGAAAAACCACTAATTATTCTTAAGGTGAGAGCGATTGTTTTTAAATAAGCTGTACATGCAAAAGTTGGCATGATGTCTGTTCAACATGCTAGAGAGTTTGTGTATAAAAAAAGTCAAAACAACTATATGAGCAAAAATAAAAGTAGTAGGTATAATCTTAATTTTTTAATCAGTTCTTTCCATAACTGAACACAATAATAGAAGTTAAATGAATCACTGTTATTCAACGAAGAAAACGCACACATGTTTTTGCTGCTAAAACCTATGGGAAACTGATGTCTTTCTAAAGAACAATACATCAGCTTTAATGTCTATTGTTCATTTTAATTTGTTTTATGAAGCCGTAAAAATAACAAGACAATTATAAACATTGGGTTTCGTTCATGTATGCATATTTATGAGACTGACGAATAGCATTGCTCATAAGTAATGAAATAATGCTATGAAATAATAATGGAATCAGACTTGTGTTGTTTTACAGTAAAATGTCGCTCATAACTTATTCGTACGAAAGTCACGTCCTACACTCATTCGAAACATCCGATGGTCACTGATACAAATATGTGTTCGTTAGTGGCCTGGCTTATTATCTGTATTATATTATTTTATCTCACAGTGAAATTCGCAGATACCGGGAACACCGAATCACCCATATTGCCTTCATTGTACAACATTTGTACGATTTGTTATATATTTTGTTGGACCAGTAAAAACACAAATGATATCACCATCACCACCCTACACCGAAATGGGCCAATATAAACTCCCTTTAATTAAGTGAAATCCTTGTACATCACCAGACTCACTACTAATATAGAATGTGTTGAATTGAATTTATAAATGAGCGGAACTACAAATGATTTTTATTTTTGTTAGTAATTTTCATCCCCGAATGACAAAACGTTTTTAAATATTTCCAAAGTTGGCGCAGAAATATGGATATAGGACTACTAAAATGCTAGTTTTACAGTTATAAATACTCACGGAACATTCAGATTCGAAAACGGAATCTGTTTAATTATGAAATAGCATACATTTCGTAACTGCAACATATGTATTATATATATATATATATATATAATTTTGTTTGTAGTTATCGTTATGAAAGCAACGGAAGATGGGTTGTTTGATGATCACGCTATTCTATCGATAAGGAAATATACAGGCTGCACTGGAGTTTCTGATTTTGATTTTTCTGATAAAAGCAAACAAAATTATAATTGTTTGCTATAGAACTTTAATTAAAACTTAGGCGTAGGGCTCGAAATTGTTTTTTTGAGATTGGGATAGATTTGGTAGCTTGCCGATGATTTCTTGTGTATTGTGTATTAAGCATACAGCATTTCTTGTAATAAAAACAACAATAATAACAACCAAAACATTAATTTCTACTTTCAAGCGGAAGACTGCCGCCACGAATGCATGCATGAAGGAACGCCAGGAATCTATAGTTTTCGTAGACACAGTGTGCGTGAAAGGGGTGGTATATTCGGATCTTAGGTCGGTATGAGACTATAGTTACGTTGGGTTTAGTATACAGATGGGCAAACATTTTGGCTTGAATAATTGTAACGGGTATGACGTATGATAAGGAGGCATGGCTAAGGATATTTTCATAGTTTGGAGATTATGAGTGGAGGATCGAGTATGGTTTGTATATTTGTGGAAAAGGGGTATAACTTATAACGTTGTTAAAATGGGTTGTGACTGGTCGCTCTGGACGAGACCTTGGTTGCAGTGGCGGCTCTGAGACAATTCCCTGTAGAGGCTCAGCCTCAGTTGGCTCACCGACGAGCCGCCACTGCTTGGCCGTGTAGGAGGAAGCGGTGGGGTAGAGCTAAGAAGGTATGAGCGGAGGTAACCTAGGGGTGGTGCGACGGAAGTACGGATATGCAACAGGCAGTAAGTACAGCCACCTAGAAGACATGAGAAAGTTTCTCTGCTGTGCCTTCAGTTCACCTCGTGAACTGGGGATGATAAAATCGCGGCTTTGTTTATGTTGCGCGAACCCCATCACAAACCGCCACGGGTTACAGGCTCATTAGGCTCTACACAAAGTCTGCCGTACCAAACAGGTTGTTGTGGTAATTTACGTTAATGGCATTAATGAATTATTAATTGAGTACACAGGAATATGTTATCCCATGCATAGTAGTGTGTGGGCCGAGTTAGCAAAGTTCCTGAAAATATTATGCATTGGTGTCCGGTATGATAATAAACTCGTACGGTAGTTACAGTGCACTAAATTTGTCTCGCTGTTTCATGATATTCACGGCCTAATTAATGACATTATACTGATTAGGCAGAACACATTAGTAGTTAATATTAGAGAACAATATCTTATCCCTAGAGAACGATGTTTCATTAGGCCGTGACTGATAACAGTTGGGATTCAAATAGGATCTCAACACAGAACTCCTCCAACAAACCTGCCCCAAAGTGAGGGGTTCAGTTAACAGGGCGTTTGTGTACGGTTTTGCATATTCTACTGAAATAACAAACCTAACTGTTCAAGTAATTGAGATCAAGAACGGCTACTGGAGGTTCCGTACATGCAAGTAAATACGTTGCGGAATATTGCGTGAATACTTTTGAAAATAAATGCAAAGTCATTTAGGGACAAACGAAATAAATTTTATGAGTAGATTTTTTAAACATTGAAGTTGACATAGGGAAATTTTAAACTGCATACCTAAAAACTTCCTAGTGTGAAAGTAAGCAAGTTTTATTGCTACATTTACAATATTTGTGTTGGGTGTTTTTGTTATTCTTTCCTTTATGTTTTATATGTATCTGAACGACATGTATATGATGAATGAATAATTATATGTAAACCTTCTAAAATTTGGAAGATCAATTTCGCAGTTTTCGTAGCGGAAGGTGATACAATGGCCGATCTCTACATTGTTATGTTAGTTTAATGGACGTCGGCCTCAGCTTATGTTACGACCTAATGGAGACTCGACCCAATGATGGGGCATGAAGCGCAATGCCGGGTTCAGTCAGCCGGTTGTGCATGGCTCATCTTATTCAAGGATGGTCTCACTTTTACTACTATTTATGCGAAACAAATTCGATTGTTTTAACAACCAAGAAAAAGACAATATCCGCCGACACATTTCCCACGCTTGTTAGCCTTTTCATCCGAAAAGGAATAATATCATGGAATAGTCATAATTAAGGGCCGAGACACAAAGAAAGCAGGTTACCCACTTACTGCCTCCCTGCTGCCTACTTCCTTCTGCTACTACCTGCTGCTACTACCTGCTGCTACTACCTGCTGCTACTACCTGCTGCCTTCTTCCTGCTGCTACTACCTGCTGCTACTACCTGCTGCTACTTCCTGCTGCTACTACCTGCTGCTACTACCTGCTGCTACTACCTGCTGCTACTTCCTGCTGCTACTACCTGCTGCTACTACCTGCTGCTACTACCTGCTGCTACTACCTGCTGCTACTACCTGCTGCCATCTTCCTTCTGCTACTACCTGCTGCTACTACCTGCTGCTACTACCTGCTGCCTACTTCCTTCTGCTACTACCTCCTGCTACTACCTGCTGCTACTACCTGCTGCCTACTACCTGCTGCCTACTTCCTTCTGCTACTACCTGCTGCTACTACCTGCTGCCTACTTCCTTCTGCTACTACCTGCTGCTACTACCTGCTGCCTTCTTCCTTCTGCTACTACCTGCTGCTACTACCTGCTGCCTTCTTCCTTCTGCTACTACCTGCTGCTACTACCTGCTGCTACTACCTGCTGCCTACTTCCTTCTGCTACTACCTCCTGCTACTACCTGCTGCTACTACCTGCTGCCTACTACCTTCTGCTACTACCTGCTGCTACTACCTGCTGCATGGCTGCGCTTGAAAGCATGATGACATTTATAAACAAGTTGATGGCGCAGGTCACCAGCTTTCTTTGTGTTTGTACCCTAAGGTTCTAACTTCTGGTAAAGCTAACTATGATATTGATATTCATTATCATAAGAATATCAAAGTCAACATCATCAAGGGTTTAATAACAATCAATGAATCATATAGTGTGTGTCGGACCTGCCCTGTGGACCTCGCCATTTGTCTCTTAAAATGCTCTAAAATTGTCAAAACATAAACCAAAATATGTAATCCCCTGTATAACTTCATGCTATTTCTTGCGAGTGTTTCTCTGTTTCGATAAATATTCCGGTTTTTTAAATTAGCTTATTCAATTGAGAAATGTGTTTTGCAACAACACATTACAACAGTTAGATGAGTTAATTTGAAAAACAGGAATATTTATTGGAACAATGAAACAAGCAAAAGAAAGAACATGCATTTCTCTATAGGGAGTTACATATTATGTTTTGACAATTTTGAAAGCAATTTAAAACGACCGAAATCGTGGGTTGCGCAGAGTATAGGTCGACGTATCGCATGGGAGTTAGAGCAACTGGTGTAAAACAAATACACAATAACTTATGTTTCTCTTCGAGCGATATAATAATTACAATGCAGTGTAACTTAGTGATCAAAGGTTTTATGTTTTAACAAGACCAATAAATAATCACAGCTCTGAACGATTCAATATCAGTAATGTCATAAATATTTACATACACTGTCACTCAAGTTTCAGCCAATGCAGGTTATTATCAGCGCTCGGCAAAACTAGTGCATACAGTAGCTTCGAGCGCTTTGCTTTTTTATGTCTTCTTCATACATTGCATTGGCGTTGTATATAATTGAAAACAATAGCCAACACTATATTAATACATAATATTTGAATTTAAAACACAGTCATGAATAAATAAACATTTAATTATGATGAACATTTACTTTATGTCTAACGTGACGATGAAACGTCAGATGTACTTTGATGCGCTTTTGCGGAATACATTTCATGAACTCAATAGTGTCTGCAAAATTGACTTGAGTAGGAGTTTTGTACGAACGGCGGATGATGTTTCTCTTTTCTAATTATAATAAAGCTGACATCGTTTATGATGCATCTCGGAAAACCTTTCAAATTCTTCACTTTTATTAATCACTATGTCAATATAATTACATCGGGTTTTCCAAGAACAGTCGTTACTTTTAAAGCCACACAACAAAGCTAACTTTTCGTTACAAATCAAGAGTGATTCAGTTTTACAAAAAACGATGCAAAATATGTAAATATAAAATAAACTTACATGATTTTAGCGCCCCAACTGGTTATCTGGAGTATTTGTCCTTTCTCTGTAATCTACTGACTATCATAAATCATAAATTGAATGATTGTTACAAATAATTAGCCATACGTTAATGGACACATTTTGGGTGTATCAATATTCAATATATCCCCCCCCCCCCCAACTTGCTTAGTGTCGCCACTAGTACGCCAGTTAAAATTATTTCTTTTGTAGGTGGTACCTTATATTTTTGTTCTATGTGAAACGTGTACATCTTATGAATTGAAGTAATGTAATGTAATGTAATGTAATGTACTTTATTTATTAGCTTAACAGCTATTTTGGCATCCTACATACATTTATTAACATAAATAACATTGAACAAAAATTAAATGAAAATGAAAACAAAGATAAATTTGAAATAAAAGAACATATAGGCCTAAATAACACGAACATAAACATTCAAAAACTCTCAGAAAACATAAGCAAAGAGTGCAGATATTTTTAGTTTTACATAGATAAAGCTCCACTCCCTAGTTATGTGACCCCGGCATACCCGCGTAACATATATGACATAATAAATAATATAATATGAAATTAATAAATATGATTCGACTGTTGGGTTGTCACGGGGGTAGGGATGGTCAAATAGCGATGGAGGGGAGCAAGAGGGGAACGTCAAACTAAGAAAATCTCAAGTGTATAGTGTACTATTTTCCACGTTTATGAGTGCACAGCTAAATACTTGAATTTTTATCTTCTACGTAAGTAAAATCAACAAAAATAAATATTTTTGCCGTATCAGACATGTCCCGGAGTTCAAAGTTCTGAATCCGAGTCCCAATCCCAGTCGGTACAAACTTTTATACTTTGTGTTACATCCTAGTAACTTATTTGTAAATGAATGAACTTGCATCATAATATATGTTTATTATAACAAGAACTCACACACACAATATCGCCAGTATAGAGTTATGCTAGTTAAGCTAATGAAATTGACTGATACAAATTCCTTGAATAAACAGAAATATTTAAAAATGAACACTATTCGTAATACGCCCCGGTTGTTCCCATCACAAAAGTATGTTCCAGATTAATTCGAATACGAATTCAATCAGCCCATTGGATGATATAGATAGAGCGTTTCCATGTAAAGTCGTTACACAGAGCTGATAAGTGCGACTGTAGAGGGTTTATAAATACTCGCAACAGCAAAAATACATTGCAAAAATGTTAATACATTTGAAGCGAACTCCCATTCAAAATTTAAAACTTTTCCGATTTAAAATGAATGCTTGTTTTGTAGCTTGTTGCGCGAGTGCTTAAACGGAGATCGCTGCCAGTTTATTGAGGCAGAGTAAATCCTTGAAACTGAACGATTTCGCTTAATTCCGTCTTCTATCTGCATGGCTAACTGAACGAAGCCATTTCCACTAGGCTGCGTTAATTTGTTGCTAACATCGAACGAAGTTTTATATATATATATATATATATATATATATATATTACGGTAAACTTATTCCTCCAGAGATAACCTGAATGTTGTGAGAATGTCTTCATAATCGCATCGAACGTGTAAACATCGGCCGGTTGACCTTGGACAGGGGAGTCCCCGTATTAAACCGCACGAAATTACTGTTTCATTGGGAGTACGACACACAAGTGTACAATAAAAAATAATACAAACAACAATATTTAAAATGCTCTAAAAAGTGTATATCTCTCTTATAGGAGTCGTCTCTTGAATAGAATGCGTGATAGTAGGTCTACATGATGCCAGCTTGATAGTTATTTGTAAACGAGAAACCACTTACTCAGCAAAATATTGTTTTTTCGAAAAGTATGAATTCATTATTCCTGTGATTATGCTGTTAAAGATAAATGGACTTCTAAAACATCTCAACAATGTTTTGCGAGAGATTTTGATATTTTGATCGTGCATCTTTGATCCAAATTAGGTGAGCTTATGAAAAGCTCCCGTTATTTAAGACGTAAAGCGCAATATTGGCAATGAGCCGCTCAAGAATTGCTTACTGAACAGTAAGCTCTTAGCTTTCATGCCAATGCCGTACAAGCCCACTTTTCTGTAGCCTACTCATTTCAGGTTAAAGAAAAACTGTCTATAGAATTCCCGTTAGAGAATAATATTATTCTTACCTATTACCTCGTCATATTAGCAAGGTTGCATACGATTTTCTCAAGTGGTATTTTTATATTCAAAAGATTAAGATTAAAGTAGCATGGTTACCAGGGATGACGAATAGGTAGCAAAATTAGCGTTGTCGTATGGGCTTGAGATAAATGCTAGTATAATGGCGGAACTAAATTAGCATGTCCACACCTTTTACAATCGGTAACTACACCCTATTTATTGCAATACGTCTTTACTTGCATGGCTATTTGTCAAATCGGTTTTTAATGGTAATTTTTGTGAAACCTATTTTGCCTCTAGAAATAGTAGCTATCCAGAGCGTTTCCTTCTTAAATCTCATATGTGAATATGTGGATCGGGCGTCGGAAGGTTTTCATGATAGGCATCACTGGAAGTAGCGTGTGCTATGCTACAAACTATGTGAACTTGGCAATTTGTCAATAATTGACCACTTGTGTGATTATTTCAACGTTGGAATGAAAATTACTTTGCCTTCATTTTGTAGACGGAAAATTCTTTATCACAAAGGCAAAATTACTAAAAACTTTGTAGATGCATAAAGAATCACACTAGTGTAAGATGAAGTACAACAGTTCTAGAGGCGAATCTCTACCTTCAAACACAGGTCTAACATTCAAAGCTTCATTTTGAGAATGGTTACATTGTTCAATCGACCATCTTCTCAGTTTGCAACAGATCGAATCAACACACAGATTTACCTCTTGACTTGGTGCTTTGTTAAGCCATGCTACATTTCTTCTGTATAAGAGGGCATAGAGGTACTGTTTGCCTCTGTTTGGTTCAAGTTTAGCTATCAAACTTATTCAACAACAACACAGAAACACACTTATTCTACGAAGTTAACAACGTAACCGGGTAGTTGGAAATGTAAACATAAGTTGATCGGAATTGGAATCCCAATTCATACTAAACTGTGAACACATTGTTGGCATTTCTATGCAATATTTTCTCAAATGAAAACTTCACTCTGCCCGTCTTATATTATGTAGAAGCCAAGGAGACCAAAATTGTCTTATGTTCTATTTTAGTGGTAAATTTTAATTTTGGCTATAGGACTCACCATATTTTCTTTCATACTGGTTCGAACCTGTATTCATTACATATATTTTCCGCACGTAATGTGACACTCTAATGTTGGTTCTTCAATGCTAAAACAAATGAGATTGAATGTCAATATACATTGGCACCTCAGGTCAACAACACATGCACACGCTAGGAAAATCTTTGAGAGATAATTGTTCACTTCACTGTACACCTGAACCTGTAGTTATGGTTTTTAAATCGTCGTAGTCCATCTGTGACATTCACAAGTGAATATATTACCGATGTTATGTTGTAAATAATCTAAATAGTGCGTTATTATTATTGTATTATATTATATACATTATTCAATCTACGTTAACAATCTAACTAACGAATGTGCTTATCTAAAAATGATTTAATGATTCAACACTTAAACGTATAGAGGCATTCATTGTAACGTTCGTTTGTGGAAATATCTTTGATATTTTCAACAGCACAATTGGTAGCGCTCGCCAAATGGGCTGTTCCTCAATTTGTAAAGCTTATTTACAAGATTTTTCCCTATTGAGTATTAAAGAAATTTAAAATTCGTGAGTTTTTTCTTTTTATCCTAGCTACGCGTTAACTCTTTTCTTTGATGGGAAGTGAAACGGGCATGTCTGATGAGTGTTGGGGGTGAGAAGGGGGTGGGGGGGGGGGGGGGGTGGAGGGGAGGAACATGTTGCGATGATAAATGACGGGAAATACCTATTAGTAATCCGTGTGAAAGCTGCAAGAAAGACGACAACCTGCGCTCATCACAGGACTAGGACCCACCTTCCACCTGACAACAGATCAGACTAAGTTGATATCTTCAGATTACTGCTGCTGCTGCCATTAGAATGGAGCGAGAGCCCCCTCAAGCATCATCTATTGGGGTTTCTTCATTCCTTCATACGTTTGTCACGATTTCTTTTCAATAGACCTTTATTGACATTTGGAATGATCATTTACGTCACGTTGGGAGCGATTCATTCATCGTAGGTCTCATTTATTTGAAAAATATTTCTTAACAAATCTTCTATGTTTTCTGCAGTTTGGAGATGTCGACGTTGTTTTTATACTATCTTGTTGTTCACTGATCGTGTTACAGGTATTCCTGTAACACTTGAAGATGGTTCAGTTTGTAACAGTGCATTGCTGGAGTGGGAGTTACTATAATAAAATCGCACGTAGTAACCATGTTTTTGCATGCCCAGAATGCAACAGTGAGAAGATAGCCACACGTGGTTTTATATGAACTAAAAACATTCCAAAACAAATTTCACGTTTATATTCTTCCTTTATTGTTAATTTATTTTTTTGAATTTAATTAATTTAAAGTTATTAATTTGGAAATAATGTGTTACAAAGTTATGCCAAAATAACAACCCTACTGTCGAAAATATTTTGTAAATGTTTTTTATAATGTCTTCATATTCTTACGAATCCAAATGTAACTATGTTGTGAGATATTCAATATTGTGTGTTGCTATCTTGAGTTTTGAATGAAAGATTATATTCTCGCAACGGTGTTGGTACTAGAGGAAGCAAATTGTTTAAAACGAGTGCTGCCGTTTAAAGTGAAAACATTATCGGTATTGAGAAGCAAGCGATCGACTATCGTCTATAAACATACCAATGCTCGACACTTGAATCGATATTTTCTATGAATAATATCAGTTGAAGTACATCAGTCTATATTTCTAGTACCCCTAACAACATACTAGGGAATAGATGGAAATCAAAGAGCAATGAATCGTTATTCGATTGCGTGCGGCTCTAAGGCAATTTTACTGATGATGCGTAGAATAATATAGTTACAAATATAAATCCGGATTTCGTAGTAACATGAACACTGACAGATTCTTTGGTGAGGCTCGGCTCACTTGCCTCAACCGACGAGCCACCACTGGTGTTTCACGATATGAAGCCGTCATTTGCAAACTACGCCACTGGGGAGCCAAACACAGTCAATTGAGATTTTAAAACCTCGCAACAATGTTCCATGTTGTTTTTGCAGTCGATAATAAGTTAGAACGCAAAAATTAAAAAACAAAAATCATAGCGTTGGTCAATATTTTGGTTACAAACGAAACCACTTTGGTTTAAAATGTTCCCGCAATGTAATTTTAATACTCACAACAAGACAGTTAATTTTTAGTCTATGTAGTATTAAACACAGGCTATAATAGATAACGGAGACATATTTCAATTTATGGTACCCGTGGTATTGGGAAGTGACCGTGGTTTGTATTATTTGTAACTTAAGTCAATAACCAGTGACCAGTGTGTTAGTGTTATTAGCTACCTCTGCCGGTATAATATAACAGGTTAGCTTCGTTTTTTGTGGTTTCCATCCCAATCATTGTTAGTCATCAATTATTACTTATCGTTCGGATATAGCATTCGTTCGTTATTTGTAAATCATGTATTTTGTGCGTTGATCCCCAGATAGATAGATCGAACGAGAGTGTTCTGAAGACAGGTGTGTTGTGGAATAAGGCCTTGCGAACAATAACACATCAATGTCATCGTTCAGGAATTGTGCGTTGGTTGAAGAAGGCAGATTATTAACAAGGTCAACGGCTTTCATCTTCGCCAGTCACGATTTAAAAATCGTTTCGGTCAATGAGCCTAGATTCAAGATTTAACGTAACGTTCCTTGAAGGTTTTTTTTTTTTAAGAAAGTGAAAATGTGAACCATACAGCTAATATTAATTTTGGTCACCCCGGGTTTCCAGTGCAAATGTCGTCGGTTTGAAGTCATTACTCGGTAAACACATTTTTTTGATACATTTCTTGTTAACCGGCTGAGAAATTCTTCAAGAAAAATGTTTTATTTCAAAACCAGATCATATGGCAATTTGTATTATAATCTTGATAATTTGAAGTTTGTGTACTATTTTAATTTTTTGAGTAATTATTACATAATATTTTTCAAATAAAATTAATTTTAAAATTCTCTTTAAGTGAGATAATCCAGATAAAAATGTTACGTTATGAATTTGTGTATGGTTTGTGTGCGTTATGCCCTGGTGTTTCCACCGTAATAATGTGCGCTTACATTTGACGAATATATAAATCGTTCCATAAACTACTTTAAAACAAAACATTTCGACATCCCTTGCTGTACTCTATATAGCCACTATGGATTTCCGCTGCGAATGTCCGTGATATCCTCGTGTTTACATACGTAGAATGTGCGCGCGCTGATTACTGCTATCAAAGTTGTTTTCCTCACGAGAGGCGGTGGGTGTTTTTGTGTGGGGCTCCAGCACGCATCATTTGCAGACCCCCAACCCCCCCTACCTTGCCTTGCTCAGACGCAACGCATGAAGGGCCCTAATTCAATTCGAGAAGTATTGACAGGTAGTCTTGTGTGATCACTGCCGTCACTGCAGTCACGAGAAAATCTACTGAAATAAATTTCAAAAACCGCGAACGTTTCAAGAAGAGGATATAGGTAGGAGCGAGGGTGATAACTGATAACTGTACTGCATACAAATAAATCAAAGGCGAATGTTGAAGGAATGCGTATTGGTGGGTTGTAAGGTAATCCTCTTTACTAAAACGAGATGGGAGACAATAACAAATTGACGGCAGGACGTGAAAGATCGACTTTCACTTCAACGTCAAAAGATTGTTTATGGGTCTTCGTACAAGTACGTATTTATTGATTAGTGAAACACTCAAAGTTGGCGGGAGTTCAGAGCGGAACATAGACTTTTTATTGGGTTTTAGCCCATTTGTAACTTTTTTGCCATTATATTTTAACATTACTTAAGACCTGTTTCTAAATTTAATGGAAACTAACGTGGATGCAGATTAGTGTTGTTACCTCCCTGATCCGTAAACTATGAAGAAGAATTAGTGTCTGCCTTTTTTATCGATCAGTGATCAATGTATTACACACATTTCCTCTTTTGTGAACTGGATAGACGTTAAAGAACTAAATAAACGTAACTCATTTTATTGAATAACTACTTATTTTGAGAACCGATTCTTTTATAGAAGACATGTGATTTATTTAGTGCCTCACTACCGACACCTAAGATGTATCTGTTGGTAGAATAGTAAAATATTTGGAGCTAATTAGCATGGAGTAAGTTGTTCTTTTAAGTGTTAAAATTTTTGCTCATAATTTGCCAGTATGTGTGAATTGTGTCCCATCTTGGATTGGTCATATTACTTATGGTGTAAATCCACCCACCGTGGTAAACGTTGGAAAGTCTTGTGTTTCTAGTTTACTGTTACGCTAACACTAATCTTTTTTACCACAATTAGCATCTAGCGGTAAAGGGTTAATTCGTCCATTGTTTTGATAGCGTAGCCCCCTCACCCCCCAGTAGGCCTACCTCATTTTGGTTCAGAAAACTTACGTTTCTCTAATGTATAATACTCTGAGGAATGTGTGTGTCCCTCTTCAGTTCAAACTCGGATACCTCTGCCGGACTATATATCCATAGTGCAGGCGAACCTACGAACCCCCTTTTGTCATTTTGTCAGAATGTTTACCGAAATGACACCGAGGAGCGATGTGTTATATATGTGGGGGGGGGGGGGGGGACGCATGTTCATTGATAGGCGACGTTAAAACACACTCCAAGCAGCTGCGGGTGATTATAAGTGATGATAAGATGATAAGACGTGACAAGACAATCTCCTGGGTCTCCCCCCCCTCCCCCTCATCCTCCTCCTACTACTCTATGACAGCGGTGAACAACACAACACACTACCCCACATAAATACGTTTTACACAGTCCCAGGCCAAAACGGTTATATGTTGAATATTATACATACAATCTACATGGTGCTTAGCGTAGTTTCGTATTTTATCACACACAACACATCCTTAAATAGACATAGTTAAGTTAAGAATGATTAAATTTGTGATTTTCTGGTTTAGAATAATGTTCATCTGTGAAAATATTGTAAAACAATAGAATCCATAACCATACAATACATTTGTTGCCATTGTTATTTTCTGGGAAGCTCTTCTTGTTTAGATCGAAAAAACGTTGATAAATTCACAGCTACTCAATAAACCAATGCGTTTAATAATAACAAACAAACAACGCATAACAACCGTTTTATCTCGCATCACCCTTTGTGTACGATCATATACGTTACACAACGTAATGAAGTTTAGGATTTGCAATTGCGGTCACTGTATGGTTTGTTTCTACACATTGCTTTTGAAATTTTTAGCATTTCAAGTTTTAATGTTTGATCAGTTCATTTTCCATGGACGCTGTGTGGCGTGAACCGATTATCTGTGCATATTGTGAGCGGTTACAAACATCACATTAGCATTTGCCCGGAGCAGATGGTCATTGGTAATATATATAAGCCATTTCCAGAGCACAAGCAAACTCCGCAAGAATTTCAAATTACGGAATTAGCATCTGCGGATATTTTATATAAATTGAGATGGCGAATGAGCTTATTGGCAGTTTTTATTCACACGAATTATCGTCATGTGTTGCTCAGAAAGTTAATGTATAAAAGAAATAAGTATAAATTATGTTTTAAAGCAAAATAAAAGTTTGTGGTGGTTTCCGTTTCGTATTAAAATTTTAATCGAGTTTATTTCAAAGGGAATGCGATTAACGTTTTAACTTTAAAGTAATATATTGAGAACGTTACACAATATTGACCAAGTGGCTTTAGTTTCCTAAGAACTAAACAGTGGATTAAAAAAGTTTCAAATATTTTAATCTTTTCGTTTGTTATTTTGGCAGTCAGTTAAAGAATTCATAATTAATTGCGTTTCCGTAATCACAACCGTAATGATTGCAAAATTTGCAATTTTATTAATCTAGTGTTTATAGTTATTTTGAAACTAAATGTCGGTTATTAACAACTTTTTTAATATTATGTAGAGCGTTCTCAAAATATTATTAATAGTTTTAACAGTTGAGACTCGCTGCTTCTGCGTTCATTGTTACCGTTCATATTTCTAAATCTAAAGCAAGGGATAAGAGAAACATAGCCTTATACATTCACCTCGTCAAGGGGCGCAGGAAAATGAAAATGGGCATTTTGCCATTTCCCGCGGTAGGTATCTAAATGCACTGTCGCTTTATTACGGCTCGCCTAGGTATCAAATGTCAGCCACAACAAGCTACTCTGTTCTCCTGTATTGACATTCAGATCCCGCCTCTTGTTTGCTTGTTAATTACGAATTCACTCCATCTTAGTCTGGGTGTATTTAACATCAGCTTAGCAGTTAAAGTGAGATCAGTATGGGATAATCAGAGACCCAAAGACTTCCAAGGGGTGAAATGGAGAGCGTTGAATATCAAAAGCTTTGTTCAAGATAGTGAGAGCACGTTTGTGCTACATGATCAGATCTCAAGTACTATCTCGTATGATGTTCTTATCTGCCTCACCTTATTAACCTATAGGTTTTTACTACCGTAGTGAAACAGTTTATTTCCGATTATTATCTAACACGCAATTGGAGCGTAACTCTCGCTACCGCCGAGAGTTGGCAACTCTTTTCAAGCCTCGTTCTAATGGAACCAACCAACGAACGAAGGTAAGAATCAATTATAGCAGCGTGATTATACTCTGCCGATAAAGTTCAAACTGGCTAAATTCAAAGTGAACTTTGAGCGCAAGGGCAACTGGAAATAGGCTATGAGACCGTTATTGAATTATGTGTAATGTAATCAGTTCATTCAATTTTGTTTGGCGAGCGATTGAGCAGAGATTTTAATATCATTGCACATATCGATCATCGTCTGTGAATATGCTGATGTTAATTGTTGCATCGTTCCAAAGGATATATGAACAAACGCACCGATGCAAGGACATTAAATAAAATTAGTACACACCAAATAGAAATAATATCCACTTTTAATAACGTTTTACGAATTCGTAAAATGGAATTAAAAGAGTATTTTCATGATTTTTAAAAAGAATTTTCCAAACTTTTCAGTTAAAATTTACACGTATACAGAACTTTGTTTATATTTCTATTACAAAGATGTAAAGAATTTCATTGATGTTAAATTCTTCCTGTAAGCAGAGAACTTGCTTAAAATGTGTACTTTTGTTTGTTACTGTAACTGAGAATATTATAATTTACATAATCAACAATTCAATTTTTTATATCTAATGTAGTCAAAATCACGATTGCGAATCAATATTAATTTACATCGTGCTTCTTTTGTTTCGCATATTGTTTTCGTATGTGTAAATACAATCAAGATTTAATATTTTTACCCGTTTAAGTACCGTATGAAAAATGAACTCTAGTAATTTTGAGTACGTAGACAATGGCATCGATATGTAACCCATCGGATACTATTTGAATACGGAAATCGACTCAAAACAAAACCCCTGCAGCTCCCACTGCGTTACTCGTGAGAGAAATCTCTCATCTATGGTAAGTTGTGCTGCAACACATATAAAGACCCCCCCCCCCCCTCCCCTCCCCATCAAGGCTTTAGTATAAAACTCGTTTGTAATTTGTAAAGAATGTCTTCTATCACAATTTGAAATCTTTTGACGGATGAAAACCTGTCAGATTGCTAATCGTATCATCGTATGGAAACTTCCATGGAAACCTGTATATTTAGCTGCAGCACCTTATGCGGGAATTAATATTCACAAATCGACGATATAATCAATTAAAAATACGGGGTAACTTTTAAGTTTCGATCTTCGTGTGTGTTTTTTTCTCCACTTATAATGGGTATTGCATATATATATATATATATACTAAACGCCAGTTGTCGTTGGTCATCGGGCTTCACGTCTCATAATTCGGAAACGATGCTAATCGAGACTATTTCTACTCAACAAGAAAATAAGAAGGAGTGATGTATAGATTTTATACTTCTTTATTTTATCACACAATGTTAATTAATAAATAAGTTTTAGAAAGAGAGGGTTAATTGTTTTATTCTAACTTTAAAAAGTGGTGGTGATTGATTATAAAGATAGATTGATCGTTAATCATTTTCAAAACTCTTGTCAGTATTGGATGCGATTGGGAATAATGATTTCTAGGAATATTGCCATTTGCCTACCTTCAATATCTGGAGATAGCCAACATTGTAATTAAATTGACATGCCCGTGTTATAATAGCGAGCGTTGTTCAAGTGCGCTGCAGATACAGAAGTCGTTCAGTTGCATTTCTTTTTCTTATACTTCCCAGTCACGTTTTATCGATCTTTTAATTAATTCTCAGCAATATCTGCCACGAATTTCGCTTCTTTTATTTAGTTTGGTATTTTGTTATTATTTTCCGTCAATTTCTGTTATTCTTAGCTATAGCCGAGAAATGTTCCAAGTAAATAACATATATTTCATATAAACAATACGCAAACTATACTGTTTTCGTTGTGCAATTATGGTGAGCTTTAGACTAGATTGTGATAGCATCAAAATGAAGGAAACGTATTTGAAATGTTGCAAGAGTTGTTAACTTGTTCCAAACATTGGTCGGTATTTATGAATGTCTAAGAAACACAACGAATGGATAGATATAAACGGGGGATGTCTAGAAAACGAGGATACGATATTAGTTTGCCCGTCACTCAATGTTGCAATATTATGAGCATTATACACACGCATCAGCGCCACATTAGAACATATTACATGTCTAACAAATAGGCTTAGGCCTACGTATCACGCACAGCTATTTTATTTGTATTTCACGAGAAAATTTAATTTCCTATTTTCCATTCACATTTTCCCATACAGAATTTGCATTTATCTTCAGATCGGAAGTTCCAATACGTTTCAAGGAAACTCTCTTAAGATCAATATATTCTATAAGTTTACTTTTGGTATATAAGTGAGACTTAATAATTGGTTGAATTGCTTACACGTAAATCTTCCGTATGCCAAAAGTTTTTTTCATTCAAAGGCTAGATGAGACATCACACAGTTGGCCTAACTTACCTAACAAGATGCAATAACAAGTTTGCCTTTTCAGTTTGAGAAACTTGTATCTGGGAAGTTTAGGATGGCATTTTGCCGAGACGTGATAAATTCTCTATAGATTGCCGAAGGTGGTACAAAAGTTTCTTTAGTCTTCATATGAAAAGTGATCCAGAACGTACGCACAAAATGACTTTCCCGTTTTCTTCTACAGTGTATTGCAATGAATCTGTGGTCCTAGGATCCCGCCCACCTTCCCCTACTTCACTCCATACCTCGAATCGCCGGCTCGGCGGGGTACCCCTCGCGGCTGGCTCGAGCCGGCGATTCGAGGTATGGAGTGAAGTAGGGGAAGGTGGGCGGGATCCTACGACCACAGATTCATTGCCATACACTTTAGTGGAATCATGTTGACTTATCTACGTGGATGCTCGTGAAATATTACTCCTAA
This sequence comes from Isoperla grammatica, assembly GCA_945910005.1. Taxonomy (NCBI): domain Eukaryota; kingdom Metazoa; phylum Arthropoda; class Insecta; order Plecoptera; family Perlodidae; genus Isoperla; species Isoperla grammatica. The sequence goes on from OX246745.1 coordinate 26,232,094, forward strand.
TAACCAGAAACGGTAGCTCAGTCCAGAAATGCTGTGTTTAATTACTATTTGAAATGTAGTGATACATTTGGGCAGAAGATTGTGCTTAGTTTTGTTTTGTTTAGTTGATTACTCTAGGTATTACGAATCTAGAATTCACCTTTGACGAAAACATTTCGATAGTTCCGAATGTTACTGATTTTTTACATTTTCGGACTAAAATATAGCTGCAATGTTTTTGTTTTTTTAATGTAAGATGAGAAAGTGGGTACCTCCTAAACTAAAATTATATCAATCTAGAATATAAAAGTAATCTACCACTAAAATTCAAAACTAATTAATAATTTACAACATTTTATTCGTGCATAAATTGCGAAATATGTTTTAGTCGGAGAATATAGTAAACATCTGTTTGTTTCTGGCGCGAGCTGCGCACTTTGATTTGACCTTGGCTCCTACTTAAGGCATAGATGTTTTAGTATGTAGAAACTAAGTTTATCTTCCAAGATGCCACAAATAATCAATGTTTTTGGAGCGTAACCGCAACTTACATACTCATAGTATAATGTACTCCTCTACAACTAACACAAGAAGTTGTATAAATTAATTGCAGCTAAAATTATCCAATTCTACCAAGAATATACTTGAGCGCGATGTCTAATACGTAGGCCTATAACCGATTGTTAGAGTTGCTAAACTCGTATTTTAATGGACTGTGGATAGTTTCCAAAAACGCTTCAAAGAATATTTAGGCGTGTTTGAATGAAGTCAGACCGGAAGGTAATAATTATCCTTTCAGATTTCATCCGCATGCATTTATTTGTTTTGGAAAATGTTTCAAAACAAAGTATTTAACCGCCTTATGTCCTTGAATGAAATTCAGACACTGACCACGTTTCATAATAAATACTATCACACACAATCCCGATGGACTTCCCACTTGAAGCTTAACATTGTCCTTGTCTAACGTGTTATTAATGCAACTACGCTTAGGCCAGTGGTTCAAAGGCTTTGTAGTTGTCCTCACCAGTACCAGACCACCCCCACTTGTCCCGCAACCCCTACACTCACAAACCAACCCCCGCTAAAATACTATCACTTCTGTTTCTCCACTTCACTACTACAATTAGAATCACGTTTTTCGGTTTAATAATTCGTCATATGTCACTGTCAGAAGTGCATGTTTAGGAAACGAATGTTACACAGTATTCCATCTAGTTCAAAGGGTTTATTTACAAAGCGTTTACTAGAACAAGAAGAAGAGTAAGCGCAAAAGAACCAATTCACAAATCGTTACTGAATCGCCGTTGAAAACAAACTTTTCTCCGGCAAGTCAATTGTTACGGCTTCCATTCCCACTTCGCCGACCACAATGGGTACTTTCACGTTTCCCAATTCTATAGGAATACTTGAAACAGTATGATGAACCTATGAAAACCTCAAATTGCTATCTCAATATTATTAATTTTTTTCACGTGCCCACCCTAACAGAAACATGAGAAGCAGAGAATCTCAGCGGTACGGATCACCAGCAACTATTGATGAATCCTTTTTATGTAAACACACTCGCCAATATACATAAATCAAGGGTTTAGTACACAGAAACCTTCTTTATCGACACCTCTTTGGGTGAGTTAGTGAGTCGCTCGTTGTGTGAATCTAGCATCTATGAGATATTTTTAAACCTGGGTTAAAATATGCTTGACATGTATTTATTGGCTTCGTTACACAAGCTCTAACTTAAGTGGAGGCATATTTCGAGTCTAGAACTTACAAAGAGCGTCGTCTTTATAGTTTGAAATACGCAAGTCTTGGGCTATAGATAGGAAATCACGAACTATTCCGAAATGGTATTGATCAAGAAGTTATCCCTGATTACTATCCCTGATCTCGGAGAAGATAAATTTACTGAGGTCTTCACTATCCCTGATTCCTAAATCTCGGAGAATGAATCATGTATACGCATTATTGCGTCTGAATTTGATGACCTCACTAATTATGAATTTATTTCGTTCAATAAAGATAAATGTTATTGTCATAGTGATTGCTAATTAACAGCTGTGCCACCGCGTGATACATGCCTTGTGAATGTGAAAGCGAAGGCACATTAACTACCAACAGTAAATGAATCTTTGATGGGCTGGTGGAACGTCTACCAAGTATAACGAGGGCCTCGCGTCTACCCAAGACTCTTCCCTAGTTAACTGTTGCATTATGCTCGAGTGCACGTAGACTGTTATATGACAGTAAAGTTTTCATTGACAAACCACAACGGACAAACAAAATTACGGTATTATACTCTTCAACGGCAACTTTATAGACCAAGAGTTTAAGTGTTAAATGTCCTTAACTAGGCGTGATGACATTAATTCGTCTTGGACGGATTTAAGTTCGGGATTATGACAGAGCTAGAAAAAAAACGCTATACATTTTTGGCAGTTACCACCAATAAAATATTTTGACATGGCAATTATTTATAAATAGAATAATAGAAGGCTTTAGTAGAGTGTATTAGGAATAGGATCAACAAACCTTTGGTTATCATTACCGTTGATGGAAACGTAAATACTTGTACAATGTACTGATACAAAAGTTGCAGATAAAACAATTACTATGCTGCAAACTCAAAGAAATTCGTTGGCAACAAATTAAAGAACGGTTTTGGGATCAAAGCTGCAAAATGCAAGCGTGCCCATTAGATTGTAACACTAAACTGATGAACTGATGATCTTCGGATAACTCCTTATTTCTGTCAGACACTCGAACCTCCATTTTAACGTTTTGAGTTCTCTGTTTACGTCCGCCAGCCCCTCCTAACTCTCTGTCTACGCCTTACAGTCCCCGTCCCTCTCTATTTACGTTTGAGTTCACTGTTTACGTCCTCCAGCCCCTCCTAACTCTCTGTCTACGCTTTACAGTCCCCGTCCCTCTCTATTTACGTTTGAGTTCACTGTTTACGTCCTCCAGCCCCTCCTAACTCTCTGTCTACGCTTTACAGTCCCCGTCCCTCTCTATTTACGTTTGAGTTCACTGTTCACGTCCTCCAGCTCCTCCTAACTCTCTGTCTACGCCTTACAGTCCCCGTCCCTCTCTATTTACGTTTGAGTTCACTGTTTACGTCCTCCAGCCCCTCCTAACTCTCTGTCTACGCTTTACAGTCCCCGTCCCTCTCTATTTACGTTTGAGTTCTCTGTTTACGTCCTCCAGCCCCTCCTAACTCTCTGTCTACGCCTTACAGTCCCCGTCCCTCTCTATTTACGTTTGAGTTCTCTGTGCACGTCCTCCAGCCCCTCCTAACTCTCTGTCTACGCCTTACAGTCCCCGTCCCTCTCTATTTACGTTTGAGTTCTCTGTTTACGTCCTCCAGCTCCTCCTAACTCTCTGTCTACGCCTTACAGTCCCCGTCCCTCTCTATTTACGTTTGAGTTCTCTGTTTACGTCCTCCAGCCCCTCCTAACTCTCTGTCTACGCTTTACAGTCCATGTCCCTCTCTATTTACGTTTGAGTTCTCTGTTTACGTCCGCCAGCCCCTCCTAACTCTCTGTCTACGCCTTACAGTCCCCGTCCCTCTCTATTTACGTTTGAGTTCCCTGTTTACGTCCGCCAGCCCCTCCTAACTCTCTGTCTACGCCTTACAGTCCCCGTCCCTCTCTATTTACGTTTGAGTTCTCTGTTTACGTCCGCCAGCCCCTCCTAACTCTCTGTCTACGCCTTACAGTCCCCGTCCCTCTCTATTTACGTTTGAGTTCTCTGTTTACGTCCTCCAGCCCCTCCTAACTCTCTGTTTACGCCTTACAGTCCCCGTCCCTCTCTATTTACGTTTGAGTTCTCTGTTTACGTCCTCCAGCCCCTCCTAACTCTCTGTCTACGCCTTACAGTCCCCGTCCCTCTCTATTTACGTTTGAGTTCTCTGTTTACGTCCGCCAGCCCCTCCTAACTCTCTGTCTACGCCTTACAGTCCCTGTCCCTCTCTATTTACGTTTGAGTTCTCTGTTTACGTCCGCCAGCCCCTCCTAACTCTCTGTCTACGCCTTACAGTCCCTGTCCCTCTCTATTTACGTTTGAGTTCTCTGCTTACGTCCTCCAGCCCCTCCTAACTCTCTGTCTACGCCTTACAGTCCCCGTCACTCTCTATTTACGTTTGAGTTCTCTGTTTACGTCCTCCAGCCCCTCCTAACTCTCTGTCTACGCCTTACAGTCCCCGTCCCTCTCTATTTACGTTTGAGTTCTCTGTTTACGTCCTCCAGCCCCTCCTAACTCTCTGTCTACGCTTTACAGTCCATGTCCCTCTCTATTTACGTTTGAGTTCTCTGTTTACGTCCGCCAGCCCCTCCTAACTCTCTGTCTACGCCTTACAGTCCCCGTCCCTCTCTATTTACGTTTGAGTTCCCTGTTTACGTCCTCCAGCCCCTCCTAACTCTCTGTCTACGCTTTACAGTCCATGTCCCTCTCTATTTACGTTTGAGTTCTCTGTTTACGTCCGCCAGCCCCTCCTAACTCTCTGTCTACGCCTTACAGTCCCCGTCCCTCTCTATTTACGTTTGAGTTCTCTGTTTACGTCCTCCAGCCCCTCCTAACTCTCTGTTTACGCCTTACAGTCCCCGTCCCTCTCTATTTACGTTTGAGTTCTCTGTTTACGTCCGCCAGCCCCTCCTAACTCTCTGTCTACGCCTTACAGTCCCCGTCCCTCTCTATTTACGTTTGAGTTCTCTGTTTACGTCCTCCAGCCCCTCCTAACTCTCTGTTTACGCCTTACAGTCCCCGTCCCTCTCTATTTACGTTTGAGTTCTCTGTTTACGTCCTCCAGCCCCTCCTAACTCTCTGTCTACGCCTTACAGTCCCCGTCCCTCTCTATTTACGTTTGAGTTCTCTGTTTACGTCCTCCAGCCCCTCCTAACTCTCTGTCTACGCTTTACAGTCCATGTCCCTCTCTATTTACGTTTGAGTTCTCTGTTTACGTCCGCCAGCCCCTCCTAACTCTCTGTCTACGCCTTACAGTCCCCGTCCCTCTCTATTTACGTTTGAGTTCTCTGTTTACGTCCTCCAGCCCCTCCTAACTCTCTGTTTACGCCTTACAGTCCCCGTCCCTCTCTATTTACGTTTGAGTTCTCTGTTTACGTCCTCCAGCCCCTCCTAACTCTCTGTCTACGCCTTACAGTCCCCGTCCCTCTCTATTTACGTTTGAGTTCTCTGTTTACGTCCGCCAGCCCCTCCTAACTCTCTGTCTACGCCTTACAGTCCCTGTCCCTCTCTATTTACGTTTGAGTTCTCTGCTTACGTCCTCCAGCCCCTCCTAACTCTCTGTCTACGCCTTACAGTCCCCGTCACTCTCTATTTACGTTTGAGTTCTCTGTTTACGTCCTCCAGCCCCTCCTAACTCTCTGTCTACGCCTTACAGTCCCCGTCCCTCTCTATTTACGTTTGAGTTCTCTGTTTACGTCCGCCAGCCCCTCCTAACTCTCTGTCTACGCCTTACAGTCCCCGTCCCTCTCTATTTACGTTTGAGTTCTCTGTGCACGTCCTCCAGCCCCTCCTAACTCTCTGTCTACGCCTTACAGTCCATGTCACTCTCTATTTACGTTTGAATTCTCTGTTTACGTCCTCCAGCCCCTCCTAACTCTCTGTCTACGCCTTACAGTCCCCGTCCCTCTCTATTTACGTTTGAGTTCTCTGTGCACGTCCTCCAGCTCCTCCTAACTCTCTGTCTACGCCTTACAGTCCATGTCCCTCTCTATTTACGTTTGAGTTCTCTGTGCACGTCCGCCAGCCCCTCCTAACTCTCTGTCTACGCCTTACAGTCCCCGTCCCTCTCTACTCACGTTTGAGTTCTCTGTTTACGTCCGCCAGCCCCTCCTAACTCTCTGTCTACGCCTTACAGTCCCCGTCCCTCTCTATTTACGTTTGAGTTCCCTGTTTACGACCGCCAGCCCCTCCTAACTCTCTGTCTACGCCTTACAGTCCCCGTCCCTCTCTATTTACGTTTGAGTTCCCTGTTTACGACCGCCAGCCCCTCCTAACTCTCTGTCTACGCCTTACAGTCCCCGTCCCTCTCTATTTACGTTTGAGTTCTCTGTTTACGTCCGCCAGCCCCTCCTAACTCTCTGTCTACGCCTTACAGTCCCCGTCCCTCTCTATTTATGTTTGGGTTATCTGTTTACGTCCGCCAGCCCCTCCTAACTCTCTGTCTACGCCTTACAGTCCCCGTCCCTCTCTATTTACGTTTGAGTTCTCTGTTGTCGTCCGCCAGCCCCTCCTAACTCTCTGTCTACGCCTTACAGTCCCCGTCCCTCTCTATTTACGTTTGAGTTCTCTGTTTACGTCCGCCAGCCTCTCCTAACTCTCTGTCTACGCCTTACAGTCCCCGTCCCTCTCTATTTACGTTTGAGTTCTCTGTTCACGTCCTCCAGCTCCTCCTAACTCTCTGTCTACGCCTTACAGTCCCCGTCCCTCTCTATTTACGTTTGAGTTCTCTGTTTACGTCCGCCAGCCCCTCCTAACTCTCTGTCTACGCCTTACAGTCCCTGTCCCTCTCTATTTACGTTTGAGTTCCCTGTTTACGACCGCCAGCCCCTCCTAACTCTCTGTCTACGCCTTACAGTCCCCGTCCCTCTCTATTTACGTTTGAGTTCTCTGTTCACGTCCGCCAGCCCCTCCTAACTCTCTGTCTACGCCTTACAGTCCATGTCCCTCTCTATTTACGTTTGAGTTCTCTGTTTACGTCCTCCAGCCCCTCCTTACTCTCTGTCTACGCCTTACAGTCCCCGTCACTCTCTATTTACGTTTGAGTTCTCTGTTTACGTCCGCCAGCCCCTCCTAACTCTCTGTCTACGCCTTACAGTCCATGTCCCTCTCTATTTACGTTTGAGTTCTCTGTTTACGTCCTCCAGCCCCTCCTAACTCTCTGTCTACGCCTTACAGTCCATGTCCCTCTCTATTTACGTTTGAGTTCTCTGTTCACGTCCTCCAGCTCCTCCTAACTCCCTGTCTACGCCTTACAGTCCATGTCCCTCTCTATTTACGTTTGAGTTCTCTGTTCACGTCCTCCAGCCCCTCCTAACTCTCTGTCTACGCCTTACAGTCCCCGTCACTCTCTATTTACGTTTGAGTTCTCTGTTTACGTCCGCCTGCCCCTCCTAACTCTCTGTCTACGCCTTACAGTCCCGTCCCTCTCTATTTACGTTTGAGTTCTCTGTTTACGTCCTCCAGCCCCTCCTAACTCTCTGTCTACGCCTTACAGTCCCCGTCCCTCTCTATTTACGTTTGAGTTCCCTGTTTACGACCGCCAGCCCCTCCTAACTCTCTGTCTACGCCTTACAGTCCCCGTCCCTCTCTATTTACGTTTGAGTTCCCTGTTTACGACCGCCAGCCCCTCCTAACTCTCTGTCTACGCCTTACAGTCCCCGTCCCTCTCTATTTACGTTTGAGTTCCCTGTTTACGACCGCCAGCCCCTCCTAACTCTCTGTCTACGCCTTACAGTCCCCGTCCCTCTCTATTTACGTTTGAGTTCTCTGTTTACGTCCTCCAGCCCCTCCTAACTCTCTGTCTACGCCTTACAGTCCCCGTCCCTCTCTATTTACGTTTGAGTTCTCTGTTCACGTCCTCCAGCTCCTCCTAACTCTCTGTCTACGCCTTACAGTCCCCGTCCCTCTCTATTTACGTTTGAGTTCTCTGTTTACGTCCGCCAGCCCCTCCTAACTCTCTGTCTACGCCTTACAGTCCCCGTCCCTCTCTATTTACGTTTGAGTTCTCTGTTTACGTCCTCCAGCCCCTCCTAACTCTCTGTCTACGCCTTACAGTCCATGTCCCTCTCTATTTACGTTTGAGTTCTCTGTTTACGTCCTCCAGCCCCTCCTAACTCTCTGTCTACGCTTTACAGTCCATGTCCCTCTCTATTTACGTTTGAGTTCTCTGTTTACGTCCTCCAGCCCCTCCTAACTCTCTGTCTACGCCTTACAGTCCATGTCCCTCTCTATTTACGTTTGAGTTCTCTGTTTACGTCCGCCAGCCCCTCCTAACTCTCTGTCTACGCCTTACAGTCCCCGTCCCTCTCTATTTACGTTTGAGTTCTCTGTTTACGTCCGCCAGCCCCTCCTAACTCTCTGTCTACGCCTTACAGTCCCCGTCCCGTCTCTATTTACGTTTGAGTTCCCTGTTTACGTCCGCCAGCCCCTCCTAACTCTCTGTCTACGCCTTACAGTCCCCGTCCCTCTCTATTTACGTTTGAGTTCTCTGTTTACGTCCGCCAGCCCCTCCTAACTCTCTGTCTACGCCTTACAGTCCCCGTCCCTCTCTATTTACGTTTGAGTTCCCTGTTTACGTCCGCCAGCCCCTCCTAACTCTCTGTCTACGCCTTACAGTCCCCGTCCCTCTCTATTTACGTTTGAGTTCTCTGTTTACGTCCGCCAGCCCCTCCTAACTCTCTGTCTACGCCTTACAGTCCCCGTCACTCTCTATTTACGTTTGAGTTCTCTGTTTACGTCCGCCTGCCCCTCCTAACTCTCTGTCTACGCCTTACAGTCCCGTCCCTCTCTATTTACGTTTGAGTTCTCTGTTTACGTCCTCCAGCCCCTCCTAACTCTCTGTCTACGCCTTACAGTCCCCGTCCCTCTCTATTTACGTTTGAGTTCCCTGTTTACGACCGCCAGCCCCTCCTAACTCTCTGTCTACGCCTTACAGTCCCCGTCCCTCTCTATTTACGTTTGAGTTCCCTGTTTACGACCGCCAGCCCCTCCTAACTCTCTGTCTACGCCTTACAGTCCCCGTCCCTCTCTATTTACGTTTGAGTTCCCTGTTTACGACCGCCAGCCCCTCCTAACTCTCTGTCTACGCCTTACAGTCCCCGTCCCTCTCTATTTACGTTTGAGTTCTCTGTTTACGTCCTCCAGCCCCTCCTAACTCTCTGTCTACGCCTTACAGTCCCCGTCCCTCTCTATTTACGTTTGAGTTCTCTGTTCACGTCCTCCAGCTCCTCCTAACTCTCTGTCTACGCCTTACAGTCCCCGTCCCTCTCTATTTACGTTTGAGTTCTCTGTTTACGTCCGCCAGCCCCTCCTAACTCTCTGTCTACGCCTTACAGTCCCCGTCCCTCTCTATTTACGTTTGAGTTCTCTGTTTACGTCCTCCAGCCCCTCCTAACTCTCTGTCTACGCCTTACAGTCCATGTCCCTCTCTATTTACGTTTGAGTTCTCTGTTTACGTCCTCCAGCCCCTCCTAACTCTCTGTCTACGCTTTACAGTCCATGTCCCTCTCTATTTACGTTTGAGTTCTCTGTTTACGTCCTCCAGCCCCTCCTAACTCTCTGTCTACGCCTTACAGTCCATGTCCCTCTCTATTTACGTTTGAGTTCTCTGTTTACGTCCGCCAGCCCCTCCTAACTCTCTGTCTACGCCTTACAGTCCCCGTCCCTCTCTATTTACGTTTGAGTTCTCTGTTTACGTCCGCCAGCCCCTCCTAACTCTCTGTCTACGCCTTACAGTCCCCGTCCCGTCTCTATTTACGTTTGAGTTCCCTGTTTACGTCCGCCAGCCCCTCCTAACTCTCTGTCTACGCCTTACAGTCCCCGTCCCTCTCTATTTACGTTTGAGTTCTCTGTTTACGTCCGCCAGCCCCTCCTAACTCTCTGTCTACGCCTTACAGTCCCCGTCCCTCTCTATTTACGTTTGAGTTCCCTGTTTACGTCCGCCAGCCCCTCCTAACTCTCTGTCTACGCCTTACAGTCCCCGTCCCTCTCTATTTACGTTTGAGTTCTCTGTTTACGTCCGCCAGCCCCTCCTAACTCTCTGTCTACGCCTTACAGTCCCCGTCCCTCTCTATTTACGTTTGAGTTCTCTGTTTACGACCGCCAGCCCCTCCTAACTCTCTGTCTACGCCTTACAGTCCCCGTCCCTCTCTATTTACGTTGGAGTTCTCTGTTTACGTCCTCCAGCTCCTCCTAACTCTCTGTCTACGCCTTACAGTCCCCGTCCCTCTCTATTTACGTTTGAGTTCTCTGTTTACGTCCGCCAGCCCCTCCTAACTCTCTGTCTACGCCTTACAGTCCCCGTCCCTCTCTATTTACGTTGGAGTTCTCTGTTTACGTCCGCCAGCCCCTCCTAACTCTCTGTCTACGCCTTACAGTCCCCGTCCCTCTCTATTTACGTTTGAGTTCTCTGTTTACGTCCTCCAGCCCCTCCTAACTCTCTGTCTACGCCTTACAGTCCCCGTCCCTCTCTATTTACGTTTGAGTTCTCTGTTTACGTCCGCCAGCCCCTTCTAACTCTCTGTCTACGCCTTACAGTCCCCGTCCCTCTCTATTTACGTTGGAGTTCTCTGTTTACGTCCGCCAGCCCCTCCTAACTCTCTGTCTACGCCTTACAGTCCCCGTCCCTCTCTATTTACGTTGGAGTTCTCTGTTTACGTCCGCCAGCCCCTCCTAACTCTCTGTCTACGCCTTACAGTCCATGTCCCTCTCTATTTACGTTGGAGTTCTCTGTTTACGTCCTCCAGCTCCTCCTAACTCTCTGTCTACGCCTTACAGTCCCCGTCCCTCTCTATTTACGTTGGAGTTCTCTGTTTACGTCCGCCAGCCCCTCCTAACTCTCTGTCTACGCCTTACAGTCCCCGTCCCTCTCTATTTACGTTTGAGTTCTCTGTTTACGTCCTCCAGCCCCTCCTAACTCTCTGTCTACGCCTTACAGTCCATGTCCCTCTCTATTTACGTTTGAGTTCTCTGTTCACGTCCTCCAGCCCCTCCTAACTCTCTGTCTACGCCTTACAGTCCATGTCCCTCTCTATTTACGTTTGAGTTCTCTGTTTACGTCCGCCAGCCTCTCCTAACTCTCTGTCTACGCCTTACAGTCCATGTCCCTCTCTATTTACGTCCGCCAGCCTCTCCTAACTCTCTGTCTACGCCTTACAGTCCCCGTCCCTCTCTATTTACGTTGGAGTTCTCTGTTTACGTCCGCCAGCCTCTCCTAACTCTCTGTCTATGCCTTACAGCCCCCTCCCCTCTATGTTTACGCCTTACAACCCTCGCACGTGGTGAGCTAGCAACCCATGTTGAGCGAGGAACCCAACGACTCTGCTCTCCGCTGTTAGATAAATGTATTAGAACAGTTTTCCCACCGTTAGCACCTCGTGCGAATGATGTGTTAACAGTGGGGTTGATTGATTGCTTTACGAATTACAAGACGCGCGTTGATCTCGGTTCACAGTGTTATGTGTATCGAGGTGGAACACGTTGTCTCGACGGATCCTTCTTTTAATTGTGACATAGCAACGAGGTGTGTTATATTTGTGGGACGGTCCGGCAGTTGGAGTCATGTGACCATTCCACCTGCGGAACCCACGATTTCTGGCGGTTAAAGTTGTTAAAAAGTAAATCAAAATATGTCACTCCTAGATAATTTAGTACCCTTTCTTGTGAGAGTTGCTTTGTACCCATAAATATTTGCGTTTTTCAAATTAACTTTTTCAATGTGTTGTTGCAACACACATTTCACAATGAAATTAATTAATTTGAAAAACGGATTTATTTATTGGAACAGAGGAACATTTACAAGATATTCTCTAGAAGATGATATATTTTGGTTTGCTTTTTGGCAATTTACCCGACAGAAATCGGGAGTTGTACATGGAAGAAGTCATGTCTGGTGGAGCCTTCACGTTTTCAACGGGAGAGGGCTACGTGCCAGTATACTCGGTTTCCTCTCGCGTGTGTTCACGGTTTGCTTTATTTGAATAACGGAACATCTTTGCGCACAAACGACTAAAGTTCAACAATAACGAAAAGCCTCGGAAATATATAAATGATTTAGCTTGGGCACTTCTTCATCTTGGTTAAAATTGTTTCGCTTCCTAAAGAACTCGAGAATAGAGAAGTTGGGTGGAAATATAACACGTGTTCATTTTTATTGCTTTATTTCAATAGTAGCCAAATTTATAAAAAAAGATACTATCACAAGAAATTCACTGTTATATCGTACACTCCTGTTGAATTTTTTAATTCATTGGTCTTGTAACAACGATTCGGGATTATTTATCGGCTTCTTCTTTGTTGATTCTGATTTAATATAAAAAAGGATGTCGAAAAATTTTATCATGTAACTTTCTAAGGCAAATTTCTATCAATAATCTAAATAACTCATAAGAAAATAACATAAGCGGTCATCTTTAGTTTCTTACAAATATACAAACCAATTAACGTAGGTTTAGGACCCGGCGAGCTGTCACTGGTAATTTCTAGATCTTTTGCGGAATATAGTTTTGTAATAGGAAATGTGAGTTTCTAGTTTAACATTTCTATTTTCTGAGACACAGTTCTGCCTGTTTACTTAGCTCTCATTATCTCAGGGGTGTTTTATATAAAAACTTTCTCAGACTCTCTATTATGTCTGGTGGATATTGAGGACTCTTTTCTTCGTCTGCTCCGTTCGCTGAAGGTGACACCGCTCGTCTTGTCATTCATTATCTGCCTGCGGTTAGCTTACAACGTACGTTTTCAGCTTTATAAGAATTGTATGCACTTTGTGTCGTTATTATTATTTAACGTAGATCTTATTCAGAAATGGGTTTGTACAGAACTTGACGGTTTTTGTGAATAGTATTTTATTCCATAGCTTTGCTAGCCGAGTAACCACTTCCTGTCCTCATTATATTGAATGAAACTATCTCAAGACATGTTATATAGAGATTTGCTTCTTTAGTTACTACTATAAACTTTTATATGCTAAATGTGGGACAATTGAGATAAGAGTTGATTTGCTGAATTTTCGAAAGGTGATGCGTGTATCTGATAATTTTCATTTTTTGAAATCAAGCATAACACTCTAAAGAGTCATTTATGCTAAAATCGTTGTTTTTGTAAACTTCCACTAAAAACAGCTAATCCATGCTAATTCTTCCTAAAAATTCACATTTTTAGTCTTATCAAGGCTTTGACGATTTCTTACATTGATGCCTCGTAGCTGTATTAAGTATACATAGTTTTTCCCGCTAGACATAGCTCTAAGAATGTAGACTAAATGTTGCAAGTATATGGTGGAATTGTCGTTAGTGTGTGTCGCAATTGTCGCAAACTGGAGTTCCTTACATTCTTCAGTAAAATTACAACCAAAGGTTTAATCCTCTGGTATTTTATAACAGTTGTAACGGGTAAAATATATGAACATGCAGTTGTTTCGTGTAAGAACAGTTTTTACAACGGGTGAGTGTAAGCTGGACTTTAATAAAAGCCCCCGACAATAAAATTGAGTGCAGGGAATACCATATGTTTCTGGTTGTATGCGCCATGCATGTACAAGACAGCAGGGCCCTAAGAGACTAAAGAGGGGATACAATCCACGTGCTTTGCATGGGTTAATAATCACAACTACCTTTAGAGTAATCCATATAAAACGTTCATTTACAATGCAAGAGATGGACCTCAAAATGATTGCCCTGATTTATCGAAGTGGACTCTTAAATAAATGTTAGATTGCACGTCTGCGGTCCTCGACACAGGGCGTGGAAAGCAAAGCAAATGTCCGCCCCCCTCCCCCCTCCCCTTATACCGCACCCCATCTCCCCCCGCCTTTCAGAAACAACAAGTTTTGGCCCAGACGTGAGGGGACTTGTAATCCCAACATGGAACTAACTGTTAAGAGTCAGTTCAGTCTTTATCTCATGCATCTCGAAACAAAGACGAAGTAGCTTCGTCTCATCTCGCTCTGTTTTGCCTCAAAGCCGGGAATATCACGAAGAAAATTCGCAAATAAAACCTCGGCACCCAAACGTAACCTTTTTTCGGATAAAGTAGCGAAAAAATTCTTTGAAAAGAGAAAATGATAAAGAATTGTAGACTTGGCGACAGCCTCTTCATGCAATGAATAATAAAGTAAAACAAGGAGATGGCCGCATCATGCAGTGGAGACTGTGGACGAGGGTGGTGTACAGGGGATAATGAATTTATTTAGGTCTCTGACAATAGCCTGGGACTAATTAGTACTTTGTGCCTGGCTAGTCAGTGTGATGCTGTTGCTTGAAGGGTGGTTAGCTAAATCAACTGCGCGGTGGATGTTTTATCCGACCATCCCCGTGGATGTTCATTATATTATAAGGTGGGTTCGATCTGCTTGCACAATGTTATCTACTCTAATCTGTGTGAAGCGAAATTTTTTATTCGGGTGTACCTTTTATTAATAGAATAGAATAGAATAGAATCACACGAATTAATCTGGAAATGGATTAATAACGTCCGCGTTTTACATTATTTGTTTTAACTCGGAAAGGAAAAATTATGCATTTATAAACTACAGCAAACATTGGGATATCGTTTGGTTATAATGCTAAAAGCTGGGTTTCACTTAATCAATATATGTGGTGGAAATAAGATAAGACAATGTAAGTATATATAAACAAACCTGCATGACATACCACAGATTTGTAGATAATTACGGAAGTTTGACGGGCTGTCATACGAAAATTACGTAATGTCACACATAGTAGAGATTTATAAGAGAACCTGAGTATATTCATTGAATTTGATTTCTTTTAATAATTTCAAATACACCCACTTTAAGCATGTATGAACATTCTTGCGTGACATACCACGGATTTTGAGATAATTATACGTAAGTTTCTGGGGCTGGGCTCTCATTTGGAAATTACGTTATTTCAAACAAAGTATCAATTTGCAAGATAACCTGAGTATATTCATTTAATTTGATTCCTTCCAATTAATCTCAATTACATCTGATTTAAGCATATATAAACACACCTGCGTGACATACTATAGATTTTGAGATAATTACGGATGTTTGACGAGCTGTCATTATAAATTACGTAATGTAACACATATTAGCGATTAGTAAGAGAACCAGAGTATATTGATTTAACTTGATTCCTTAATATATTAATATCAATTACATCTACTGTAATGAAGATTTTGTGTTAGGTTGTCTGTGTCTGGATTTGTTGTACATTTATTTGCATATCAACAATTTCCGTGTCACTTCTTCGTCCTTATGAAAATGCTCGAGGATTATAAATACGTTTTAAATACAAAAATTTACATTTCCGTTATTTGTTTGTGTTTTTTTTTTAGTTGTAATTAATTAATTTTTATTCGTAAATCAGCATAAAACTTGGTTTGTGACATTCAAAATTTAAAGATAGTTACCTTTATGAATAAATTGGTATTTTCGAATAAGGCATTTTTTTAAAAAACTTTTCGATGTTCGGGAAAGATTGTAACTATATTGTCCCGTGGTTAATTGGCCGATTGTTCCTGTTCCAGTAATCGCCCCGTCTCAAGCGCGGTACTCCTGCGAGCAGGAGGAACTGCTTCGCTGCGCCTACCCCCTTCGAGTGCTCACCACAGGCAACAAAGACTTAGGATTCGCTGCCAAAAAAGAAGAACTTGATGAACTTTGTCCGTAAGTAATTATTTGTTATGCATTGATTTTTTTTCAATATTTTTCATGTATTATCTTATTAGTGTATAAATATTATGTATTCGTACTTGATAGATGTAAATATTATATTAATAATAATAACATGTTTGCCGGGCCGGGTCCCTATTATGTTCACGAATACACCACTGCATTTCTCTTCCCAACTACTCAACCAGCCGGGCTAGAAAGTAAATGCGAGACATTTCGTAACTCTCGGATAAGTTTTTGGGAAAGAGCACAGAAACCTCGTCCAGTATAAAGAGTCACGTTCACGTGCTCAGCTCACGTGCTCATGTGCTGACGCTGGGAACTTGGGCACTGAAGAGACACGACGTAATTGTAGCAATAGCCTCGCGAAAAATCAATTCTCTTAATTTGGACGTGTGAACAAAAATCCAAGTTTATTTGTAAAAGTAACTTTTATTACCCAATGCGTATTATTAATTACTATACTCGCTACTGAAAGCAAAGCATGTGTTTTAGTTTTTTACCGTATTATATTAACTAAGTACACAGTTTTTAAACAGGTACTCAACATTTTAGTTGATGTACTTAAGTTAATGAAGTAAGTTGAAGCTTCAATCTCAATCCCATCATTTGTTTCATAAAATCTCAAAACAAAACATTTTCACTAATTAAATTTCATTGCGGTTTTATGGCTGGCTGCAGAAAACTATGTATGAAACCTACTTATACTTAAGTATCTGTATATCTGTTTGGTTGCGTCATACGTTGCAGCCTGACGCATTGCTGTTTACGTTGATATCCATCCTTTCTGCACACGTCGTTGTTGATGAAGCAGGGAATAACAATACAGGAAAAAAGACAGATGATTAATAAAATCAATATTGCTTACAGAAGTTAATAAAAGCTGACGACGGATTTGAACTGTATATCTCCATATCGCCAATGTGGTTTTGAAACCGATGCCAGTCTTCTGTAATTTCAGCAAAGTTCATGATGTTATGTTAGAGCAGTCAGTTAGAGGCAATGCAGTTTCTTGAATAACTTAATTGATTATTGCGTAGTTTGCTATTGCTGCGGAAAACTGGCAACAGTGTTAAAAGTGCAGAACGGAGTTACCGGGAGTCTTTATCGGCTCAAACTTGAGAGCTCCATAATCTGGTTATTCATTCTGGTAGTAGTTGTCAGTCTTACTATACATAGAGCTTAGTGGTTCATAATACCATTTACCACACATCTAACGTAGTCTACATGTCACGTTAACCACCATATAGGTAACAAGTGAGACTCATTCCGGGTGTTAGCAGTTCGATTCCGGTCACTTAAGTTTTCTCAGTCACAAGATGAATGCTGGAGTTGAGTCACATTTCTTCCGATCTATCCAAAGGTTCTAATATACTGATGTTGTATTCTTTATTTATTATGGTTTCTACGAAAGAAGTCCCGTAACTCATCGATGTCATAATTTACAAAATGTTGTTTACTTCATTCATGGCAATACTGTTATTTGTGTTCAGAAAATCGACATTATTGGAAATTGAGTGTCAATGTTTTGTATTATATTGAACAAAAATACATATATGAATGTGAATGTATACAAAGTGCTCGATTGTGGATACTCCACGTGTGTCGTTCGAATAGCCTAGTTGGCTTCCTGTTATTGAAACACGTTGATATCTATAGAAGTAAAGTAACAATGAGACGGTTGATGTACTTCGTTAAAAACCTCCCATGTTTTCGTATTGTTTTGTGCATGTTTTGTTTACACTTTATCTGCGAAAACAGGATATAGCATAACTTTTGTGTCATTAATGTTTTAACATTAAAGAACAGATTTATACTTTCTAGGAAAAAAGATGAACTGAAACTTTAGTAACATAAAACCTATAAATGTTTGAAAATATAGTCTAGAACTCTCATCTCCCAACGGGTTCAAACAACATGGACGTATTTTTGAGAAATTACGATAGCCATTAAATGCTGCCCAATGTTTTATCACCGGTTAATGGCTTTACGGATGAAGACATGGGTTGTGTTTGTGTAGTTAAGTCGAATTACTCATAAATAAGTTTAACGTGCCATGTGAAAGTAATATTGTTGTTATTAAAACATATTTCTTGAAAGGAGAGGGCAGCAATACACAAAGTTTTACTGTGGATTGTTTCCAAAATGAATAACTAATTAAAATGCCACACGTAGAAAACTATGGGTAGATGCCCGTAACGTAATGCCTCCATGTAAGTAGTGATTTGGAACTATGGGCATAAGAAACAGGACGTAGATAATTACACAAGCTAGGAGACAGCAAGTCTTGTAAATTCAAAACGGACCTACGTATCGGATGGATGAAAGTTACTTTTTACTATATATTGTTTACCAAGTCTGTTTTATTGTCGCCAAAGTGACATTAATTTGAAACCCTTTAATACAATTAGTTTAATTTAGCTACTGGCTTGTGGCCGGTAATTTGATTAAGATGCATAATTAGGCGTCAGACCGTTGGGCTAGACCCCAGGGACCAGATACCCGTCATCGGAGACCATGATTATGATTAAGACTATGATTATGACTATGAGCTCGGCTTGACATTAGAGACAGGATAAAAATTAGATTTCATTATAGTTTGACATCCTATCTGACTTCTTATGTTCGTGTTTTGTGTTGGCTTCGACCGCTGAGGCAGCTAGCCGGTCGTTTATGTGGAAAATTGGTTCAGGTTCGATCCGAACTGTGGAGAAGTCAGAAGCCGCCTCTGTGTATGAACTAGTTCGGGAGTTCTCCGAGTTCTATTTTCTGCAACCGCCGCGAATAAAAGTCCTTGCATGAATTATATCACTCGACTACTATAATTTTTTCATGAAGATTACAGTTACACACAAATCAAATTCTATTCTATCGTACATATGGAATTGGAAGACTCAATGTAAATTACGAATTCAGAAATGTTTATAAGCAATTCATCCATTACATAAAGTGTAAAAATCATCACAATTCCGTTTATCAAGTTACCAATATTTTCGCAAGTATTATTACAAATCCTTGTGTCTATGCTATTTACATATTCTCTCAATCAATTACATAGCTTATATTTGACACAGTTGCAATTCTTCCGTTTGCATAATTCAGCGCCTCCTTGTTGCAAACAAGTTACTAAATACAAGTACAAGTTGTGTAATAACCCAGACTACGTCAAGATGTTTTCTTCTCAAATATAACCGAGGTCAGCGGAACGTGGAGCACAAAACTGTAATATTGTTATTAATTGCTTACTGTGGATTGCCTCACTAAAGGGTAAAACAGTGTTCGTGTAATTGAGAGGTGGACGGGGAGGGTGGGGGGGGGGGGGGAGGGGACGAAGGGGGGTAACGAAATGAATAGCGTTAAGAGGGAGGGTTTGATTGCATATTACAACGCCATGAGCACTTACCAAAATTCCTTAAAATAGCACTCGTGAACAACTGCACGCAATGTAGTTTGGAAATTAAGATCGTTCTTGTGATTATTTTCCATTGATAAAGCAATTATGTGTACCACCCGAAAGCGCCATATCGCCACTGGATACACTTCTGGTCCAACTCACTGATTTACATTAGATTAAACGACAATAACACTGACCTACGTGTTTAGGTGGTCGTCACTCGTGTGAAATGTTGAAGATAAGAACGTCCATGTAATTGTTAGCGGGTGATGTGACATATGTAGATTGAGGCAACGTTTTGATGCGTTTTATGTATAATCAAACGCGTATGGGGTGCTTACCTTTTATAAATCAAATTAATTCGTACAGTTTTGATTTGAGAAAGATTCAAATTTGATAGGAGTGAAGACTTAATTAGCACATGTAATGTGATTTAATAATACGGATATTATGAATAATTTCAGTGTCGTGAATTTAGTAAGAGTTTTAAGGGCGAGCGGATGTTTATCATTCAAACTTGGAAATGTAAATTAGTAATGAAACACTCGTAGCAAAAACAAGCAGAAAGCTTTAAAATATTGCTACCGAATGTGTTGTTGTTGTTGTTGTAGGCTGACGATTTCCATTTTTAATTAGCTCGTTTTATTAGCTACTTCCACATAGGGCTAAACCCTGTTTCCAGTTCGAAGGTGCATAGATACCAATTCAAATACATCTTCTGTCGGTGGGAAATTTGAACAGAGTATACGCTACAAAATAACTACTACAATTCAGAGCTGTAAAATTATGTATATATCACCCAGGTCTTGATGTTGATATAGAATAATTTCCCTTTAGAGTTTCGAGTACGATACACAATTACTGGGTTACATGTATAATACTCTTGACTGAGTCCCTTCTGCGTCCAGGGTGTATGATGCTATGATGCGCTCCATCCATTATATCTTCTATGAGCGCTACATTAGTTTTATTGAATTCGGCTTATTTCCTACAATACAGTACTGTATACGGTACGTGGCTTACGAGCCCCTATTTTCTAACGTACGTTAAAATTGATACGTTAAAATACACCATTAAGGCATGTAAAAACGTCTTGTTGCACTGGGCTATCAAGTACTCTATCTGAACAAATACTTTTCTTTTAGGAATTGCTGTTAAATAATGTTATTGTCAGCTAATACGAATGGGAAAGGTAAATAGCCGATTGAAAGATGCGCTGTTAAACATCCTGATTCCTTATCCCCTCTTAATTCATCATACTTATCTCATTACCGGCTCAACGCGCCGTTTAAACCCTTGCCTAAATATAGTAGGATAGCTCTTCTAAAAACATCTTCACAAAATGAGGGGGTTTCTACGTTAATCTTCTCAAAACGAAATTGTGATAAAAATGTAGGTTACATCATCACGGAACCTCTTTTTTATATGGAAAGACTGGTAGATTAGAGTTCTGTGCTGAAGAAGGAAGCAAAAAAGGGAGCCAGTCACATTTCACTCATCATAAAATTTTTCATATCTCTTGTTTTATGCTTTACATGTCAACCGTGTACATTATTCTAGGCCAAGTGACTCTTCAATTACCTGCGGAACGTGTGGCTTTTGATTAGGTTAATACTGTTAAAAAAACTACTATGGTAGACCTGTACGATCTTGATACTAATTGTGTTCCGCTAGAGGAATTCTTTTAAGACTTCTTTCCAATATTGCTGTTCATTGAATTTTCATGGTTTCTACAAAATGGGTTGAACTAGTTTCATGAATGGAAATGATTTAATAATAACAGGAGACAGATATATGCGAAATATTCAATAATAGCGTAAAAGGCTTCAATGTTATTTTAGATTTTTGAAATGCGGCTCCTTTTTCCAAAATGTTTTATGTCACGCGGTTACTTTAGGTTTGTTTGATTGCAATAAGTGTAATGTAAGTGTAGCCTTTTACAACTGATCTTGCTACACTTCATCCAGGATATAAAACTGCATTTGTCCACTCTTTACGCGGACTTGATTACATTTTGAGGTTAATTGGTATGTAGTCCCAAATTAACACATTATTACACAATTGTTTGACGCCCTTTCATTTCACCCTATGAGCAGTTGTAGAAGTGCTACACTTATGCACTAAGACAGAAAAAACACCGCGATCTCTACACTACACTGGAGAATAAAACGAATTATTGTAAGTTTAAGTCTACATTTGTGTAAAGTGTAATTAAGTTTATGAAAATCAAACGAACCTATTAGCTATTGCGACACGGTGCGAAGGTGTAACTGACCTAGGAAGGTCGGGTAGGGGGAGTGGGGGGAGGAGAAGACTTATCTGAGAGAGTCTAATTGAAGTGTCACACCATTAAAGGAATTCCAGAGCGCAGCAGTGGTACAGTCGTGTGATTCGATAGGATCGGCCACAGGGGATGAAAAAGAAAGAGGGTGAGAAAAAGGTCAAATTAGTTCGCAACACTATTGCGCGAAATAAAACTCCAATCTTTCTGCCGTGACGATCAAAATTAAATAAAAAGACGACTACACAACTGACTCTTAATATAGGTGGGGGAGTGGGAGTGGAAAGGAGTTATTAAGCTTCTGAATCCAAAACAAATCACGACGCGGGAGGGATGTGAGGTCGAACTCGTGTAAAAGAGATATTTTGTTTCGCGAACTGTTTCGAGGAAAGTCGCTTTATGAGTCTTTCCTTACATCAATACGTAAACCAGACGTGAAACCACGAAAGGAAAACGTGATTATTATTACTATTGTTAATGTTATTATTATTATTATTGTAATTAATAATTATTATTTTTTTATAGTTCACGCTCTGCGTTAAAGAATAATAATTTGAATCATTTTATTTTTAATTTATTTGTAAGTTTATTAATGAGTGTATTATTATTGATCATAATTAAAACACAAGTGGTTTATTCCTGCTACCAAGTAGAAGGCTCCATGGCTCGATTCTTGGTTCTAAGGGTATATTTTTCGTCCTACGCTGCGTGCCGACCTAAGAAGCACCCTGCCAATCACTACACACAAAGGGCGACCTAGCCGTCGAATCCTTAGTTGACAGTTGTGAATGTCAATCTTGTCTAAAATCTCAAGCGGTAGTCAAGCGTGTGAACACACAGTTACAAAAAGGGACATACCCCTACATAGAGGGAGCGATACCTGTCCGTAGTCCAGTCGAGGCGACATTCTTCACATTCAACTGTCGATAGCGGCTGATAGGGCGAGTGCTTTGCTGAATACTGGGGATGATTGACACTTATGATCCCCACAATACTATCGCCTCCCTTGAGGTTTGTCACTGGCAGGGTGCTTCTTAGGTTGGCACGCAGAGTAGTTGACAGCAGACTATTTAGGGTATTATCATAACAAAGAGTCTGAAATTCGAAGACTACGCATTTGCACGTATACTCGTACTTGATAGAAGACGTGAGTATGTTTAGGTGACTGGAACACTCCATCTTAATTGGCATAAGTCCCTCCATTGGCAGGTATAAACAACTGCAAGAAACCCCACCTCGTTCGAGATAATTGCGATTATATGCCCTTGACACTGCACTTCAAAGAGTACGCATTTACACGTAAACTCTTGATTTGGTAGAATACGTCGTTATATTTAGTTGACTTGAACACTTCTTAGTTGGAATTATACTCTCTATTGGCAGGTATAAACGAAACTGCAACAAACTCCACTTTTTTTGAGATACTTACGTTTTTAGGTCCTTTGCACTACCCTTCCATGACAACACATTTATACACACGTAAACTCTTGATTTGTTAGACACCGTCGGTATGGTAAATTTATTTGAACACACCATCCTAATTTGCATTAGGTCCTCTATTGGCAAACATAAACATGCCTGCAAGAAACACAAACGTTTTTGAGATAGTTACGTTTTTATGCACATTGCCCTACACTTCCAAGACTACGCATTTACACGTTACTCTTGAATTGACAGACGACGTGGGAATGTTTAGTCCATTAAAACCTGTATCTCAATTGGTAATAGGACCCCTATAAGCAAGGTATAAACAAAACTGCAAGAAACTCCACCTCATTCGAGATAATTACGATTTTATGTCTGTGACTTGAAGAGTACGCATTTAAACGTAAACTCTTGATTTGTTAGAAGACGTTGGTATGCGTGAACAAACAATGCGTGAAACCAGCGTGATATACCACAGATTTTGAGGTAATTACGGAAGTTTGACGGGCTGTCATTATAAATTATGTAATGTCACAGTAGCGCATTGCAAGAGAACCTGAGTATATTCATTAAATTTGATTCCTTATACTTAATTTAAAATACTTCTACTTCAAGCATATATAAACAAACCTGCGTGACATACCACAGATTTTGAGATAATTACGTAAGTTTCAGGAACTGTCATTCGGATATTACGTAATTTCAAACAAAGTATCGATTTGTAAGAGAACCTTAGTACATTCATTGAATTTGATTCCTTCCAATTAATATCAATTACAACTTTTTTAAGCACATGTAAAGAAACCTGCGTGATATACCACAGATTTTGAGATAGTTACGAAAGTTTGACCGGCTGTCATTCGAACATTACGTAATGTACACACAGTAGCAATTTCTAAGATACCCTGAGTATATTCATTGAATTTTATTACTTATAATTTATCTCTAATACAACTCCTTGAAGCATATATTAACAAACTTGCGTGAGATACCGCAGATTTTGAGATAATTACGTAAGTTTCTGGGACTGTCATTCGGAAATTACGAAATTTCAAACAAAGTATCGATTTGTAAGAGGACCTGACTATATTCATTAAATTTTATTCATTACAATTAATACCAATTACATTTTTTTGAAGCTCATCTAAAGAAACCTGCGTGACATACAACAGATTTTGAGATCATTTCGGAACTCTTGAACTCTTGAATGTACGACGGTCAAGCAGCGATGCTAAGTCACGTTGCTATACTTATTGTCACTGAAATCTCCTGTAAATTATGTTTGTACGGGTCACTTATTTGTATTATCATTCACATAGTAAGTATTGCATCTCTCTGTCGCTTTACATTTAATGCTGTTCGCGGTGCGCATTAAATTCTAATGTATTATAAACACAACCCGTCAAATTGATTTTGTCTATTTGTGATCCCGTACTCATTCGGTCACCTTTTGTTTCCTAGGCGAAGCTTATGGTGCAAGGGTATTTATATTCGGTATGTCGCCAGCCAGACACTGTATCACATAATTCTATTTAATACTGGTTTGTTTTTAAATTTTCTAACTAAGTCGAGAAGAAATATACAATTTTTAACGGGATCTTCAAATGCAGACATAGCATTTTCGTGGAAAAGAGAACTATCAGTTACACAACATTAAGTTTTAGGGTCCAGTTGGGTATTGCGAGCTCGTCAAGTTCTGCGTTATAAACCCGTTATGTTATGAAACAATAAACAATAAATAACAATAAGAAAACAAGAAGTTCGTATATCATTTAGTTTGCGCACTCTCAGTATTCGTTTTTAAATTCAAGTTTTCCCGGGTAGGATTGGAACCTAAGAATCTCACTTATTTTTGCTGATTGAGACATCGGAGGCAAAGAGGAAGTCTCCATTTGGTTCTTGTTTTCTCAGTCTCTTGTTGACGATGTGTTTCTCTAATTACCATCGTGAAGTCTCATTCTAAACGCTTCACTACTAAATGAAACTGAAGATTTACAGCAAGTGTAAAAAAGATCTGAATTACCGTTAATTATAAAACAATGCCTTCTTTACAGAAACAGCCATCGATTCTTTTATGAATACCTGTTTGCACCCAATAAACAACCGGTCTGAAAGGCATCGGTTGCATTGCCAAACAGTAACGTAATACTTATGTGAATTCATAGACTCAATCATGCATGAGCTTTACTTGTCTCGTTCTTTTAAATTACGAAATGTGTTTGTCTTCTTTTTTCCCAGGAGCTTGAATGCCGGTCTGCAGTGCATTGACGGCTACACTAGGCGGTGCATGACTGAGGACAAGCGAGATCACTTCAACAGGCTTTACTCAGGCACCAGTATGGTAATCCAAGAACTCTGCCAAGAGGGACCATACCAGGAAGGTGAGATATATGCTTGTTTGTTTGTCTGATAAGTAACAGTAGAACTTTGAGACAATGCTAAGACTCTGTACTTATGTGTTGCCTCATTGGTTTGTGATGATTGTTGTTGCTTTACGTCATGCTATTCGAGAAGATGAGGGGTGACTCATGGAGAATGAAGATGAAGGACAATAAAAAACATGCTTTATGCGAATGCTGGATAATTGGTGTGGATAAGTGTAGCTTGCTTAACTACGAAATACTGAGGCCTGATTTTTTATTACTGGTTAAATCTTACGGGACATAAAATGTGAGTTTGTTAATCCAAAATAAATTTGTATGCATTCATTTATGGTATGAATCTATACACAGTCATATGAAATATAATACATGTTGGTAACCCGTAATTAATATTGTTCAACTCGAGAATTTTGATTTTTTGGGACAATTGACAAGTTGTTCTTTTGCTTTAAAATAACGACAAATGCAAACATCTGTATTTATTTTCTACTCACCCAGCTACAAGAATACAAAGTAAAATTGAGTGAACAAATAGGGAAGAAAATGCGATATTCAGATTGAGACTTGAGCAAACACAATGCGAGGTAGATTTCTTCTCATTACCATGAATAGCTTGGTTTGCATTTAGGTTCCAACTTGGCATTTCTATCGCTTGAGTACTACAGTTTATGGAGGGTTGCATGTGTTGTAAGTTTGACCATCCATCTCTCTTTCACTAACCCCTTAAACTGCGAGACAAATTGAGTGTGTGACTGTTGCGTTGTCAGAAGTAGTCTTGCTGATGATGACAAGACGCTTGCAAGAATGCACGACCTCGACTCTCAGGGTTGTGTGGTATGTTGTAGCCAGTGCAGGTTCAAAACTCGATTAGGAAATGTAAAGCGGAGACGTGTGTTCTGTTGTTACGATATTGCAGTAATTGCGATGTGGGATTTCGTTCTTTGAGGGTGGTCAAACGCCTTTATGTAAACTTAAACCCTTAGTTGGGTTATGATCTATGTAAATGATTCAAAATAAGCTTCGCCGATTATGTTAGCTGAAGTGGTGAGCGGCTATTGCTGCCTTACAGTGACAACTGCTTCCCCAGCTTCTTAAGGCTAATTATGTTCATTGGAATATTCAACTGTTCATCTGCTTTGAACTATAGGTTTCCGGAGTAGACTTTTGAGTGTGTGCAGGCACCACCAAAGTCGATAAAGAAGTTTTCCTCCTAGGAAGAGAGCTTCACCAATGACTCGGACACTCGCTGAGTATGCATGTTGGAGTAGGTAATTTCAAAGTGGCGCCTTTCTTACGTACACTCTTTATGGGGCGAAATTATCGATAGGAGCAAAACAGTGGCAATGGGAGTATAGTGTAAGGTAGAGACACAACCTACTGTTTCCATAGTTTCTATACCGTTTCTAGCCGACTAGCATATTATGTTGAGCGGTAAGCAGCGGTAGACGAACAACCGCTTGCGTTGTATATCTACCCTAAACTATACACTCAAAGGTACCATGTTGGTTCTGGGGACACTTGCGTTTACTTGATCCAAGTAACTAGATCAGTACTCGTCCCTGAATCCCTCGCTCTTCTCTCGGAGAGAGCGAAAGAGAAAGCTACTGATCGAGCTACTCGGATCAGGTAAACGTAAGCACCCTGGGACAAAGGGATTACTCTTCTTAGCTCAGTTAGATTAGTCTTCTGACGAATATCGGAACACAGCTTAACTCTTTTCGTTTCGATTAGAAAATGAGATGAAGATATCGGAAGAAGGAAAGGGGGGGGGGGGGCAGGGGGAGGGGGGGACAAGTGTGACGCGATGAATGTTTGTCGAGATAGAATTTGAAGGTGACGACTTCGTGACACGACTACGTACTACGTTATTACCTTGTGAATGTCTTGATGTTGGTCCATTTAGTTCACACAAAAGAATTTGTTCTTAGGTCAACACTTTTAGATGATTTACTCTTCCTTCTTCACTTAGAAATCCCCGTCTGGATCCAGAGTAGCTCTGCCCGTCGTACGATTGATTGAGATCAAAGCTAAACATGCACTTCTATGGTTTGTCCTCAGAATTTCTGCGTCATGCTCCTTGCATGCGTCTGGTGAAGAGTGACTACGAGGATTGCGCCACGCACTACACTCAGATGATCCAAGATGTGAACGCACCTGGCAGGTACAACGGCAGCACTCCAAAAGAAGCTGCTGAGATGCAGATGAGGACAGTTTGCTGGTGAGTTGCTCATAACCAACCATATGCCTCAAGTCTAGGTCGAAACTGGTTTTCCACGATCAACGTAATATAGACATTCGATTGATACAAGGACCGCTTTAATTTTTGCTTGAATTTTAGTTATGGAAGACATATTTTAAGATTTTTTTATTTTGTCTAGAAATGATGATCTGTTGTTGTGAACAAGGGACAACTCGTGTTTCTGAAAATTAAGTTAACATTTCGAAGTATTTGTAGCACGTGATTTTGTAGCACATATTTGCAGCACACATGCGATATGGTGACTATACAACTGAGGATCAAATGAGTATTACATTTTTCACGGTAACTGTATAAAATAGCTTGTCAGTTGTCAGGCATTTTACAATCAAATCATTTCTATTGAGGGCGCTCAACGATAAAATAAAAATTTCGATAATCGAATAGTAGACTGAATTATGGATTGGTGTACTATCGAATGATAATAATACGAAATATACGCACGGGGCAAAACAAACTTATTTGAATGGGTCAGCAAATTATTTCATACCTCGGCATGGAAAATGAAAGTGAAAAGTAAGCTGCATTATCAAACGATATCATAGACAGAAATAGGCACTTCTATGCTTGTAGAAGAATTGTTTGGACTACCGCCAATGTAAAAATCGCTAAAAAAAAAAACGGGATTCTAATCATATAACAATAATGCTCCACCACACAGAAATATACAGAATATGGATAGGATACGTCCAGGGTAGCTCTGCCTGTCGTATGAGGTGACCAAAAGAACCGACGCTATATAACCTAGATGTTGAGTACGTTGGTAAACAACCAAAATCATCGTTTTCACTCATTCCTCTTTTGGTCTTAAATCTTTTCTTCGTTACCTGCAACTGAGGATAAGCCACATTAACTTCAAACGTCGCAAACGTTGAACATCAAGAGGTTTTTATCTATCGCCGGGCCGTATACATGCTAAAAATCAGATTAAACCCCGCATTCAATGTAGCACCAATTCTATGATAATCTGTGTATTCGTTTTTTCTATTTAGGTCCATTGATAACATGATTACAATACAATTAATATGTGCCCGGTCTACAACTGTATCAATATATAATTGCAGTGCACGGCTTCGTTATGAACACGATGGTGCGGAATTTCAAACCGTAAGGGATTTGGGATTGTGCCCTAATGAATCCCTAATTTCAATGCAGTATGTGGTTGGTAGGATGGAAAGGTCCGATAGCAGACCTCGTTTCACCGGCCGGCCTATAGCAAAGGTCGCTTATTTTTTTATAATGTCAATCGGGCCGAAGAAGACTGCCATGCACAGAATCCATGCATGGTCTTGCGATTAACTCGCTCGAGTGCGTCGCTATGAGGCTGGATGATATGTGGTTGATTTCTACACAAGGCGCATTATATCCATGGGGAAATGTTATACTTGGACCGAGTTGATGGCAGTTTTATTAAAAACGGAAACTTAGTAGAACAGGTACATATGTGTAATTAAAAATATAGGACTAAACACTGTTCTTTGTTAATTAAAATACTTATAAAACGACGCAATATTTCGTGAGGCAATCAGCTCTCTTCAACAGGCAACCGTCCACTACCCATGGCACAGATGGCACTATGGCAGTTAGCTATGGCAGTTGTTGCTTACCCAGGTTCTTAGAAGTCGAATACTTGGAGTTGGAGGTCTTTGAAATTGAAGAAAAAGATTTGTGGGAAAGCAACGGTTTTTAAATAAAGCATCGATTTTACATCGGTTTAGCCGCGGTCGTTAAGCCGGTGCTCATATGAACACCGAAGTTAAGCAAAATCGTATAGCTGGAATAATTTTTGGTTTACTTTTTATGAATTACATTTTTGTTGACTTTGTATGATTATTATCAAACTATTTTTGGTTACTTTGTCAGTATTTACGTATATTTGATTATCCTTCAGCGATAATTTGTGCGACAATGAAGGTATATGTCTACATTTAGGTACCTTTGCTCATACAATTCAGTGATGCGTGCAACATTGCAGATCTACCGAATCCCTGAAAACAGACAACTGTCTAACGGGTTCTGTGTAGTCTTTTGAATATGCATCGAAGTTTTGGGTGTTCGGGGTTCGAGGCTTGACTGGACTAGCGACTAGCGTAGTTATCAGCTGGTATATTGGCTTTACGCCTCAATTAATTCAGTAATGCTAGTGGAGACAATCAAAGGAGACGATAATTACGGACAATTGCAAAATCAATACTTTTGGATATAATACTCTGCCCATTGGGACGTGGATCTGTTGCTAATTAGCTCATATTATGATGTCAGTTAGATTTCAATGGACCCTGTCAACCATTCTGATTAGAAGCACATGTATTGTTATAGATGTGATATTTAATATGTTGCAATGCATTCTTGACTAAGGATAGAGAATGAAATTTTACAAAAACCTAATTACTTATATTTTATAAACCATGTGTTATCTTAAACTTTTCGTAAAGCATCGCATAATTTTTGTTCTAACAAACAATGCAGTTTTCTATATTTTGTGTTAGTTAACACAATCATATTGAACAACATTGTTGGGTAATGTAGGATCTCTTAAATCATTTTTTTAATTACAGGACATGTAACTTTATTATCAGTTTTGTTTACAAAATGATTTAATCATCTTCGCTGAAGGCAGTTTGAATATATAACGTTTTAGATTTATAAATAAATACCTACAAGGTCTGACATGAAAACAACATTCTTTCACGTTTCTGCCACTTTCCTTTACTAAAACGGTCTAAACGCTGTAATTATTATCATAATGAAAGCAGTAGATTTTGTTTGCGATTTCC
Organism: Isoperla grammatica; assembly: GCA_945910005.1. Classification (NCBI taxonomy): domain Eukaryota; kingdom Metazoa; phylum Arthropoda; class Insecta; order Plecoptera; family Perlodidae; genus Isoperla; species Isoperla grammatica. Next base: position 26,261,988 of record OX246745.1, read on the forward strand.
ATGGTGATGAATCCACTTAAATAATACTTCGAGTACCCATCAGAACTGCCGCGATTTCAGCTTATGCCTGCAATAGGCAACAACCCCCCCCCCCCCCCCCCCCCCCCCTCCCCGGTCATCACTTGCTATCGGCAAGTGGGCCTTACACAATGAACGTGCTTGTTTCTATCTACAGCTAATATTATTATAATTAATTCTGAGGTTAGCGTCCCTAATTACTACTTAACTCGATCGGTTTTGAATTATTAATTTGCATTTTAAGAACCGTTACTAATTTTTGTCAGTGTCGAACGTCTAAGATGGCCGCTAGTGCGAATATGGTTCGCTTGTCTGAGATGTAGTTCTGCATGCGAAGCACACAACTAAATCTAATTTCCAAAAGAAAGGTTGAAATAGTAGATTGGCAAGCTATGCACGGTAGCGCGGCCGCTAACATGCTTGATTCTAGCAATGCAGAGAGCTTTGGGTTCAATCCTCCTTCCTTCGGGTATCTCAAGTCTGTTGTGTTACCACTGAGCAGATTAAAGAACTAGAAAAGCTTTCAGTTGGTCCCCTTAATTGCAATAAAGGACAAAACAAGTACCTTTGGGAAAATGAAAACAAACTTGTTTTTGCAATTTTCTAGTTTTTAGAATAACGGTGGTTAAAATCAAGATTTATTCAAACCACATATTTAAGAACCGCACACCTTGTTTGAACCCGGCAGTGCTGCCTGTCGTACGAGGCAACGAAACGAGCTTACACTATATAACCTCGTTATTAAGTTCGTCGTAAAACCACAATACTAATTCAACCACTTACAATCTAACAATTGTTATTACTAATTACTAATTAGAGAAGCAACAATTTAAAAAAATGAGCATTATTTGAGATATTTCGAATTTTCAATAACTTATAAATTATTATTTTTACCATGGGATTTATAAACAAATATTATCTCGTGTGGACAATGCAAAGTAGGGGCTTAATTTCAAGATGCGTGATTATAAGGGAACTGTTACTTTAATCAATGCCTACAACATTTGTATTAAAATAGTACTGGTATCGGATAATTACTCAAATGTAGATATGTGAGTGATACATGAGCGCCGAGCGACTTATTCAAGTGGAATCGGAATTATGCAGCTGTCTCTTTTATCTTCTGTCATCTAGATCTATTACATGGTGTATGTATACTTGTTAGAACTACTTGTCACATGGTTTAGTAAAAGCTTTGGTAAATCAGTTCGTTCCAGGATTACCTCCACTGCTCGGAGAATATGGTGATGAAGCAGTGTGGGGAAGCCACGGCGAGATTTACACAGAACTTCTTGGATCGAATGTCATCATCACTGATTAAGGTATATAACACTACACTCTACAGCACATGCAATATTATTTATTACTTATGTCTGAAGGAACTTATTAGTAGTGTGTTTATTTATTAGCTTGCTATTTTTAATACATATTATACACATCCAAGAAAATAAATACACAAAACAAGTTAACAACATATTACAAAACACTTACACTTTAAACAAGACAAGTCCGCCGCCTATAAAAAAAAACATACTAATATAACTATCAAACAATTATTATTATATTATATATCTTTGCATTTGCAACACATTCATTCTATATAGAAAAACGTGACACTGATATGTTTATTTATTTTTGTATTCGAAAATGTATATATGTACATTACATGTAGGCTCCGTAATGCGGGAAAAGTATTGTGCGCACTAAATACATTCAAGGAAGGTGCATGGAGGGTTTATTTAATGTAATATATTGTAAATTAATTTAAAAAGTTAACAAATTCTAGAAGTGAATTAGTTACAATAAGTTATTTTAGATTTTGCATGCGTTATACTCGTATTCGTGCCGCACCCAATTAGCAAACTGCGTCACCCCAAAAGTTAGCGTATAACCCTAAAGTTTTACTGGAAATAGAAGCCGGATAGCATTGTGCTAAGTTTTTAACAATACACGCAGAAACGCTCCGTTTAATGTCATTGTACTTGCTTGATGCAATAAGTACAATAAGGTTTTACTCATTAAAGGAGAATCGTGTCATTGACAATTACAACTACGAATATCAGAGGTAGTTTTGCATGACTGCTTTTTCGTTTATGACAAATCGTAAATTGTGATACAGAGTCCTTTTCTTTTTATCATAGTCTAGGATTAATGGCCTATTTTTTTTAGATGTTTCCGACCCCACTGATTACAATTTTCATTCCTACTCACACGAAAACTGAAACCTTGTTAACATCTACACTCTACATGTATATAATTATAACGTAATCAAAAACTTTTGTCAATTAATGTATATATACGTTATTCCATGGAGATCTGTGCTACATAGAATGGAATTTACGAACAAAAGCCAAGTTTAGTTATATTCTTTTGATGGGTCTGTCAGAGCATCTCTTAATTAGCTTAGGTTTACTACACCCAGTACAAAAAGATCTACCAAGGAGGATGATCTTCTTGTGTTGTATCTATGGAGGGTTGTCGGGAAGAACGGTGCGATACATTGTTTTAAGATATGCTCTTAAATAGCGACATACCATAGGCCTATGTTGTTTTAAACACTGACCATGATTGTAAGTTGCTCACGGTTTTCAGTAGTTGTAAAGTAGTAGTCGTGGAGGATTAGATTCTGTCTGGTAAACCACGGTTTCTGCGTTCCAGATTCGAGTCATGGCTTGGATTTGAATATGTGCAGCTTTTTTCATCTTCATATATCAACAACTGATCGTTTTGATTAGTATCGATAACATTAACCGTATTTCACTTATTATTTATGTTTACTTAGGATGCCCCGGTAGTGACGGCGCATGTTGAAGAATATTTTATTGTGCTGTTAAAATCACAAGACAAGATCAAACTTCTTGAACTGAACGTTCCACGTGTAGTCCGTATTTAACTCTTCCAATTGCCAATTTTTGATGTGACACAGTAAATCATGCGTTTTGTTTAATTTTCATTTACCAAAATGATAACAAGGTCTCCAGATTATCAATAGTAAAATGTATCCAAACATTTACAATGCTGACAAGATGTTTACCTTTCCTAGGACCACTGTCGCGCATACCTTCCCAGTTGCTTAGACGCCATCTCCGGCGCCTTCAGCTCATCCGAAGTCCTCCTCTCCAATTGGCTACTGCTGCTCCTAGTCAACTTCGCTTTGCTGCTCAACATCTTCAAGAGTCGCACCTGAGTCAAGTGTTCTCCCACTGGTGTTTCATTGCTAAGAAGCTCTTGTGTTTTGAGTTGTCGTTGCATTGGAGACTGTAAAAACGTGCGCCTGTGATTGTGGTACCGATACTGAGGAATAGTGTTGCGTCATCCTCGAGTGACAGAAAGCAGTTTAACATATCAGAGGAGGCGATATACGTATTTGTGTTCAGCGAAGTAGATTACTACTAGTAAACCTGTTGTATTGTTATCTTTTTCGTTGTTTTTATTTTAAATTGAAATTTTAAAATGAATTCGTTCTTGATAATAAATTTACTAGTTTAGGAAAGGAAACGAAATAACACTCACAACAAAGACTGAAGGACAATATCGAAAGTAGATGGGGGAAATGTAAATTAATTCAACTTTCGCAGTATAAGTTTGACCCGTGTAATATTGTGCGCGAATTGGTCGCTGTTTGGCTTTTTGGGCATTGAATGTTCTCTTTCTACAATAAGTTCCCACCCTCATATTATTGTATATATTGCATAGAAAGCGTTCTGTTCGTTGTTACGTTCCGAAGACATCGGTTTTGTACCATAACGCTAGAGAAAGCAAGCGAATGACAGCCACACCCCAGCGATACATGCGCGAATAGTACCGTTGTTTGTCGACATCGACATGTTCTTGGCTCGTGTTCCTATGGTGAACGAGGGCTATAGCGCCCCTCAAATACTTAAGGCTTCTTAAAACGCTCACGTCCCGAAAGTGACAAGATGGGCCGATGAGAAATCAAGCCGAGGAAGGATGAGGGGAAAGTCAAAGTGACCTCGTGCAACTGTCATATCCTGGTAATCGGATTCAGACACTGCGTGGATGTGGATGTGAACTCGCTGATCGCATCTAAAGTCTGCGTCAGACCAACAGCGAAGTGCAGGCCCGACATTATATAAGTACACGGTGTAAAACGTGCGTTGCGTCTCAGAACCTGCCCAGACGTCGTTGTACAAGTGGATTAAAAAAATTAAAAACATGCAGCAGATTAACTAACCGATACGTTTATATTTGATTTCTTCATAATAACTTAAAACAGCGATTAGAGTAACAATTAATTAAAACTTTAGAAACCATTTGATCAGTTTACTATTTAATCACGCTCTATATATATTGAAACTTGTCGCAAAATAGGAAGAAGGTAAACTCAGTTAGTGAGTGTTTGCGTACTCGTATTACGTACACAAAATAGCGACATTACTGAAATATTTCTTCCAGTCTGTTTTATTTCACGCTTAGTTCACCACGCAAGAAAAAACAATCATTGTGTTTATAACTAGTATTCCATTATAACATGTAGCACGTTTCTATATGATTTGAGTATTCAAATTTTAGAAACGAAGTATTTCCCTGAACTTGTACAGAGTATTATCTTGACCCAAGATTGGTGATAACAGCGTCTATGGCCGCCATATTGTGCAGTGTTGAAGACAGACCAGCGCAGACAACGCAAGATGGGTGTCCCACTCGACATGCGGCCGACCACAGTGCATGTCGAGTCGTAAATACTCAATATTTTTATTTTGAAGAAGAAAAAACACCGTTGAATATTCCAGGATATAACAATTGATCGACAACCATATTATAATAGTAATAACAATGATAAATGATAAGATATGAACAACGTCCAAGTGCTCATTATTCACATAATAGTCATTGTAAACCATCAAACATCATCATCGTGTTAATGAATCAGTATTTGTATTGGAAATGTTTCTCACTTCCATAATATAATAATAATAATTAGTAGGTTATTAAATGAATAATGCTTATTCCGCGTGAAACTAAGATTTAGTTCATGCACAGTCCAACAATATGTTAATGATTATTTACAAAATATTAATCACGTATTCTCAATGATTTTCAGTGTTTAAGTACAAAGGATCATTTAATTACGCACAATACTTGAATAGGCAAGTTCCTTATAAACGCCTGTAAAATGTAGCTGTACTAAGTACTAACTCTCTTTAATTAGCATATTTTGTGAAAGATCTCAATATGCTACATCCCAAAATGAACTCCGTTAAAGCTTGTAAGATATCTGTATAGCCAAGTTGTTTGCGAGAGTCACAGAATAGATGTCCATTTACAATAATCATCGTTGACTCTACAGCTCGGTGTGGAAACATAGTTCAGTCTCAAGTTCGATGTCTTAATTGTTACTGTGTTTCATTTTCCATTTGGCCGCGTCCTGTTTTCAGGTTACCTCCCTTGCTTATCGAAGTGCCTAATTAGAAATGCCATCCCCGATCAGTTGTATCTTTACCTTCTTCTCTGAGGGAGATATTGACGGAGTCGAACGACAGACGAGCTAATTTACAGGTCACAGCCCAATTATTGTTTAGCATGCTAGAACACACTGGGAGAGAAGGGTATGAAAAATCCGTCTGCGATGGTTATATTAGATTTATCATGTTAAATTTATTGATGTATTTGATGTACGAAATATGATACAAAGTTTATATTATTATCTCTTGGCGTTCATTATTGTTTTAAGAATTAATATTGTATGTTGTTAATGATATAGTTAATGTTCTTTTGAGAAAGAGTTGAGAGTTCAAAGTTTTGCGCTTGTATTAAATATATTGATATTTTGGGCTCTCACGGATTGGCAAGGTGTGAAATAGTTTCCTGTTCAGTTACAAAGATAGTGGTTTTCATATTCATTAAAACTTTACCTAAGTTTAAATTATCTTGATTATGTAAACTGTATACAGGAAATTATATTCTCGACGGAAGCAAAGACGTGATAATAAATGTTCTATCTTTTTCATTAACTTCTTTGTGCTTATACACCTTCCTACTTGAATCCCTGCCACCTCTGAGTCCCAACAGATATGCATAATATCAAAATAATATCGCAGTTTCAGTGAAAACTATAAATCACAACATCCGATCTGGGCATGTATCTTATACTCATAGATCATCCACCCCTTCAGTATACCAAGGCGCCCAGCGAGCAAATGGGTTCATTCCACCAGTTATGGTTAGATTTGGTAATTTCTGGTTATTACACCAAGTGCAAGATTGGTGCTCAAATAAGTGTTATGTCTCCGAGCTAGTTATTGTGAGCAAGCAACTATATCGCTTAACTGACCACGTCGTTTATCATCAACCCCTCTGCGTCTGTATCGCCTGACGACGCCGTCCTCGCCGTCCGACGCTACGCACCCCCCTGCAGGAGGACGCCGGAGGTCAAGGTAATGCAGTGTTATCGGTTCCTTCCTCAACCCCTGTCTTAACCCGTTCTCTTGCCGCCTGGTTCGTTGTTCCGTTTTTTCTCGCCCTTGTCGCAACAACAAGTCTGGGAAAGCCAGTCACTCGCACCAGTGACAAAGCTCAGGAATACTTCCCTCCCAGTAGTGGCCATGTATCTCTTCTCGGGGGGGGATTGACGCCTAGACAGGATACAGAAGTTTGCACTATGGTAATGAAATATCTGTGTCGAGAAGAAGATCGCTGCTCACTGATATTAGATATTAATAGCTTTACTATAAACAATTGTAGATATTGTTTCTTTTATGAATTATTATTGTGATTTCTGATTCTTAATTGGTGTTTGTGTTTATTTACACGTTTATTCAGGGTTCATTTAGATATAAAGAATACGTTTGAATTTAGTGGATAAGTTTCTACACCGGTATATTACCATATTCTTACAAACTACAAAAGTCACGTTCACTGTAATTTAAAATTGAATCTAAATGTATACAATACATTTCAATAGCATTTTCTTCTCGCTTGATGAAAACATACAAACTGTTTTAGGTGGCTCGTTGGTCCAGTGGTTAGCATCCCTGCTTCCAATGCAGAACGTCCCGGGTTCAAATCCCGCTTCAGGCAGAAATTTTTTAACTTCTAATATGGATTCAATTCCATCACTTCTTGTCTTTGGAATAAGTAAACGGTGACTTTGGAGCCGTCCTAGCCACGAAGTACTCAATAAATTCAAAGTTGTTCTGAATCGGCCTTGTTGATTCTGGCATTTGTCCGCAGGTGTTCGCACTGTCACTCACTGATTCATATGTTTCGTATTTGAAATATCGATCTTTGATTGGTTATCGCTCACTCGTCGATTGTCTTCGGAGCCTACAGGGTTGGTTTAGTCACTTTAAATTAAAGTTCCCTACTGCAAATCAGTTTAGTTACTGAGTGGGTAGACTCTAAATGTGAATTTATTTTATTTTTATTTATAAATGATATTGCATTAGCTAAGAATAATATTTTTTTGTTAACCATTCGTTTATGTATTATTGTAATGATGTGACAAGTTTCTGTACATTTACTCTGAGTATTGTTGTTATTTTAAAAAATGGAAAGTTGTGAAAGGAGATCCGTCTATGCGGGCGCTCTCCGTTCCTCAAGAGAGAAATGAACGGGGAACTTTTAAAGAAAATGTCTTGAAACTTTGAAAGTAAGTTACTGACGAGATAGACTTTTAAATTCAAATTCAGCGATACAAAGTGAAGGGTGATTGCTGAATAGAAAATCAGATTATAATAGTAAAACTTTTGTTTCGACACTCGAAATTGGAATAATGAGAAAACCTGGCGGTAGAACCGTTGAGTGAGAAATTTCTCACTCAACGGTAGAACAGTACCTGATATAAGCAGAGAGTTTGGTTCATGAATAGTTGTAACTGAAATGATAAACAGTGTTGAATTAACAAATTGGAACTTGTGATAGGGTTAGAGAGTGAAAATGTAGTTGAGCTAGTTTTCTGATTTGCATAATGATTAATGATTCAATGCCACACACATGGTTAAAGTACAACATGTTTCCTGTTGACATATTGAGAGGATGCGGATAATAAAAATGGTGGCAGCTACCAAGGTGGAAACATGAAGAAAATTCAACAAAAACCGTATATTGAATAGATTTTGGTATGCGAATTTTTTGAACTGCTGGAACAAAACAGACAATTGCACAGGGATAAAAACATGCGTATACTGAAACTTATTTGTTCCAGACTTCCAAAAATATTAACCCTGTTGCTCGCCAATAGCAGTGCAGCGTAACGTGTATGTAACACGTAATACTGCGGGTATCCGTTATCAAAATAAATAATGTTCTTATTTTTAAACATTATAATATAATCTAAGACATTTTGAAAATCATTCGTTGTAAGATCTTTTTTCATGGATATAATAAAAAAAACAAAAATGATTGTCTGGATTAGCCGTAATGACGGCATGTTACCAAAATATTGTACTATTAGGTCTGACAAAAGTACAGAGCTTCCTAATTACCTTAAGCAGAACGGAAATAAGTGAAAGGGTAGTCTCACAAGTCTAGTGCCCATATTAAACGGTTCAACTTGTCGTTCAATTCGTTGCGTACA
>OX246745.1:26873044-27151544 GCA_945910005.1 Isoperla grammatica
CTCTTTGCTCCCACTACCTGTCTCAAACAATTATTCTGCCACTGGGTACTTTTGTGTAACTTTGCCAATACTGATTAGATCGCTAAAACACAAACATATTCGGGACCGGAAAAATCTTTATATAAATATGGCTATCTCCCATTTTGCCGCCATTTTGTTTCGGAAAAATATTTTGCAGAGACTATGGTGTAACTTTGTAACTTTTCGAACGATTTTGCCACAAAACTATACACCTTCAATCCACATTGAGGCTTGTGGATGGTCAAATTTCAAGTTGACCGGATTTTCCGTTCGACTGCTATCGACAGACATAACAACACAACACATAAACAAAAACAAAAAAACAGAACAAAGTGCTATAAGAGTCTAATGGAGACGCTCGCTTCGCTCGCAATGTATAATAAGCTTGTACAATTTATTCCAGTCAACTACTGTTTAACAACAACAGTTGGCCCTCATAACATTCCGAGCGGAATGTATCATTATGTATTTTTTCTTGGTGATGGTGTGTTGTGATTTCTGCAACAAAAGATAACAAGTACTTAATTACCACTCATTCATAACCATTGCATATTTTTAAAAACCTAATCGCATTGTTTACTGTATTTCTGGATAGAAATATTGAAAAAATAAATTGATAACACTGGTTCAAACATTCCTAACACCAACGAGTAAACGCTCGTCTGGGCCCGGGGAAGAGTAGGCCCAGAGTGACTCTGCTAGTCGTAAGAGGCGACAAAAGGAAACCCTGTCCCTTCCCCCCCCCCCCCCCCCCACTGTCACACTGAAGATACCTCCTCCCACTTGGCCCTGCCTTCTGTTGCTTGACTCCCGTTATGACGACCCCCGCGATATAGATGGTTCTGATTCGGAAGACGTCATATGACCTAAGCTGTGGAGATGTCATAAAATACCACCAATCATCATCAGCAGCAAATGTATGTTGGTTGAATACCAGTATTCCCATATCTCCTCTTCCTGTTTGGTCGAAGGTGTCGAATTCCCCTCCGTTCCTCCAGACCCCGTACGCAACACTAGCTCCATTGAATCTTTTCATCGAAGCACACAGGGTAGATTGGTGGCTACCAAGCTGAAGAGGTGCCTCAATGTCATGCAATGGTCAGCCATGACTCTACTGGACACGACCACTTACTGTATTTCTTCCTGTACCGGATCACCGGCTAGACCTGTTGCTGCCCACGTCGCTCTCGGAGACTGCAATGCCTTGCTTCATGGGACCCAATAATACTATAATATTAATATCAATAAATGATTCAAGTGATGCTGCATTGGGAAGCCAGCAGAGTAAAGAGTGAATAGAAACATTGATCTAATTGTTGACACTGCAACTTTCACTCATCGCGCCCTTCTTTTCAACCTGTATGTCTACTCAACCCCAAGAAACCACCCCCAAGCCCCCGCCTTAGTGGACTACCCGTATTACATCTCCGGCAATATGTATCGGATCGTATTCGGGCGATGTAGCCTAGCTGTAAAAAACGCGATAAAATAAATAAATAATAAAAAAAATACTTATAAGATTAAAAATAAAAATAAAATAAAATTGCCTAGCTTTGGCCCTGTGGAAGCAACAATAATGATTGTTCATGAACAGCTTTATAAGGTTGAATTAGATATATTGTGACCTTGCGCAACGTAGAGTGCATCTTGCATCCTTGATCCACCATAACTCCTAACGAAGGAAGTCTCCCTCAGTTTCCGTTGTAATGTGTATGGTTAACTGTATACAGTAGTTAATTATTATTTCTTTTAGAGATGTTGCGCATCTCTTTGATAAACCCTTTGATCTGGGTTTCCCCCCCTACCCCTCCAAGCTTTATTTCAAGTATTGATTGACGGACATGATTGATTGATTTGATTTGGCCGATGTTACATGACCTAGTTTTAAGTGTATTGTGACACAAAAAATAATTAATAATAATAATAATAATAAAAATGATAAAAATAATTATAATAATAATAATAATAATAACAATAATAATAATAATAATAATAATAATAATAATAATAATAATAATAATAATAATAATAATAATAATAATAATAATAATAATAATAATAATAATAATAATAATAATAATAATAATAATAATAATAATAATAATAATAATAATAATAATAAGACTAATAATAATAATCCAACACCCGGGTCCAACATGTCTCATCTCGATAGATGATGCATCACCAGTACTTGGGCTGTGTATTGTTTAGTGCTTGCTGGCCATGCTGAGCTCATCCTCTTCTTCTTCTCTCTCTCCTAGGAAAGGTGTTTCCAATAGTTCTTTCCCTTAGTTCTCTTTCTGCTTCAACGTCAGTTTATAACTCATATTATATTAAGTATATGTTTTAAACTAAAATGAATGTTACTTGCTGTTGAAAATACATCTTAAACATGAAAAAAATTTAAAGCACCAAGTGTATCTTAATTTTGAAAATCAAGGTGACCAGTGTCACTTTTACACATGCTTCCAACAATATTCAAAGCAGTGGCTTAAACAGAGGGATTGATTTCAATGATAGAAAGGTAGAAATACCTAGCTCACAACATGGCTATCGAAAGAACAAATCAATTACAACAGCACCAATACAATTGAATATGTTGTTCTAAAATTCATGGACAATAGTTAATATATTATCGGAACCTTTTGTGACTTAAGTTAGGCTTTGACTTTGCTCACCAGGGGATCCTCCTGAAAATAAAAATAAAAAAAAGAATTATAATATTCGATTTTTCCAAATTCCTCTTTTTAACCATTAACCATATAAACATTTTACGTACTATAACATTTTAAATATAGAATATAAATAAACAACACAGGCCACTAGATGGAATGCAGTAGAAAATCGAATCTGGTATTACGAACTAGGAGACTCAATAGAAAATTTCCGTCCCGTCTATCTGGTTTGGTTATTTTCGAGGTCGTGACAGGATTTTTTCCGGGAATTCTGCCAAACATTCTTGGGCTCTTCTCTGCGTCTTCATCACTGCTGCTTTCTTGAGCTTCTTCTTGGATTTCATTTACATTTCGTCGTGCAAAGCATTGCTTTGAGAAGTGGTTGTCCTTACAAAGTGTTCACTGTTTGCCACAGTTTCTGTGTGTTTGAGGCAGTTTCGTGATACATTTAGCGTCCCCTTTTCTTGCAATAATTAAAGTAAGCAATATATGTGTTCAGGTTTCTTTAAACCACCTGCTGTTGATAGCATCTACTTGTCTATTTAACTGCTGCTTGCTGTTTCACTCGGCTGCCTTTTTCTCTGCTTTTCGCCCTATGTCGAAAACTTTCACTTCTGCCCCTCTATATCTATCTATTGCCTTTTGCAGGGTTATTTTGTGGTATTGTACCACAGCACTGGGACTTGAAAATGATCGTTCTGGATTCCGAAGATTATTTTGACCTTGAGCATTTCGTCATAAAGCGCTGCAAATTCACACGTTTCACTTTTAGCTTTGATGTCGGTGTTGGTGTTCGAATGTTTCTGCTTCCAACAGTGTCCTCGCGTTAAATTTATACCTCCCAAAGTTTGTGTTGTTCTAAGGGAGGAAGTATTGTTCGAATTTTTTTAAGTTGTTCTGGTTTATCCACTTCTGCGTCCCCAAATCAGAACATTTCGTGTATTTCGTCGGCGTGTCCGCCTATAGCCTACAATAGACTAAGACTGCACAAAGCCTATCTGCTTGTTTCTAATCATCGCCAATATTATCATCGAATTTTATCAGTTTGGACAATCTTGGCTCCATATTACCACACACAAGAATAATAGAAGGGGGACAATGTATGGCGTTTTTCCAGTTCCCATTATTTACGTACTAGACCCGTCTGGCCCCGGGTTAGAATAATGCCAGGGTACCTCTGTCAGTCTTAAGAGGCCATCCCCTTCCCCCCACAGCCCCACTGAAGATTGCTCCTCCCACTTGACCCTGCTCTCCCCAGCTGGACTCCCATAAGACGCCCCCCGAGATGTATATGAATCTAATTCGGGAAACGTCACTTGAGCTAAGTTGATGAGATCGTCATTAAACACAAAAAAAATAAAAAATAATAATAGTGATAATTATAATAGTAAAAATAATGATGAAGATGATAATAATATTCATCAATAATTATCAAACACAGGCCACTAGATGGTATTCATGGATATGTCCAGGGTTCGTTTGTTTTCTAGTATTAACATCTAGGAGACCTAAGGGAGGCCTCCGTTCTGTCCATCGCTCGTCGTGTGATATAGCTTCTATCGTGGCCCTTCATAAGATTCTACGTTGGAGGTGTCAGTGCCGCTATCTGACCTGAGCTCATGACAATATTTGAACACCATTTTCACTGCGGTTGAGGCAGACATACGTTGAGCACCCAGTAATGACATGGCCCTATGATGATTGTAGAGCAGCTATGAAATCTGTAATAAATATTTACAACCATAAACACTTATCTACATTTCCTTCCTATTGTTAGAGATTCCTAACCTAAAAACTAACAAGGAACAATGTGGCCCGCCTAGATAATTTCTTGGCCAATATATCATTTATATAAGGTGTATTATAAATAACAATAGCGACTCTGCTAGTCGTAAGAGGCAACCAAAGGAGACCCTATCCCCCCCCCCCCCCCCACCAGCCCTCACTGTCCTACTGCAGAATCCTCCTTCCACTTGGCCCTGCCCACCCTTGTTGGCCTCCCGTATGACGACCCACGCGACGTACAATGTATTTGATTTGGATGTGGCTTTATTGTTCATCATCATCTTCTCATCTTCATTATCACCCGCTCATCGTCTCGATTAGCCATTGTTGCACAAATATGAGACGTTAAGCCCCATTAATCAATCAATCATAAATAACAATGGCCTAGGCCAAATCACGACGGACATAGACCATATCCTCTGGCGTTCTTACAAAATCAAACGTTTCAAAAATGCATCTTAAGCTAGAATCTACATGATTGTGCCGGTAGTGTAACAATGCAATACTGAGTGAACATTGTTTTAGGACATAGTTCTATCTTTGAAACTATTACTTACCTCTAAAACATAATTTACTGGTAAATTGTTTACACGGGACGGCGGCTATGGCTAATCTTTTACTAATGTCGGCCGTAGAAGCCTATTTCTCGTAGCCAATAGAAAACGCACACCAAGTTGGCCGTTCTCTTTTCCTGTCTGGCCTCTCTAGATCTACCTGGTAATACTACAGCACTACTTGCAGTGGCGTAACTAAGGGGGGGGGGGTTAAGGGGCTTTAAACCCCCCCCCCCCCCCCCCGAAACTACATCGAGAATGACTTTACTTAATACTACATTTAATTAATACTATAAGATCCCTAAACCACTTCAGTGTATAACAATCGCAACAAATAATATTTTCATTATATTTATCATACCACTTCACTTAGATAAGATGTATAATTTCTTTCAATAATTCAATTATTTATTGATGTGCTCATGTACAACTAATATACCTTTCACTCGAACCAGTAAACGTAAGGGTGCCTATAAATAAAAATGCATTACTCTAATATTACAATATGACGCTCTGTGAATTAAAATTTAAATGTATGTGACATGTGACCACAATGTTTCACTTCATCTTGAGATTATATTGAACAACCATAAAACATTAAAAAGACAATTTCTATGCAATTCTTATTTAGAAAGATAATAATACCTAGTGTAACATTGTAACTTCAATATAATACACACAAACGAGTAGTGGTTCTAGTAGAATTATTTGAGTCCAAAAGGCACGAAATAATAATTATAGAAGTGAAAAAAATTTCGATGTCTTCGAAATGGCCTCTGGCGGCTGGGGCTTGGCCCTAGACCCCTTTTAGTCCCCTCATCTCACTTTTCCCAAATTAACCCCCACCGAAATAATTCCTAGTTACGCCACTGAGTACTTGTAATACAAGGCGTGGCGGGGTATCATTGTCGTCTCCATGATATTGTCTAGCCATACATACATCTAATATTCTTATATTATCATTGTCAATTTGTCATCTCCTTGATAACAATAATAACAACTATCGTTTTTGTAATCACTTTATTGTGATACTCTTCACCTACAGGAGCTTCATACATTTTTTTAATGTTTTGAACGTTCGCTCTAAAAAATAATTTTAATTTTCTTTACATCTTGGTGCGTCTTCTTGTTTTTCTAACAAGATGTCCAACAACAGTTTAGTTGCCGAGGCCTCGTTATTTACTTGTCAACATACGGAGTGTTCTATGGCTTTGTTTTTATCGTCAGCCCTTAACGCTGTGTTATCTGTATCAACACGGAATGCGATGAGTATAAATCCTATTGGATAGTAGGTTGAGTCAGTAAGATTCCATCAGCGACTTTTGATCAGATAGTCAATATCAGATACTCTAAGTTTAAGTAGGGACGAGGCGGGTCTACAGGCCTGGTCTTTCTAAAGTAGGTTTCTACGGAAGCTGAATGGTCAGCCCTAGCTCTGGATTGGATACCTGGAGCGGTCTAAAAAATTAATATAACGTTTAACATTCATTATCTTAGAGTCTATATATAAACAGAAAGTAATACAATTCTAAATAGTTACCGACACAGTCCACTAGATGGTATGTGTGTGCTTATTCAGCTTGTGATTTTTTTCTTGTTTCACATCTAGGAGACCTAAGGGAGGCCTCCGTTCTGTCCATCGCTCGTCGTGTAATACATATTCTATCGTGGGCCCTTCATAAGATTTCACCTTGGAGGTGTCAGTGCCGCTATCTGACCTGAGCTCATGACAAAATTTGGAGACCTAAATGATCTTACAAATTGAACCGTTTGTTTTTTTCATTCATCAACTATCCTCTTCTGCATCTGGGTTAGAATTGGTATAGATTGACTCTGCCTGTCGTTACAGGCAACAAAATGTATCTTACTCTCTCCCACTCCCCCTGTAAAATCTGTGTCCCCTTACATGTCACCATTCTCTCCAAAGTGTAATTTTTTTTGAACACGTTTTGTCTAATTACCTTGGTCTTTATCATTTTGATTGAGTCTACTCATACGTATTTAGACCGTTGATAAATGGGTATAGCATATGAGTTACAGACAATGCGTGCTGTTTTACACTTTCTATTTTCGCTGTGTTATGGACTTCATTCGATTTTTCAAGCGTTCTCTTTCTCAGGTCTTCGCTTGAAACCAGTCACTAAGATGTGTCCTGGCTACGTTCCATACTGCTGGATTTTGTTTCTAGGGTTGTTAGCAAATATAATCTCAGCGCCTTGAGTTTCTCGCAGCAAAGCTGTGGGTGCACCTTAGATGGGTCAGACACATTGAGACCAGCTGGTTCTTCCAGGGCTCATAAAGTGATTGCTATTAATTTGATTAACGTGCCAGTGAAACCCCCTACATATTAAACTGTCTAAACTGTTATTCCACTGCTGAACAAACTGTCAATGCCAGTGATCATCTCTGCGACAAGCCTTCTGCAAAGCTTGGTCATTTTATTCCATGCGTATCCAATGCACATATTCCAAAATCTAGACGACGTTGGCAACCAAAAATATCCCATGTCCTTGCATTTCTCGCAGAGAAGCTGTGGGTGCACCTTGGATTGGTCAGACACATCAAGGCCACCTGGTTCTTTCGGTGGTCTGGTGCTTCCAGGGTTCATTAACTGATTGTTGTTTTTTGGATTGACAAGTCAGCTTTCACTGTGCCAGAGAAACCCCCAACACAGTCAACTGGCAATACTGTTATTCCACTGCTGAACCTTCTGTCAATGCCAGTGTTCATCTCTGCGACATTTGTGAGGTTCTTTACGACCACAATCGTGCTTCAAATGCGCATCTAGATTTTGTTTTAATGCAAACGATTTGTTACATGAATGACATTTGTGAGGTTCTTTGCGACCACAATCGTGCTTAAAATGCGCATCTAGATTTTGTTTTAATGCAAACGATTTGTTAAATATATGACATTTTTGAGGTTCTTTGCGACCACAATCGTGCCAGAGAAACCCCCAACACAGTCAACTGGCAATACTGTTATTCCACTGCTGAACATACTGTCAATGCCAGTGATCATCTCTGCGACAAAGCTACTGCAATGCTTGGACATGCTTTTTATACCCAAAGCATATATTCTTATATCTAGAAGGTGTTTGCAATCAATAATATTATCCTATTGCCTTGCATTTTCCGCACTGAAGCTGTGGTTGGAGGGCGCGGAAAGTGTAAGAATAAGAGCCTCGTGTGCTAACACTGGGGGGCCGTCCCATATCGATTTTTCTCTGCATTTTTTTCTATGAAGTCAAGGTCGAACGTCACAATTACCCGTTCCCATGCATTTCGTTTGGAGACGTTTTCTAACTGTAACTTTCGTGGGTCGTATCCTTGATGAGGTCTTCAGTGTTCCCCATGGCTGTACACCGCATCCAATATCTCTCAGAATATGACTGAAGTACGCCAAACAAGGGAAGATAAAGACTTAAAGTACTTCTATCGGCTGCGCTGCAAAAATTCGCCACTGCTAGTCGCGTCTCTTGTGCCGCTGAATTAGCAGCGAGCGCTAGTGTGAATACCTCCATTTTCAACAATGTACTGCTAAACACGACGGCTCTGCTAAGTATAGCGCAACTAAGTAGCGCCACTAAGTAGCGCCACTAAGTAGCGCCTTTAAGTAGCGCCACTAAGTAGCGCCACTTAGTGGCGCTTCAGAGTGGTTCATGTTAAGTGAGACACGCCAGGAGGCATCTGGCTGGACCGGTTCCTCCACCAAACCCCGGCACCGCCACCAAGAGGACCATAAAAGTCGGCATGTCGGCTTTTCTCTAGTCTGCAATTGGCGCCTTATTCTTGCAAGGCACCGGCTTAGAAAAACTTGCTTTATGCTTATATAACTCTTATTCCAAGCCCGGAGCTCGATGATGAGTGACTATCTTATATATCCTCCTGGCCTACTGGTTTAGTTCCCCAACATTTAGTTCGCACGGTATTAATTACTCGCTGAATTTGGCCGGAACTCTTTTTCTTTCAAGCTGATCTTTTCTCATTTTGAATCTCCCTAATATGTAGGGGTCTAAGATCTCGGATCTATGTATGACTATAGATTCCTTTTAATAATAATATAATTAGTACAAATGAGTCAAACAACATAAAATTGAATGACTATATATTATAACGTAACCTTTTGGGTGAACAGTTAAATTGTACAGTCACTTAATTAACAAATAAATAAATAAATATATAATTATAAAAGAAAATAAACCTAAACTACATTGCCATTCTTATTTTCGTCGCATGCTCTTGAGGTGTGGTAGATCGAACATTTCGATTATTTAAATTTAAAAAAAGTAGGTATAGTCTCCCCGCCCGGCCCCATTTCTATCACTGATGTCATGGTGGCACCTCCACATTATTTAGATAACATGAGCTTCTCGTGTTGACATTCTTCCTCTTCTTTGGACCCGGGTTCGGATAGGGCATACGCACTTGACGCATGCCTACCTCTTTGATGGAGGAAAGATTGCTTCGCATTGTAACACATGTG
This sequence comes from Isoperla grammatica, assembly GCA_945910005.1. Classification (NCBI taxonomy): domain Eukaryota; kingdom Metazoa; phylum Arthropoda; class Insecta; order Plecoptera; family Perlodidae; genus Isoperla; species Isoperla grammatica. Next base: position 26,882,565 of record OX246745.1, read on the forward strand.
ATGCCATACTAACTGTCCAACATCTGTTAGCTGAATGCTCCTTATATGATTGCCTAAGACTCCAACTGGGGCTAAGCCATTTGTATGACGAGCTTTTGTCCTATGACAACTGTAGAAAACTTCTTAACTTCTTGGAACGAGCTAACCTGATAAACCGACTTTAATACTCCTGACTATTCTCTCCACAAAACTTCATCAAAATTCCCACTGGCATGTTGAATGTTTGTGATATGTGTAGAATATTTCGTGTTGTTTATCTTAACATTGATCCCCACAATATGCCGACCCTTGCTATGTCCTTCGGTCTACGATTCCAGTACTCACTATGACGACTAACGCACTGGTTAAATGGTACAACGATTAAATGATTCTCATATATCGACCATGGGTATGTTTTAATGACTATGTCTATGATGATCTACACATGTCGACTTGGGCAATGTTTTTCTACACCGTTTATCGCTCTAATTTAACTGTTTTCAAAATAAACTGGTTCTATACATCTTGGAGGCGCGAATAACCCTCGCTATTCTAAGCGCCCTAAAGCCATAAATCAATCAATCAATCAATCCCCCCCCCCCCCCCCCCCACAGTCCCACTGAATATTTATCCTCCCACTTGGCCCTGCCCTCCCTTGCTAGACTCCCGTATGACGACCACGCGACGTACAATGGATCTTATTCGGATGTGGCTTTTTTCTTCATCATCATGTTCCCCATTTAATCATCACCAGCTCATCGTCTCGATTAGCCATTGTTGCCCAACTATGAGACGTTAAGCCCCATTAATTTTAAATTGAAATAGTAAGTAGGTAGTCTCCCCGCCCGGCCCCATTTCTATCACTGTTGTGATGGTGGCACCTCTACATAATTAAGATAACATGGGCTTCTCGTGTTGACATTCATTGTCTTCTTTTGGAGGGAGCCGACAGGTGAAGCCTGTGTGATGCGATTGTGACATTGTCAGCGAGTTCTTGTACTTGCAGATACAGTATTTGAATTGTGTTTATTAATCAACAAGTTCTTTTACTTTGGGTTGAGATTGTGACTTACCGCACTCTTGCAAATGAGTATCCATAGTTGTTGAGCAGCAAGAAAATGCCATCCTTTCATCATGTCGATCGTTCTTCATTGCCTACACTGGCCCGAAGCCTGTTCCCTCGTTGAATACGGCGAGGGTTGTATGATTGCCGTCAGTCAATCGCACACGAGACGGTGTTCTGCTGTCCGAGATCTGTGGACACTACGTTTACATGAGACCTAGTCTGATCCGATCTTTGATTTGTGTTGTGCTGTTTGTGCCGTTGTTGTCAACGTGGCTGCCTTTACCTTGCTGTGGTGGCTCGTTAGCTTGGTAGCTAGTTACCAAATGGATATTTAATCTATATTCATGTCATAATGGATGACGTGTACTCACAAATTATTGTGCCGAGTGGTTCAAGTTTTGATCTGCTAGATTAAGCTTGTTTATTTGTTGTGTCCCTTGGATCATTCTTATTCGGAACTAACTATTCACATGATGATTTGTTATGTGCTTTTAATAGGTGTCAAAGTATGCGTGATGCACATTGCAACAACACAACGTCACAACATAATACAGGCCTACCAGTCTGCCTGTCTAGTTTGGAAACTTGTTCCTTATTTGCCTTGGTTGGTACATGCTTCATAATATAACTTGTCCAAAGAGACAGTATGAGGGGCCTGGGTTGTGACTTGGTGACTTGTGAGGCCCCTTGTCCCAAAGCTGATTCATGTCCCTGTGTTTTTCTTCTCTACTGTTTTGGTCACTCAGTAACTCGTTGTATCAATCCGCTTGCCAAGTGCCCAATAACCAACAGTGACAACGTAGTGCATGTTACTAGCTTTAAACATATCACTTGATAGCCTACAATTGTACAGAAAAGAATTGGGACTGGCAATGCCCACAATATTTCCATTGAATTACTTTATTTTGTAGACGTTCCATTTCGTCATCTCGTAGTTCATACATAAATGAAAAAGCATATCAAAAGCTCATCCTGCACCTCAGTAACATATTTTCCTTCACTGATTTGATTGGAACATTAATTGATTGAATATGTTCACTGTTACATTTTATTTACGCGATTGTGTCGAAAATATTGAAGAGGGTACTATTCACGCGTTAGCCATTACTTACCGCCTTCTATTTGCTTAGAAGACAATGATACTGTAGCATCTCTGCGTGTATCACCCACTCACCCTTGGCACCACCATGAAGCGTAGGATGATCTCTTACGTTCATAACAACTTATACAACGTTCCTATTCAACAAGTGTGTGAGCCTCCAGCACTCGTACTAGCACTTGCATTTGCAGCATTGCTAAAAGCTTAGTCCTGTGCAACCTGCAGACTAAATATGCTTGCAACCATACAAATATACTAAGTACTACTATACTAAATACAATAAATAAAATAATAAATAAGTAATTAAAATAATTAAATATTACAAATACAAAAAACTATACTAAATACTAAGTTCTGTGCAACCTGCGGACTAAGGGTGCTCTTGAAACATACAGCTTTATGATGGATTGACGTTCATCTTTAATGTCTACATCATTAGCTTTGCTAAATACTAAGTTCTTTACAACCTGTAGACTTAACATGCTTGCAAAACATACTAAGTACTGCAATACTAAATACAATTAATAAATAAGTAATTAACATAAATAAATACTACAAAATACTAAATACTTAGTTCTGTGATACCTGCAGACTAAGGGTGCTCCCGAGACATACAGCTATATGGTGGATTCACGCTCATCTTTAACGTCAACATCAACAGCTTTGCTAAATACTAAGTTCTTTACAACCTGTTGACTAAACATGATTGCAAAACATACAAATATACAAAGTACTACAATATTAAATACAATTAATAAATAAATAAGAAATTTAAAAAAAAAATACTACAAATACTAAGTTCTGTGATACCTGCAGACTAAGGGTGCTCCCGAAACATACTGCTATATGGTGGATTGACGCTCATCTTTAATGTCTACATCAACAGCTTTGCTAAATACTAAGTTCTGTGATACCTGCAGACTAAGGGTGCTCCCGAAACATACTGCTATATGGTGGATTGACGCTCATCTTTAATGTCTACATCAACAGCTTTGCTAAATACTAAGTTCTGTGATACCTGCAGACTAAGGGTGCTCCCGAAACATACTGCTATATGGTGGATTGACGCTCATCTTTAATGTCTACATCAACAGCTTTGCTAAATACTAAGTTCTGTGATACCTGCAGACTAAGGGTGCTCCCGAAACATACTGCTATATGGTGGATTGACGCTCATCTTTAATGTCTACATCAACAGCTTTGCTAAATACTAAGTTCTGTGATACCTGCAGACTAAGGGTGCTCCCGAAACATACTGCTATATGGTGGATTGACGCTCATCTTTAATTTCTACATCAACAGCTTTGCTAAATACTAAGTTTTTGATACCTGCAGACTAAGGGTGCTCCCGAAACATACTGCTATATGGTGGATTGACGCTCATCTTTAATGTCTACATCAACAGCTTTGCTAAATACTAAGTTCTGTGATACCTGCAGACCAAGGGTGCTCCCGAAACATACTGCTATATGGTGGATTGACGCTCATCTTTAATGTCAACATCAACAGCTTTGCTAAATACTAAGTTCTTTACAACCTGTAGACTAAACATGATTGCAAAACATACAAATAAACAAAGTACTACAATACTAAAGACAATTAATAAATAAATAAGAAATAAAAAAAAAAAAAAATACTACAAATACTAAGTTCTGTGATACCTGCAGACTAAGGGTGCTCCCGAAACATACTGCTATATGGTTGATTGACGCTCTAGTTTGCTGCCATCCTGCACAGTGAGCCGATATGCTGTCATCTTCTAAGTTCTTTCGTGTCAAGCAATCGGCAACATTTAAGAGTAATGTACTCGTACAAATTCATTCTCTAAAAGGCAAGTGTGCAAAAAAAAATGTAAAATTATTTACATTATTAATTTTTATTGTGAGATAACAGTAATTTGTTGTCCCTACTGGGGATCGAACTCTGAACGTCCGAACAATTTCCTACAGTGTCTGAATGGCCCAATCTTACCTAGATAGAAAACTTTCTACCCTACCAATAATAGTGGTACCAAAAAGTATGCGTTAAAAATGTGTGAAAACGAGGTGATAAGCGAAACTGTCTCCTTGACGAATCACACATGTTTCAAATACTCGATCAACCAGCCCACAATTATGGACTGGTTTAAAGAAACAAACATGTTTCAAAGAGCGGAAGAGTTGGATATTTCTGCAGCAACACATTATCTTCTTTACATTCATGTAGTTAGGCATAGTGGTTTTACTGGCAACTCACTTTTCTCCCTCTTTTCCTGCGCGCAAATTGGATGTCTAGACAACATCCGATGTATACTGGTGTCTGTGAATAGCTATCTTTTAAAATGTTTATACATGGAGCAGAGAATACATCTTAAGTAGACCTGTGCTTTACTCTTGCTTTGGTTTTGACAGTCTGAGTTGGTGACGATTTAATGCGCCAATTCCCATTGCCTTAGGTGTTCCTCATTGCGGGAGAGGGGGGTAATGACATTAGTACCCTTGTGATGTAGCAGTCATTAAACCCCTTGTTGTGAATGCCTGCATGTTGGGCCACGGGTTTCAAGTCGAGCTTTTTGGCAGTGTCCTGTCTATGTCTATTTATCCTGGTACTTAGCGAGTTGGTGGTTAGGCCTATGTACTCGGCAGGGCATAGCTGGCATTGTAATTGTAAGATGAGGTTGGTAGTAGTGCAGTTGTTGTGTTGTCTGATGGGGTATGTTTTACTGGTGGAAGTAGAGGGGTGAATGGCGCAGGTCTTGCAGCGTGGTCTGTAGCATGGGTGTGATGCCTGGAGTAGGGGAAGCTTCTCTTTCCTCCTATCTGGCGTCTGCCTAACTACGAGGTCGCTGATGTTGGGTGGGCGCCGGAAGTATACCCGAGGTAGGTTATTGGTGAGCTCATTGGTGCGAGTTGATGACTTCAAGATGGGAGCTTTTGCTTCATGATGCTGTTTAGCAGGCGTAAGCCTGGGTGCCACTGGGTGACCAGTGAGATGATGCTGTTGTTAATGGTTATAATCAATTATTCTTTTAGACCTTTTCATGCATTACTCACGAGTTTTGATTTTTTGAAATTAGATTTTGATCATAAAATGTCCGCCGGTGTACAGGAACTGCATTGGATGCCCCTGGGTGACCAGTAAGATGATGCTATTGTTATCTGCATTGTCGTGTGCAAGGTATTCTCTTATCACACATACATCTAATATTGTCATATTATCACTGTCGTCTGCAAGATATTCTCTTATCATACATACATCTAATATGGTAATATTATCATTGTCGTCTGCAAGATATTCTCTTATCATACATACATCTAATATTGTCATAATATCACTGTCATCTGCAAGATATTCTCTTTTCATACATACTGCAACGCCACCGTTTGCCATGTCTTACCACGGGTCCGGCTAGGGGTTCCATTGTGGAGAACGGTCGTGGATCTCCTTCATTCTCGTAACACACAACCTTCACAAAACTTCTTAGGGCGCCACTTTGTTCATTTAAAAAAAAAAACTCCAGACAGGAGGAACAAAGAATACCTGTCTGGGTAATAGGTATGGACTAACAATGGAATCAGTTTTACTATTTATTTCGGCTTGAATATGACGAAGTGGAATCGTCCGTGGAACTTGTACCCAAAGTTGTAACAGTATAAATCAAAGGAAAAAAGAAAGGTGGCCACCGTACATATGGTATTACGGTTTAACAAAAATAACTTATTAAAATATAGTTAAATCTAGTATTGACCAAAACAGTTCATATCTCTTTTCTTGCGGCTTGTACAATACCCGTTGACCACTGTAAGTATGTTAGCTACTCGATCCGCGTAATCCCTCCACTCGTACTAGGCCTAGATTCAGCTCACGCCGGTTACATGGCCCCTCCACAACCGCCTAAATTCGAATACAAAATAGCAAAAATTAAAATTCAACCAGCAACTATTACTTCTAAATAAAAACTTGGCGAACTGAAACTTACCACAAACGTGGAAATGAATAACCCGAACAAACTGCAGAAATCAAACCAATCAATCTACCAAAAACCTCCTCCTCGTCCAAACACGACTCTTCAATGCAACTCTTTTACCGTCGCTAGGCAACACAAATCAACAAATTCAAACAGTCACCGCCTTCTCAATAACTATCGTGGTAACAAAACACACGAATACCAACTCACTTAATAAATAAGACCGAAAAAGACGACACAACAGAAAACTGTAATTCAACTGTTACCATTAACAAGTTCCACAATGACGGGACGTCACAATACATTTAATATTGTCATATTATCATTGTCGTCTGCAAGATATTCTCTTATCATACATACATCTAATATTGTCATATTATCACTGTGGTCTGCAAGATATTCTCATAACATACATACATCTTATATTGTCATATTATCACTGTCGTCTGCAAGATATTCTCTTATCACACATACATCTAATATTGTCATATTATCACTGTCGTCTGCAAGATATTCTCTTATCACACATACATCTAATATTGTCATTTTATCACTGTCGTCTGCAAGATATTCTCTTATCATACATACATCTAATATTGTCATATTATCATTGTCGTCTGCAAGATATTCTCTTATCATACATACATCTAATATTGTCATATTGTCACTGTCGTCTGCAAGATATTCTCTTATCATACATACATCTAATATTGTCATATTATCACTGTTGTCTGCAAGATATTCTCTTATCATACATACATCTAATATTGTCATATTATCACTGTCGTCTGCAAGATATTCTCTTATCACACATACATCTAATATTGTCATATTATCATGGTCGTCTGCAAGATATTCTCTCATCATACATACATCTAATATTGTCATATTATCACTGTCGTCTGCAAGATATTCTCTTATCATACATACATCTAATATTGTCATATTATCATTGTCGTCTGCAAGATATTCTCTAATCATACATACATCTAATATTGTCATATTATCACTGTCGTCTGCAAGATATTCTCTTATCATACATACATCCAATGAGGGATGACATCGGCCCGGGTACCCGGCTCCAAATATTAACCCGGAGCCGTTTTTCGGGTCCGGGTAATTCTTTAGTCGGTTTCTACGCTAAAATTACGTGCCAGTATTGCTGCGGTCGATTCCGGTGGAGCCAGCAGGTACGGCAGGCGCCTACCCCTCCACAACACGTGACTCGACGGGGAACAGAACAGACGCGAACCGACTTGCATTCGTTACTGTTTGTTCTTTATAAAACATTCTGGTGAACATTCTGGCTAATACTTGTTCCATTAATATTTATTTTCCTTAAATTCTTGTTTTATGTACGTGCTTCTGTTGTGTATTGAGAAAAGTTTTTTTTACTCGACGTGATTACTGCAGGCGTATTCCAAAAGACTCACCGAACGGGCGGCATGCATATCATTCGTCCCTCGTCTTTGCTCCCTGCGCACTCCACAAGGCCTAGCGAGGACCTTCAAATCAAGCCTACACATCGAAAAATACGTTTTCAGGATCCGGGTACCCGGGTAATATGAGAGCTGGAACCGGTTCCGAATTTTACTACCCGATGTCATCCCTACATCCAATATTGTCATATTATCACTGTCGTCTGCAAGATATTCTCTTATCACACATACATCTAATATTGTCATATTATCATTGTCGTCTGCAAGATATTCTCTTATCACACATACATCTATTATTGTCATATTATCACTGTCGTCTGCAAGATATTCTCTAATCACACATACATCTAATATTGTCATATTATCACTGTCGTCTGCAAGATATTCTCTTATCACACATACATCTAATATTGTCATCTTATCATTGTCGTCTGCAAGATATTCTCTTATCACACATACATCTAATATTGTCATATTATCACTGTCGTCTGCAAGATATTCTCTTATCACACATACATCTAATATTGTCATATTATCATTGTCGTCTGCAAGATATTCTCTTATCATACATACATCTAATATTGTCATATTATCACTGTCATCTGCAAGATATTCTCTTATCATACATACATCTAATATTGTCATATTATCATTGTCGCCTGCAAGGTATTCTCTTATCATACATCTTATATTGTCATATTATCATTGAGTTGACAGACAGAGTTGAAGGAGATACTCGCCGTTTCGGGTGCCGACTTCTTCGAGCCCAATTCCAAATTGGCAATTTGGCTAGTGCATCGGTCTTCTCGTTGCCATGATGTTGCAGTGGCTGGGCACCCACTGGACTTTTTGCACGTTTCCATGCATCACGTTCTTGATTAAACTTTTTTAAGTGACAGATTCTTCGTACATTATTTTGTTGTTGTGATTTGTATAAAAGCTGTTCTTACATCTGGGGTTGGGCACAGCTAATGTATTTCTGTGTTTTTCATGTTGAGAACTTTTCATGCATATGTATGTATATTGAATAGACTTACTTCTTTTTTTGGGCTGATATGAGATGTGATTTTGTTGTACTATAAAACATATGTTTTGCAGTTAGTTTTTAATTTCTTCGCATCTTTTCTAGAAAGTCCCCTTTTCGTTCCCATCTAAGCCTGGAAAAAGGACGACCGCAACGAATGTCTCACGGGAGCTCCGCGAAGTGTGACGGTTATTGACTTGCCCTCACGTGTAACGAGGTGTAGATGAATGAGGCATGGGCTCTATCGTTGTAAGACGCTCCTGGAAACAGGACGTGACTCTTCGGGGGGCGACTTGAATATACTTTTGTGCCTTATTTTTTGTTTAACTTACTTAACCAATTCATTTGAATTTATTTCAAACCTGATCTGCGGACCCGTCTCGGCCCGGGGTAGAATAGGCCCAGAGTGACTCTGCTAGTCGTAAGAGGCGACGAAAGGAGACCCTCCACTGTCCTACTAATGATATATCCTCCCACATGGCCCTGCCCTCCCTTGCTGGACTCAACATGCTGGGTTGGGCACGCAATTACCAAAACTTTGCCAAATGCCGCCACATCTATCCTTATGGGACGCCTGTGTTTTGTAATAGATGGTTCCATTAGTTTAGACATAGCTTTGGCCAAAGCTGCTGTCACTGGTACGTACCCTCAAACCTCCGCCTATATGGACCACCCGTATTACGACCCCGGCGACGACCAGATACATTAGAGTATGACGATTATTAGGCAGGGTGAAGTATCTCCTTTTTCCCCATAGTTCTACCCTCAAACACGCTATTTAACTGCAATTGTACGTGAGTAGAATTAGCACAGGGAATGTCTGACTTTCGTAAGAGTTGAAAAGCGTATTTACTGTTTTGTGACAGATCCTACAACGCTTCGCTTTCTGGACTTGATCCGCCGGAATCGGCAGTAGATCGAGCTACCCCTTTTAACTGTCATAATTTTCTTCTTCGCCGTCTACAAGTTGGTCAAAATAACTTCGTCTCTGCTTGTTGATTGGTCAGCCACGTTGCTCTACTAATTACTTAGTAGCTTAGGCCTACTAAATCTTTCAAGATGGATAAGGTGACGAACAAGTTCGCCCACCCATTCAAATTACCCGTTACAATTGTTTTTTTCAAATGGCCTCATTCATTCGACACTATAATTTTACCACCTTCTTTTAAACTTTCCTTCTTTTCCTGCCAATTTATGGCAAGGTATTTTTTTCATCATACAAGATACAACTTACAACGATACAATATTGTTTTTTAAATGGCCTCATTCGACCCAATAACATTTATCCCGAAATATTCCCAAATTGGGACGTTTCAATTTTTACTGCGAGTTCGCCTATAACCTACAACGGAGTAAGACTGTGCATAGCCTTTCCGCTTGTTTCTAATAATCGGCAATATAACAGTATATTCTGATCGTTTGGGTGGTCTTGGATCCAGGGGCGGCTCTACGTTAAGGGCACACGGTCACGTGTCCCACCTATTAATTATTGGCAAACCAGTATTATAAATAAATTAACCTGGCCAGTAATATGTTTCTTAAATACCTACTTATTTTTAATTTATAAAATGTTTTGAAATGTTGAAAATGTTTCTATTACTTTTGTGAAGGCAAATGTTTTAGTTTGAACAGTAGTTTGCGCTCTCCGGTCACAAACCTGATGAGCCGGGACTGCTCTAGCTAATCTTATGGGGTCTAGTCAACACTACCTGCAGCTATAAATCCCACACTTTTCACGTCGCTAAATGCAGCCTTCTCGGTCACAGAGAAAGTGGTGACCGAAGCCTAGTTTGGGTCGAAATCGAACGTGTTTCCATCTCTATCCTCTTTCGCGCCAGAGACCATAGGGAGTTTAAGAAATATTTATATTCTCTGTGCAAGTTTCAAGGGTAGTAGTACAGCACAATACATCACTAAACAACCTGTTGCAAATATACATTTATAAAAGCTCCGCCTATTAGTGTGAAAGCATTCTGATTTGTAGTTACTTTCAGTCCACGTGCAGTGGACATCTCTCTGTCACATACCTGTCTCAATGGTACGTGCCAGTCACACAGGACGAAGATTAGGAAGGAAACAAAGTAGTTTGCGAAAATGTTTGATCGGACATATAGCCATAGGGTGGATAGAAACTAACGGCTTACTTTAAATGTTTCTACTTTTTGACGAAGTAGTAGAGAGTGATAAGACATAAGGATCCTAATTGAATTTTAAGATAAAAAAGGCAGATAATATGAAAAATATTGTACACACAGTTTATGTACACGAACATTTCTCTATCTCGTCTCGAGTATAGAATGTAATGTAAAAAATATTCCTATCTTCGACACAAGTTATTCTCGTGTTGTATTCAGTTGTTTCATTGGTTGAAGCCTTGGGATGGGCAAATAAGTTTAAAAGTCTAAACGTTTAAACGTTTTTTAAAACGCGTAGCAACGTCTAACATTTACGTCGCCCTTATCTCTCCCCCCCTCCACCTGAGATAAAAAAATTACCGATGCAGTAAAGTAATGAAAAGTTCCGATACCTAGAGTAAAATCAAAATTCGTGATGAGAAATAACTAGTATAGTAGACTAGTAGTTGACTCCGTTGTAAAACAAATGTTTGTTTCTATCATTTATAAAAGCACAATTATACAAACGTTTAAACGTGACATAGCAAATGTAAAAGTATGTAGCCACTCCCACGTTTAAACGTCCCATCCCCATTGTGTATCTATATTCGTAGTTGTTCTACAGCATTCACACAACATACTTGGATTTGCTTTACTACTAGCTAGAAAATGCTTCCTGTTTCCTTGCATTACCTGGAATCTGTTTGTTTAGGAAAGTGACATACCGTACACTTTTAACACATAAAGATTAGATGTCATTTATTATTCTGATGATCCACAGATGTATTGTTTTGTAGTGGTGTATTCTTTATAGCGTTTGTGTGTGGTTCTGTAAACACTCTAGTTTGTCTGTCTAGAGTACAATTTGTTGTCAATTGTTGTCGAGTTTTATGTTAAACACTGCCATAACTTACTCTCTTTATAAAACAAGAAACCCTTTACGTTACGTTTACAACGTAAAGCAACAGTTCCAGAGGTTAGGCCGTAGCCAACGCGTCTGGCCTCCTGTCAAATTCAAACGTTTTCAAAATGCATATCAAGCTCCAATCTGTATGTACCGATAGACCAGCAATGCAATAGGTGGTACACATTGACATAAGACATTGTTATAACGTTGGAAAAAATAGCTTAACTGTAAAACCTACGTTTCTGGTAAATTGTTGACACGGGACGGCGGCTATGGCTATTGCTTGAGTAATGGCGGCCGTAGAAGCCTATTTCTCGCTGCCAATAGAACACGGTATTACTTACTTCTTGAATTTTGCTAGAAACTCATCTCATCCGAGTTAGCCGTTCTCTTTTCCTGTCCGGCCTCTCTAGATCTACCTGGTAATACTACAGCAGTACTTGTAATACAAGGCGTGGCGGGGTATCATTGTCGTCTCCAAGATATTGTCTAGCCATACATACATCTTACATTCTCATATTATCATTGCAATCTCCTTGATAACAATAACAACCACTACCGTATTTGTAATAATTAATTGTGATACTCTCCACCTACAGGACGCTTCATACATTTTTAATGTTTTGAACGTATGCCCTAAAAAATAATTTTAATTTTCTTTACATCTTGGTGCGTCTTCTTGTTTTTCTAACAAGATGTCCAACTACACTTTAGTTGCCGAGGCCTCGTTATTTACTTGTCAACATACTGAATGTTCTATGGCTTTGTTTTGATCGTCAGCCCTTAACGCTGTGTTATCTGTATGAACACGGGATGCGATGAGTATAAATCCTGTTGGATAGTAGCTCGAGTCAGTAAGATGCCATTCAGCAACATGTTTTAGTTTCAGTTTTTCTTCTTTTGATCAGGTAGTCAATATCAGATACTCTAGGTACGAGGCGGGTCTACAGGCCTGGTCTATCTAAAGTAGGTTTCCACTACAGATGAATAGTCAGCCCTTGCTCTGGGTTGGATACCTGGACCCGTCCTAAAGTAAATAAAACATTCAACATTCATTACCTTAGTCTATATATATAAACAGAAGGTAATACAATTGTAAATAGTTACCGACACAGTCCACTAGATGGTATGTGTGTGCTTATCCAGTTTGTGTTTTTTTTTTCTAGTTTTGACATCTAGGAGACCTAAGGGAGGCCTCCGTTCTGTCCATCGCTCGTCGTGTGATACATATTCTATCGTGGGCCCTTCATAAGATTTCACCTTGGAGGTGTCAGTGCCGCTATCTGACCTGAGCTCATGACAAAATTTGGAGACCTAAATGATCTTACAAATTGAACCATTTGTTTTTTTCATTCATCAACTCTCCCCTTCTGCATCTGTGTTAGAATTGGTATAGATTGACTCTGCCTGTCGTAACAGGCAACAAAATGTAGCTCACTCTCTCCCACTCCCCCTGTCAAATCTGTGTCCTCTTACATGTCACCATTCTCTCCAAAGTGTAATTTTTTTGAACACGTTTTTTCAAATTACCTTGGTCTTTATCATTTTGATTGAGTCTACTTATACGTATTAAGACCGTTGATAAGTAGGTATAGCATATGAGTTACAAACAATGCGTGCTGCTTTTCACTATCTATTTTCGCTAGGTGACGTGGCCTCCATTCGATACTTCCAGCGTTTGTTTCTCGGGTCTCAGGTTGAAGCAAGTCACAAACTGTGTTGGCTATGCTCATAATCCAAAAGAATAAATAATATTCCTTGTCCTTGCATTTCTCGCAGAGAAGCTGTGGGTGAACCTTAGGTGGGTCAGACACATCGAGACCAGCTGGTGCTTCGGGGCTCATTAACTGATTGTTGTTTATTGGATTAACGTGCCAGTGAAACCCCGTACATATTAAACTGGCAATAGTGTTATTCCACTGCTGAACATACTGTCAATGCCAGTGATCATCTCTGCGACAAGCCTACTGCAAAGCTTGGTCATTTTATTCAATGCGTATCCAATGCACATATTCCAATATCTAGACGACGTTGGCAACCAATAATATCCCATGTCCTTGAATTTCTGGCACAGATGTTTTGGGTGATGCATGAAGGTGTTGTAGATGGTCGTGGTGATGACAATGTGGTGATTATTCCCTCTTGTTGGCTCGAGACATCATTGAATTCGGGAAAGTGATTACTACAACTACAGAAGTGGAATGTTTTACTGTTTACAATAAAGTACTGTCGGATTTAATAGAATTAGAGGCGACTGGGCCGAAATAAAATCCAGGCCAGAGATTGGCCAATCTATGTTGAACGAAATGAAGATGTAACCTAAAATTTATTTATTTACATCATCTATCAAAATTTTCACAAAAACATGTCAAAAATTTTAAACGAAAGTGAACAAAAACAAAAAAGAATTAACACAACAATGATGATTGAGAAATGAGTGAAGTATAGGAAGGCGCAATCGAACACCGTTTATTATAAGGTTCGTTGCTTGTCGGCTCCAGACTCCGATGTCAAAGTAACCCTGTGTACCCACACATTCCTACGGGACCTTATTTTGTCCCGTTTCTTTTTTAATATACTGATTTCACGTGTTGATTGTGCAAGCTAGTCTGTTTACTTAAACACCAGAATCATATTCCAATTTTAAATATCCCCAGCCGGAACCGGAAATCGAAACCTGGTCTTTCTGGGAGTGGGAATAGACCCACTGGACCAACAATTTGATGATTTTCCCTGTATTTCCTCTGCTCATTATGTAAAGACTCGGTCAACTTTATAAACGTAAACATTTTTTCTGGCCTTTCTCAAGAAAGAAAAACAGAAAAACTCAAAGTATTTTACCAAAATTGTTTTCCACTGACGTTATCTTTACCTCAATTCATATCATTCGTCTATATTGACAAGGAAAAACTAACCCAAACCTTAAGTCACGATTTCTGGTAGCGGGTATCGAACCAGCGACCTCAAGAACTAGAGCCTCGTGTGCTTACACTGGGCCGTCTCTACCGATTACTCTCTGCATTTTATTCTATACCCAGAGTGACTCTGCTAGTCGTAAGAAGTGACAAAAGTGACAAAAGAACAACCCCCCCCCTCGCCAACCCACCCCCTCTATTTGTCCCACTAAATAGTTATCCCACCACTTGGCCCTGCCCTCCCTTGCTGGACTCCCGTATGACGACCCCACGACGTAAAATGGCTCTGATTTAGATGTGACTTTTTTCTTCATCATCATCTTCCCCAGCTCATCGTCGCGATTAGCCATTGTTGCACAACTATGAGACGTTAAGCTCCATTAATCAATCAATTCTATGAAGTCAAGGTCAAACGTCACAATTACGCGTTCCCGTGCATTTCGTTTAGAGACGTTTTCTTACTGTTACTTTCGTGGGTCGTATCCCTGAAGAAAGGATGCTTGTTTGTCTCACTAACAAGGTCTTCAGGGTTCCCCATGGCTGCAAACCGCATCCAACCTCCCTCTTAACATGACTGAAGTACGCCAAACAAGGGAAGATAAAGACTTTAAGTACTTCTATCGGCTGCGCTGCAAAAATACGCCACTGCTAGTCGCGTCTCTTGTGCCGCTGAATTAGCAGCGAGCGCTAGTGTGAAGACCTCCATTTTAAACAATGTACTGCTAAACACGACGACTCTGCTAAGTATAGCGCCACTTAGTAGCGCCACTAAGTAGCGCTTCAGAGTGGTTCATGTTAAGCGAGACACACAAGGAGGCATCTGGCTGGACCGGTTCCTCCACCAAACCCGGCACCACCACCAAAAGGACCATAAAAGTCGGCATGTCGGCTTTTTTTTAGTCTGCATTTGGCGCCTTATTCTTGCAAGGCACCGGCCTAGAGAGTCTTGCTTTATGCTTATATAACTCTTATGCCAAGCACGGAGCTCGATGATGAGTGACTATCTTATATATCCTCCTGGCCTACTGGTTTATTTACATAACATTTAGTTCGCACGGTATTAATTACTCCCTGAATTTGGCCGGAACTCTTTTTCTTTCAAGCTGAACTTTTCTCATTTTGAATCTCCCTTATATGTAGAAGTCTAAGATCTCGGATCTATGTATGACTATAGTTTCTTTTCAATAATAATATAATTAGTACAAAAATGAGTCAAACAACATAAAATTGAATGACTATATATTATAACGTTACCCTTTTGGGTGAACAGTTAAATTGTACAGTCACTTAAATAACAATTAAATAAATAAATAAATACATAATAATAAAAGAAAATAAGCCAAACTACATTGGCATTCTTATTTTCGTCGCTTGCTTTTGAGATGTGGTAGATCGTACATTGCAAATATTTTTCGATTATTTAAACTTAAAAAAAAGTAGGTTTAGTCCCCCCGCCCGGCCCCATTTCTATCACTGATGTCATAGTGGCACCTCCACATTATTTAGATAACATGAGCTTCTCGTGTTGACATTCTTCTTCTTCTTTGCACCCGGGTTCGGATAGGGCATACGAACTTGACGCATGCCTACCTCTTTGATGGAGGAAAGATTGCCCCGCATTGTAACACATGTGATGCCATACTAACTGTCCAACATTTGTTAGCTGAATGCTCCTTATATGATTGCCTAAGACTCCAACTGGGGCTAAGCCATTTGTATGACGAGCTTTTGTCCTATGACAACTCTAGAAAACTTCTTAACTCCTTGGAACGAGCTAGCTTGATAAACCGATTTTAATACTCCTAACTATTCTCTCCAGAAAACTTCATCAAAATTCCCACTGGCATGTGGAATGTTTGTGATCTGTGTAGAATATTTCGTGTTGTTTATCTTAACATTGATCCCCACAATATGCCGACCCTTGCTATGTTCTTCGGTCTACGATTCCATTACTCACTATGACGACTTATGCACTGGTTAAATGGTGCAACGATAAAATGATTCCCATATATCGACCATGGCTATGTTTTAATAACTATGACTAAGATGATCTAACATGTCGACTTGGGAAATGTTTTTATACACCGATTATCGCTCTTATTTAACTGTTTTCAAAATTAACTGGTTATATACATCTTGGAGGCGCGAATAACCCTCGCTATTCTAAGCGCCCTAAAGCCATAAATCAATCAATCAATCAATCCCCCCCCCCCCCCAAAGTGTCACTTAATATTTCTCCTCCCACTTGGTCCTGCCCTCCCTTGCTGGACTCCCGTATGACGACCACGCGACGTACAATGGATCTGATTCGGATGTGGCTTTTTTCTTCATCATCATGTTCCCCATTTCATCATCACCAGCTCATCGTCTCAATTAGCCATTGTTGCACAATAATGAGACGTTCAGCCTCATTAATCAATCAATTCTATGAAGTCAATGTCAAAAGTCACGATTATGCGTTACCGTGAATTTCGTTTAGAGACGTTTTCTTACTGTCACTTTCGTGGGTCGTATCCCTGATGAATAGATGCTTGTTTGTCTCACTAACAAGGTCTTCAGTGTTCCCCATGGCTGCAAACCGCATCCAACCTCCCTCTTAACATTACTGAAGTACGCCAAACAAGGGAAGATAAAGACAAAGTACTACTATCGGCCGGGCCGCGAAAATACGCCACCGCTAGTCGCGTCTCTTGTGCCGCTGAATTAGCAGCGAGCGCTAGTGTGAAGACCTCCATTTTAAACAATGTACTGCTAAACACGACGACTCTGCTAAGTATAGCGCCACTAAGAAGCGCCACTAAGTAGCGCCACCGAGTAGTGCCACTAGGAAGCGCCACCAAGTAGCGATTCAGAGTGGTTCATGTTAAGCGTAAGTTGCAAGAAGGTATCTGGCTGGACCCGACCCCCTCACCAAAAGGACCATAAAAGTCTGCATTTTTCTCCTTATTCTTGATAGGTAACGGTCTAGGAAGTCTCGTGTTTATGCTAATATATAACTCTCATACCAAGCTCGAAGCTCGATGATGAGTGACTATCTTATATCCTGCTGACCGACTGGTTTAGTTCCCCAACAATGTCTTCGTACTTCGTGAATTTTGCTAACAATTCATTTTCTTTCAAGCTGATCTTTTCTCATTTTAAATCTCCCTAATATGTAAGGGTCTAAGATCTTGGATCTATGTATGACTATAAATTCCTTTCAATAATAATATTATTAGTACAAATGAGTCAAACAACATAACATTGAATGACTATATATTATATTACGTTACCCTTTCGTTCGGGTGTACTGTAAAAATGTACAGTCATTTAAATAACAAATAAATAAATACATAACTATAAAAGAAAATAAGCCTAAACTACATTGTCATTTTTATTTTCTTCGCATGCTTTTGAGAAAGTGTGATGGATCGTACATTGCAAATATTTTTTGCAATGCAAACGATTTGTTACATGAATGACATTTGTGAGGTTCTTGGCGACCACAATCGTGCTTCAAATGCGCATCTAGATTTTGTTTTAATGCAAACGATTTGTTACATGAATGACATTTGTGAGGTTCTTGGCGACCACAATCGTGCTTCAAATGCGCATCTAGATTTTGTTTTAATGCAAACGATTTGTTAAATATATGACATTTTTGAGGTTCTTTGCGACCACAATCGTGCCAGAGAAACCCCCAACACAGTCAACTGGCAATACTGTTATTCCACTGCTGAACATACTGTTAATGCCAGTGATCATCTCTGCAACAAAGCTACTGCAATGCGTGGACATGCTTTTTATACCCAAAGCATATATTCTTAATTCTAGAAGGTGTTTGCAATCAATAATACTATCCTAATGCCTTTCATTTTTCGCATTGAAGCTGTGGTTGGAAGGCGCGGAAAGTGTAAGAATAAGAGCCTCGTGTGCTAACACTGGGGGGCCGTCCCATATCGATTTTTCTCTGCATTTTTTTCTATGAAGCCAAGGTCGAAAGTCACGATTACCCGTTCCCGTGCATTTCGTTTGGAGACGTTTTCTTACTGTCACTTTCGTGGGTCGTATCCCTGATGAGGTCTTCAGTGTTTGCCTTGCTTGTGTACATGGGCATCTTAAACTTTATTCGATGGCTAAGCTTAAATCGTCTATGATAATTCCATAGACTCATAGCCGTGGCAACAATCCTTTTTGCTTTGCTTGTGTTGTGTTATGTTGTTGTGTTGTGTTAATGCTAGGTGATGTTATCGTTTTAACAGAAACGGTGGTTGACTCAACTGACATTCAAAACACTCATGAGACTCCCTCCCATGCGCATGGGCTGCGGTGCATTATGGGACATAAGTCCACCGCCATCTTCATGCTGAACAATCAACCACTCTATACAGAATACTTGGTCCTGACACGTGGTTCTCGAGAACTAATTAAAACACTCTTCAATCAACGCAAGATAGTTCAATGTGGTAAAACGATGAAGAATGAGTTACTGCCCAGCTAAATTGACATTTTGTCTTGTTCTATCTCGATACGTTATAACATATATAATGTAGTTTCGTCAGTTCTACAAACTAGATAAACGTTCTAAATATTGTCTAAAAAGGTGACTGTTTTTTTTTTTTTTTGGTTTATTCCTGTGTCCAGTAGAGATTGTCAGGTAGCGCCCTTCTTAATCATGATAGCTTAGAATATAAAATAAATCGAATCCTATTATCAATATTACCTATTTGTCTTCATAATGACCCGTCTGGCCCCGGGTAGAATAGGGCCAGGGTGACTCTGCCAGTCGTAAGAGGCGACGAAAAGAGACCCGGTCCCCCCCCCCTCCCAAAACCCCAACTGTCCCCCTGAAGTTTGCACCTCCCTCATGGCCCTGCCCTCCCTTGCTGGACTCCTCGTATGACGACCCTATAATGCGCAATGGATCTTATTAGGACAGGTGGTGGTTTATCATATTCATATATCATCCACTCATGGTTTTGATAACTGTTAGCCAAAGTTGCAAACATTTGGATTTCAAAACACAAATATCACCATCATCATCGTCTTCATAATTATTATCTTTTAAATTTTATCTGTATATGATCAGGAATAAAGAGTATTCTTACTCTAGAGAGGTGGTTAAATACTGCAATAAAGAGTATTTGAAGGCCACACAACCTTTCCGACTGAAGTACCGCCTACAACTGACTCTGCAGCGGTGCTAAAACGTGCCTATAAACCAACCAAGTGATTAGCGCCAACTCAGGCGAAGTTGTACTTAGCTCGTGTTGTATAGCTTATCGCTAGTTGGTCATTGTCTATTTGTGAACATAACTTTTGACAAGCGAATTCAAAAATGTAATTCATTATTATTACAAGACTTGTAACATCACATTTGCTTTGGTAAAATTTGAAACGGTTGCTGCATCTTCGTGTTTTTAGCTATAGGATATACCTAAAGTTATAGTGTCCAAGCAATATTTCAACTGTTGGACTTCCAGCGATATTTGTCGAGCTTTTTTTCAAATGGGGTCCCCCACCCCCCTCAAAAGAAAATACAAAAAAGACGTGACTTGATACATATACTGGCACTGGTAGCGGCACTTCTGTGTGTTGTTGTTTGTGTACGCATAATTATTATATTTGAACCGCTGAGTTAGAGGATGGATGAGAACAAAGGATTCTAAATCACGCCCCTTGGTAGTTTCCCAATTACTCTGTTCTGCGCCCCAAACATACCCCTGGGTGAAGGCTGGAACATTAGTTGAATACGAATGTGGACTTTTTAGTTTATTGTTTATTCAGAATCTTCCTTATGTTTCTAGCATTCGGTCGGTTAGATTTAATATATATGACGGTTTCATTTCATTCCAAGCAAATAGCATACACTTCTATTATCTATAGTTGAGATTGAGGTAGGTAGGAGTGGATTGAGTGTGCAAGGAAGCTGCGATTCAGAGGCGATTGACAAGGGCTTTGTTAAACCTCTCATAATAATTGTTATTTTGGTGCAATATCTTAAAAAATATTAACTATTTCATTGCAAAGGGTTATATATTTGTCAGTGGAAGCGACACTTTTTTGTGACGATCCTGGCGAATTGTGGTAATGGCTGCCAAACATTGTAGATCTGGTTAGACAATCCACCATTCTAGGGATCCTTGAATGCTGCTAGTACTGCTCCCCCCCCCCCCACTCCCCCCACCCCAACCCAGACCACTCCTCCACTCGCGACACTTGGCCACTTGCCCACTACTCTATAAGTCTATAATACTCTAATATTCCCATCATTTTATAATCATACCCACAACATACTCACATATTCTCCTACTCTCCTAATAACATACTAACATACATACTCTCTTATTAACATACTAACACTCAATTCACATACTAACACACTCTCCTACTAACATACTCTCCTACTAACATACTAACACACTCTCCTTATAACATACTAACATACTCTCCTACTAACATTCTAACACACTCTCCTACTAACATACTAACACACTCTCCTACCTACATACTAACACACTCTCCTACTAACATACTAATATACTTATATATTAACACACTAACATGCTGCAGTAGAGTTCCGCGGGAGTTTACACCATGGCCACACCATTTCCCCCCCGTTTTGGACACCCATACATAGGTTGAAAGATAAGCTACCCCGGGATCATTTGTTTTGAAGAATGTGATAAGTGTATTCATGTCATCTGAATTCCTCGTTCTTTGCTCGAGTTTGAATGGAGATAATTGCTCGACTGGACTTTTCTCTAGGGGTGTACCAAGAAAACTACCTAAAAGGTTGGTGTAAACTCCCGCGGAACTCCACTGTAGCATACATACTAACATAGTAACATACTCACATACTCGCATAATCTCAAACTCTTCTGGTGTATACTACTCTACTACTCCCCTACTACCACTCCTCCACTCTCCTACTCCCCTACTACAACTCATCCACTCTCCTACTCTACTGGTGTATACTACTCCCTTACTCCCCTACTACCCACTCCACCACTCTCCTACTCCCTACTACAACTCCTCCACTCTCCTACTCTACTGGTGTATACTACTCCACTACTCCCCTACTACTAACACCACTACCCGTTGTTACCTTGCTGGGCGATGGTCTTCGTTCTATATGGATGCAGAAACGTTTAGCAGTGTCAAGTTTTACTCATACTGCATAATAAAGCCATAATGAAGCTTCACAGTATATTCTCATTAATGGGATTATGCTGTAGATATTTCAGCTTTGTTCTAGGCGCAAGTGTAATATGATGCAGAATGGGTTGCTGTGAGGATGTACAGATTGAGTTGGAGATTCAGTGATATTCCATTGATCGGTTTTAGATCACAAAGGAATGTGGTGATATCAGCTACTTGACAATATTGGGGATCTGACAGACACTTGAGATGGTAGCATTGAATACGAGGCTGCGGTTAATTCAGAGCGACCACCTCCCTAGATCAGCATTGTTTAGCTACCATGTCTGTGCTAAACCTCCTGAGCCACATGCAAGAAGGCCTACTATGAAACCTTCTTTGGCCTCAAGGCAGTGGATAGCAAATTGATATTTTCTTACAAAATCCCCAATTTATTTTTACTGGCCGGCATCTTTTATCAAGAACGTAATACGAGAATGATTCCCATTCACTTCAAAGAAAATAATGACTACCGTCATAATGTACATATAACATATATTAACAAAATGAAAAGTAATTGTTTTATATTTTGAGATTGAAATCTGTTTAATAATAAATATGATGGACTATATGTATATGTATATATATATATATATATATATATATATATATATATATATATATATATGGGTTGTGTTCATCATGTTAAACGAAACATGAGCAGATAGAACATACACAAATAAAGGAACTGTGATTAGAATTAAGGACTTTCCCTTAGATAGTGGAAATAAATTATTCAGTATCGAAAGTGACTCTTCCAATCTCTAATTTCCTTTGAAGTTAAGTTTCGTTTGTGTATTTTAAAACTGTTGCACATGTCTCACAAGTTGTGTTAATATAATACGCCATCATGATAGCCATGCTCAGCGGTAATCATTTTCAAAATGGCCAATTCATTTATCAAATTCACAGTACGTAGATGGTCACGTTTAAAAAATTATAAACACTAGTCTATCCATAATTTTGTATTTGAATGTAACGTGCGATATTGAATATACCTAATATTATATACCTATTGAATAGGTATGCAAGACTAAGTAACTTGTGTATTGCAGATCCACCGGAATGTTGTTGAGTGGTATCAAGGAATTGTATACTTCACTGTCCACATTAGTGCGGTTATTGGTACTTACAACATTCCGAACAATTATGCAATACGTAAAAAAAAGTTCGAAGTCACATCCACAAATGGTGGAAAAAAACATTATATTCAAATGATTACACACCTACAATGTGTCATTGTTTAATCTAAGAACAGTTTTACTTTTAAACTTTTTAAGTTTACATTTCAAATAAATTTTGTGAATAAAGCCTGTGCTAACCAAATACCCTAAAAATATTACAAAGAAAATTAAAAATAAGAATTGCATTCGGTTTTACAGTCTTCTACTGCAGCTAGTATCTTTTTAAAACAATGAAGGTTTCACCTTTAAACTTAATAAGTTCACATGTCAAATAAATTTTGTAAATAAAGCCTGTGTTAAATCAAATATAAGAAATATATTTGGAAGAAAATGCAAAAGAAAAAATGTATTTGGGTCTACAGTCTTCTTCTGTAGTCAGTCTTTGTGGCTAGTTGTTAGGTTGTGGGTTTGTGGATGTTTGGGTTTGTGGGTGTGTGTGTTTGTAAGTCGTTGTTGGGTTTGTGGGTTTGTGGGTCGTGGGTTTGTGTGGTAGGATTGCTACATTAGTAATATTTGTCTTTAGTGTTTCTGTTTTCATTGTTTTTTGTGCAGTTGTATTTATTGTCTTCTCTTGTACGTTAGTTTAATAACTGAATAAGATGAACAATAAGAAAATATAAAAGTACGTTGCTTTCAAACACGTAAGCCAATTAGAAAGAATAAGCCATTTTGAACACGCTTAATCTTTAACATCGGCATGGAAAGATTCTATCGACGCGTTGAGGGTTATCGAGGAGGTCGGGTGCTAGGCCACTGACTACTACACCACTGAGCTACCAGACCAGAGGAGCAATATTCTCCACTCTATCCTTCTCTAATGCATTTCAGCGCGTATAGCCATAGAATCCTCGTGTATGATCGTTTACCGTTCATGGTTTCTCGCATGGCAATAGGATGTGGGCGGATATATCATCACACAATCTATAATATCATCTTGACACGTCTGGGCCCGGGATAGAATAGGTCCAGGGTGACTCTGATTGTCGTAGGAGGCGACGAAAGGAGACAACCCCCCCCCCCCCCCCCCTACGGTCCCGCTGAAGATTTGTCCTTCCACTTGGCCTTGGCCTCCCTTGTTTAATTCCCCTTGTTTCGACCCCCATGATTTGCAATGGATCTGATTCCTCACCAAAGATCTCCGTTAGAAGAAAGATGTAATCCCTGGTATATCGAGTTCTATACCTCTCGACGACATATCGGCTGATTCGACGTATTAAGGCTTCATCATACTCCTCCTCCAGCTGACATCAAGAGGCCCATGCCCTTCTTCGTTGCCACCTTCCGTCATCACACTCCTTGTCCTCCACCTGACATCAAGAGGCCCATGCCCTTCTTCGTTGCCACCTTCCGTCATCACACTCCTTGTCCTCCACCTGACATCAAGAGGCCCATGCCCTTTTTCGTTGCCACCTTCCGTTATCACACTCCTTCTCCTCCACCTGACATCAAGAGGCCCATGCCCTTCTTCGTTACCACCTTCCGTCATCACACTCCTTGTCCTCCACCTGACATCAAGAGGCCCATGCCCTTCTTCGTTACCACCTTCCGTCATCACACTCCTTGTCCTCCACCTGACATCAAGAGGCCCATGCCCTTTTTCGTTGCCACCTTCCGTTATCACACTCCTTCTCCTCCACCTGACATCAAGAGGCCCATGCCCTTCTTCGTTACCACCTTCCGTCATCACACTCCTTCTCCTCCACCTGACATCAAGAGGCCCATGCCCTTCTTCGTTACCACCTTCCGTCATCACACTCCTTGTCCTCCACCTGACATCAAGAGGCCCATGCCCTTTTTCGTTGCCACCTTCCGTTATCACACTCCTTCTCCTCCACCTGACATCAAGAGGCCCATGCCCTTCTTCGTTACCACCTTCCGTCATCACACTCCTTCTCCTCCACCTGACATCAAGAGGCCCATGCCCTTCTTCGTTACCACCTTCCGTCATCACACTCCTTGTCCTCCACCTGACATCAAGAGGCCCATGCCCTTCTTCGTTACCACCTTCCGTCATCACACTCCTTGTCCTCCACCTGACATCAAGAGGCCCATGCCCTTCTTCGTTACCACCTTCCGTCATCACACTCCTTCTCCTCCACCTGACATCAAGAGGCCCATGCCCTTCTTCGTTACCACCTTCCGTCATCACACTACTTGTCCTCCACCTGACATCAAGAGGCTTATGCCCTTCTTCGTTACCACCTTCCGTCATCACACTACTTGTCCTCCACCTAACATCAAGAGGCTTATGCCCTTCTTCGTTACCACCTTCCGTCATCACACTACTTGTCCTCCACCTGACATCAAGAGGCCCATGCCCTTCTTCGTTACCACCTTCCGTCATCACACTACTTGTCCTCCACCTGACATCAAGAGGCCCATGCCCTTCTTCGTTACCACCTTCCGTCATCACACTACTTGTCCTCCACCTGACATCAAGAGGCTTATGCCCTTCTTCGTTACCACCTTCCGTCATCACACTACTTGTCCTCCACCTGACATCAAGAGGCCCATGCCCTTCTTCGTTACCACCTTCCGTCATCACACTACTTGTCCTCCACCTAACATCAAGAGGCTTATGCCCTTCTTCGTTACCACCTTCCGTCATCACACTCCTTGTCCTCCACCTGACATCAAGAGGCCCATGCCCTTCTTCGTTACCACCTTCCGTCATCACACTCCTTGTCCTCCACCTGACATCAAGAGGCCCATGCCCTTTTTCGTTGCCACCTTCCGTTATCACACTCCTTCTCCTCCACCTGACATCAAGAGGCCCATGCCCTTCTTCGTTACCACCTTCCGTCATCACACTCCTTCTCCTCCACCTGACATCAAGAGGCCCATGCCCTTCTTCGTTACCACCTTCCGTCATCACACTCCTTGTCCTCCACCTGACATCAAGAGGCCCATGCCCTTTTTCGTTGCCACCTTCCGTTATCACACTCCTTCTCCTCCACCTGACATCAAGAGGCCCATGCCCTTCTTCGTTACCACCTTCCGTCATCACACTCCTTCTCCTCCACCTGACATCAAGAGGCCCATGCCCTTCTTCGTTACCACCTTCCGTCATCACACTCCTTGTCCTCCACCTGACATCAAGAGGCCCATGCCCTTCTTCGTTACCACCTTCCGTCATCACACTCCTTGTCCTCCACCTGACATCAAGAGGCCCATGCCCTTCTTCGTTACCACCTTCCGTCATCACACTACTTGTCCTCCACCTGACATCAAGAGGCTTATGCCCTTCTTCGTTACCACCTTCCGTCATCACACTACTTGTCCTCCACCTAACATCAAGAGGCTTATGCCCTTCTTCGTTACCACCTTCCGTCATCACACTACTTGTCCTCCACCTGACATCAAGAGGCCCATGCCCTTCTTCGTTACCACCTTCCGTCATCACACTACTTGTCCTCCACCTGACATCAAGAGGCCCATGCCCTTCTTCGTTACCACCTTCCGTCATCACACTACTTGTCCTCCACCTGACATCAAGAGGCTTATGCCCTTCTTCGTTACCACCTTCCGTCATCACACTACTTGTCCTCCACCTGACATCAAGAGGCCCATGCCCTTCTTCGTTACCACCTTCCGTCATCACACTACTTGTCCTCCACCTAACATCAAGAGGCTTATGCCCTTCTTCGTTACCACCTTCCGTCATCACACTACTTGTCCTCCACCTGACATCAAGAGGCTTATGCCCTTCTTCGTTACCACCTTCCGTCATCACACTACTTGTCCTCCACCTAACATCAAGAGGCTTATGCCCTTCTTCGTTACCACCTTCCGTCATCACACTACTTGTCCTCCACCTAACATCAAGAGGCTTATGCCCTTCTTCATTGCTACCTTCCGTCATCACACTCCTTGTCCTCCACCTGACATCAAGAGCCCAATGCCCTTCTTCGTTGCCACCTTCGGCCACTAACGCCGAAACGGCATTTTAATTTAATTTTCACCCTATCCTGAAGAAGAGCGGAAGAATTTTATTAAGAAGAGGCGGATCTAGGGGATAGTCTGTGCCTAAAGTAGGGGCCCCGAGGCCCTGAATGGTTCCACCCTAGGTTGCAGACACCTACTTCGCCTCTTCTTGAGAGTTATAGCTCAGCTATCAAACACTTCCAATACCGTGAAGATGGTTTAAAACTAAGTAGAACATGGACGCAGAGTGGCTGAAACGAGACAGACACATGGTGACGTCAGTGGCTGGGCGCGATGAGAGTTTGTGCAGGCGCAGCTGACTAATACAACTAAATGCACAACTTGTTTGGGTTCACACACACAGACGGACTGGGTTGAGTAGGTTTGTTCCGTGTGTGCACTCTTCAAGAATTACTTCTAAAGATGGACCGATGCAATCGGTACGAATCATAAAGATATTTTAATCGATTTTTATCGATGTTAAGCCTAGACCAGCTTACAAGATCCGGCAGCTTCTCAGGGTCAGTGTTCTTACACCTTGCACACGAGTTGCGGCCAGATCAAACATTGCCCTAGGTACTATTAGTAATTTTCAATGTTCATGTCGGAAACCTTATAATAATCTCCCATTCATTTATGTATCATTGCCTTTGTACGTTTTCAATTTTGTCATCTGACGCTTCTCGTTCTTTTTGATACCAGCTCCCGGCATTGGTGGATCCACTTCGAGGTGACCGTTGCCCGCAAAGAGAGCTCTTATCTTCCCTTTTGAAAACCCTTTATTCATCTGACGTTAAGGTCATCATTTTTACCATTCATGTTGATATATCTTCTTCGTATTTGCCGGCGGTCTTTGCTACCCAAACGCCAACCAAACTTCCATGACCCCTTAAACCCTAATACTCCAAATTATTGGATTTTATTTTCTTTGTGACGACCTGGGCGATTGGCGAGATATATTATTGTGCCGACGTCATATAATCCTGCTATCGAATATGTCATAATACCCCAAATATTCATACATCATAATTTGAAGGATACACACAAAGGCATGTCCGTGAACATGGCACTTATATTATAATAATAATAATAATAATAATAATTATAATTATTATTATTATTATTTTTTGGTTGCCTGTCTGAGCCCCCGGCTATTTGGCTCAGGGTAACTCTGCAAGTCATAAGAGGTGACACTGTTGATTACCCCAATCACCCCGTAACGTCAAACGACCTTGTTAACACCAACGCGAGATTGGACCAATCCTACCAAGAATGGTATTTTTTCGTGCTTATACAAGTTTTTGTTTTCAACGATTTTCTACGCCCTGTTTTATCTTCCAACGGGCAAGCTAGCAGGGTGATAGCAAGGTTCTATTCGAAACCAAGAAGTTTTGTCGATAGTACGAAGGTAATGAAACATAGGGACCTCCACCGGTCCCAGCCGCCTGCAGCGACTCACGCTTGAGTCCACCCTATTGAACTCCAGGGCCAACAAAACCGTACAAGAAACCCTGATCGCCCAGCAACCAGCCTCCAGACCTCCAGTCGCACATATACATGCAAACACTGTATATGCCATACATTCATACACACTTCACAATATACATACAACAGAACATCGTGATTAACAGTAGACCAAAAAAAAGTGATAGCCAAATGCCAAGCTATAAACTGGCCTTCTTCGTGCGAGCAAACTGCTGACGTGCGTAGAGCCGCGCTCAATTACACAAGAAACAACTCACGTGAAACAATGAAAAAAACTAAACCATACGCAATACGACGACGAAAGCGGGACTCGAACCCAGCACGACGAACATAGTCCCTGGCAGGACAAGATCGCGCCAATCCGCCGACAATGCTCGAACAGAAGTTCGAAAGTAGTTCTCATAAGAACTGTCTCATACGGACTAAGTAGCAGGAATTGACCTTAAAACCGTCCGGGTTAAGACTTACCACTCGTCCCGCCTGAGACCGAATTAAAATCCCGACGCAACGAGGTTAATCACGACGCTGACACACATACGAAGAAACAACACAACAAGCAATAATCAACCCCTAAGTATGAAACCAAAATTCGAATACCCTTACCCCCCACACAAAATCCAACCATTGTAACCACGAACTTTATCATTTTCATATATCTTTTAAATTTAGTTCCTCATAATTAATATATTATTATAATTATTTTATTGTATTATTTCATATTTCTTTATATATTCTTAATGTATTTTGTATCAGTGTTATTGTACAAATAGATTTTATTTATTTTGTATTTTGTATTATGTTATTGTAATTAATAGTATAATTTTTGCAATTTTTGTTCGTGTTTACATGTATAGTTAACTGTACGGCTGAAGAGAGCCTCCGCACAGGCGGTGGCGGCTCTGCAATAGCCTATACATTAAATAAATAAATAATCCTCCAGTGCAGAGAGGCTATCAACACAGAGAGAGAGAGCAGAGAGAGACACACACACACATCCACAGGTACGCTACATCTTAATGCCACGGTCGCGATAAAACAACAAAAAAAAATCATCTCAGACATGGAAAACCACAGAAAACAAAAGAAAACCGGTGCCTCTAACCAACTTTGTTGAAGACAAAGTCAGCGCCTATACCAAATTTGGTATGTCAAAAAAAGAAATGATTTCAAGACAGGCGGCACTACAAACTGGTATGTCATAAACCAAAGTTGGAACTACGTTAACGAAATCGAACAAACCAGCGCTTCCATCGACATAGCAAAAAACTTTCGTGATAAACCAATTTGTCATGAATCAAATTGGCTCCGGCAGCCTCCACCAACTTTGTTATGTACCGAATTCACGCGCCGACCAATGAACCCTTACCACCCTGGTACGGGACTCGAACCCATGTTCAGCTCGGCCGTCACAAGGTTTTACTGGGGGCGTAACCCTCTCTTGACATACGTGAGCTACCTACCCTTGTCCCTACCACCCTGGTATGGGACTCGAACCCATGTTCAGCTCGGCCGTCACAAGGTTTTACTGGGGGCGTAACCCTCTCTTGACATACGTGAGCTACCTACCCTTGTCCCTATCACCCTGGTACGGGACTCGAACCCATGTTCAGCTCGGCCGTCACAAGGTTTTACTGGGGGCGTAACCCTCTCTTGACATACGTGAACTCGTACATTTGGGATCGTTGCTATGTCTGAGGAAGACCGGGAGACTAGGTACTTAAATCAACAGTCCTGGGTTCAAACAAATTGATGAACCGTACATTTATTATTTTAGACAATCGACATTCATCCTACCGTGGCAAAGACGTGGCGTACCGATCAGGATCTATCTGGCCCTTTAATCTACTACTAAGGAGTCACACTACCTTGGTTGGCTTTCGCCCCGTCCGTACGCCCCTCGTGACTCCTTGGTTCGTTCCTCAACGATAGTCCTTGTGCCCCATGGCATCGTCGGTCGCTCTCGGCCCGTTCCATCTTCATGTGCCCACATATGCGTCCATCTTCAACGGCTCCTCCGACCGATCCCCCCTAAGACTCCGAGACACCACTTTTAATCCACCTCGACCGTATCACGTCACCTTCCCCCCTTTTTACCCCCCATTGGCTTGTGCTAGCTGCTCATGACTATAATCACCAATCAATTTTCATGGTTCGACCCCCCACTCAAGCAAAAATGCTAGAGTGGGGCTCAGACCAAACTCCTAACAACAATCCAACTTGGGCCTCCCAAAACCCCTGACACAGCAAAGTTGCTAAATTACTATTATGACCATTATGCTGTGTCAGTATTCTAATGTAAATTGTTCCCCTAGATAGATGATTACACAATAGCCAGCTCAGCACCTACCTGATTGTGATCAAAACATAATGTTGTTTACCCATATGTCACATTCAAGTAGAATAAAACACGAAAGTGAAGGAATCCAGTGTGAAAATCAATAAACTTCCATTTTCACACTACAATATTGTATCGATCGGTCTTCCGTCTTATGTTTTGATACTAATCTATCTATCGTAAGAGGCGACGAAATCTGGCTCTCCCCTTTCTCTTCTACTCTTAACCTGTCCTCCAACTTTTACCCATAGGTACAATTCCCTACCCTCAACCCCTTTAAGTCACAATCGGCTAGTTGGCAGTTTACATCGATGTAGGTGATTAAACAATTAAAATAATAAGCAATCCCTCATCGAGACATTATTTGATTTTATTGTACTGGAACTGTATACCTTGCTTTAAGTATTTAAATGCTCTGCCTGTGAATACAGCTGATTGTGGGTATGACGTCATATGACATAACACCGGTGTATTGTTGTGGCCCTTCCTCCCATCTTGTAACACCCGTTGGGCTCCAGGACCCAGGGTGGCTCTGCCTTCCATACGAGGAGATAACATGCGATTATGTCTCATGGTCCTGTGGTTGGCCCCTTAAGAAAGAAAATTATCTTCATACAGATTATTATTGATTAAAAATAAAATAAAATCATTGGTGTCGGAAGTGATGTGAAGCGATGGTCAGTATTCCAGTCTGTCAATGCACACTTCGTACCGAAGTGCGTCCCTCTTGGTGGTGACCGCTGCCAGCATAGAGGGCTCTTGTTTATATCTTTGATAATTCCTTATCTCATTATCGCGGCCCGTCTACTTTATCAATGTTGTGTTCTCTGTCTCTCGTCTCATTCTAATTCATGGCGGCCATCTTTGTGTACTAAATGGCCACTAACCCCCCCCCCCCCCTCCTTAACCCCCACTCCTCTCTACATGTTATTGTATTCCCTTATAATCCACACCTGTGTGGTGGACTTGATTCATACGATGTTATGTGACCTGTAACTATTGCGTAAGTGATAAAACAAACAAAAAAAATCATTTATCAACACATTATTTGATTAAATGATACTGGAACTGCATGCCTTGCTCTAAGTACAAAGGCTTGTCTCAGTTCATTGTCTGGCATGTCCGAGGATGTGTATCTTAACTTCGTGATTAGTCATCCCTGGACCTGATGGAATCTTGTTTATTATTTCCATGGCATAAAAGCAAGACGGCACCCACATATCTATAAATCATATTCGAGAAAAATATTATCCTAACTGTTATTATAACATCTTCAATAAAGTATCTTAAGTAATTTCTAACTGTACCTAACTATTGCTTCCTACTGACGGTAAAATCCCTCCAATGAAATGTTATAAATGTTTTCCATCGAGCAAACGAGGAATCACAAGTAGATGATAATGCACCACTTTGAACCCTTTATATCCTCGATCATTGTGCCTGCCCAGGGACTGCTATACCTTATCGTGGTGGGCAGGTTTGCGTGTTTTGTTGATCCCGAGAGCTATGCCGGCGGAAGCGTATGCTTCTGGTAGGGCCACCCTAGCCGGACTGGTCGAGGAGGAGAAGTCAGACGAAGTGCAGTCCACACCCCAATCCCCTTTCCTCCCCTTTCCCCTTTCCTCACGCGCCCTCCTACTTGCCCCTTTCCTCCAAAGAGCCCCCAATTTCATCTTTATTATCACCCACTCATCGTCTTGATTAGCCAAGTTGACAAAATATAAGACGTTAAGCCCAAATATCAATCAATCGATCATTGTGAGCAAAAAGCCAGGGATGGGGATACGGTTCTATTTGCATCTCTATTGCTAATTGAAGAAAGTAGTCTAAAATGTCTACCGAAAAATAAGTGTACACCACTGCACCACTTAGCACCACTTAGAATCCTTAATATTCTTGATCATTGTGAGCAAAAATCCAGCGATTGGGATACGGTTCTATTTGCATCTCTATTGCTTATTGTAGAAAGCAGTCTGAAATGTCCACTGCAAAATAAGTGTACACTACAGCACCACTTAGCACCACTTAGAATCCTTAATATTCTTGATCATTGTGAGCAAACATCCAGCGATTGGGATACGGTTCTATTTGCATCTCTATTGCTAATTGTAGAAAGCAGTCTAAAATGTCCACTGCAAAATAAGTGTACACCACTGCACCACTTAGCACCACTTAGAATCCTTAATATTCTTGATCATTGTGAGCAAAAACCCAGCGATTGGGATACGGTTCTATTTGCATCTCTATTGCTAATTGTAGAAAGCAGTCTAAAATGTCCACTGCAAAATAAGTGTACACCACTGCACCACTTAGCACCACTTAGAATCCTTAATATTCTTGATCATTGTGAGCAAAAATCCAGGCGATTGGGATACGGTTCTACTTGCATCCCTTATTGTAGAAAGCAGTCTAAAATGTCTACTGAAAAATAAGAGTTCACCACTGCACCACTTAAGCACCACTTAGAATCCTTAATATTCTCGATCATTGTGAGCAAAAATCCAGGCGATTGGGATACGGTTCTCGTTGCATCTCTAATTGTAGAAAGAAGTCTAAAATGTCCACTGCAAAATAAGTGCACAACAGAAAAATTATACATTGACCCAGCTCTTATATCCTCGAGTCTTGTAGTAAGCCAGCACTGTAAACCTCCCCAAGACATCGCTTGCATGAGCTCATTTGTACTTAGAAGTAGGGACTGTAGAACTCTTTTGATAGGGATCATATTGTCTCTCGTTTCTCGTCTGGACCTGGGATAGAATTGGCCTAGGGTAACTCAGCTGGTCGTAAGAGGCGATCGAATGATATCCTCCCTATTGCCGTAACTACTTTTTAAATTATAATTTATAATATAGAAATCTGTTTCTCGTAAGAGAAACTATAGGTTATCGCCCATTTCCTTCAAACATATCCTTACATTACGGCAATTGTCACCTCCCTGTTCAACACAATACTAATAGATACAATTTTGTTTTTTATTTCCGACTCTAGCCACTCTTAAATGTAGTTATTCCTCCATGTCTCCTGCCTGATTACAAGATAGAACAGCCCCATAATGGCTCTGTCTTTTGTACTCGGAACCAGGCGATAATCAAATGCTACAATTATTCACAAATCAGTGAAATCACTTTTAGTATTTTGTTTCGCTATATACTGTGACTGTTCTTCAACCTTACTCTGGGACGGTATCATTATTGTATTGTGGATTATCTTTTCCACTGTATATGCTAAGAACTATGAACGATTTTTGTCTTCTGCTGTGAAATTCCAGCAATGAACTTCTATAACTGTTTACTATCTAGCAGATTAAGTTTTGTAATGAACTTCGAGACACCTTTTTATCCTCGGGTCGGGTCGTAAGCGCTCCCTCCCACTGTAAACCACCCCAAGACACCACTTGTATGAGCTCTTCGTATTTAGAAGTAGGGACTGACGAGGAACGCTTGTGATATGAATCAAGTTTTCTCTAGTTCATAAGCTAAGGCTCGGATACAGTTGACGTAAGGCGACTCAGCCGGCAGAGTTGGGGAAGTTACCCAAAAATAGTAACTTTTTAAAAGCTGAGTACGTGGATTTTAAAAGTAATTAGTTAAAAGTTAAAGTTAGTTTATAAATAAAGTAACTAGAAAGTTAAGTTACCCAAAAAAGAAACTTTTGAAAGTTAGGCTACGTTTTCATATGCCCGTTTGACGCGACGCGACGGAAATGGTATTATTGGCCAATCTCAAACATGAATGGACTTTCCTGTATGTTTTTTATTTTGTTTCTGTTTGGGATTGGTCAATAATACAATTTCCATAACGTCGCGTCGCGCCAAACAGACACACGAACACGCGGCCTTAGTCTTACGGCGTTCGTGGCAGAAATGCTAATTTTATGGAAAATAAAAATACATAACAAATAAAATCAATAAGAAATGTAAATCAATAACGTATAATGTATTTTTCACATTAATACAAATTTACATTGACTGCATACAGCCCACTTCCATGATCTTGAACCTACTGTACCTACCTAGGTCTAGGACTGCTTAGATGTCAACTTTCTCACCTTGATCTCTTATAGGTTAAGTCGGTGTTAGATCATTGATTATTTTAAAATATCATTTAGACTAATTTGACAAGAAGAACTCGATATAGACAAAAAATGCACAAAATGCAGCCTAGAATGCCTTAGTTTTGACTAAGGTTATTTTTTTAGTAAAACAAAATAACCTAAGTCAAAACTAAGGAATTTAAGCTGATTATATAGGCCTAGTATTTATAAAAAATAAACATGGTTTTAAATGCAGCCAAACCACATGAAGTGCAAGCATTGATGGGCAGTAATGTTAACCTACATTTTGTTTTTATAGCACTTGTAAATAGTTAATGCTGTAAATCAGTCACTATCTCTAATTACAAGCCAGTTTTCAAAAAATGTCAGTGTTCTCTGAATAACAAGCTCGCGTCACACGTGGTGCTATAATGACCCGATCGTAATGGAATGCGGTTCCAATCATGCCCTTCACTATACGTAGGGGGCGATTGTCGCACATTTCCCCCCCTACTCACTGGTTTGGGGGTTACACTTGCTCTCCGTGAACGACCCTGCCAAGTATTCCCCGCACTGTTTACACTCCGAGACCGACCCCGCGGAGTATTCCTTTCACTACTTGCATTCTGTATAAGATCCTGGTGAATATTCCTCCCACTACTTGCACTCCCTGAACGACCCTGCCAAGCATTCCCCGCACTGTTTACACTCCGAGACCGACCCCGCGGAGTATTCCTATCACTACTTGCATTCTGTATAAGATCCTGCTGAATATTCCACCCACTACTTGCACTCTGTATAAGATCCTGCTGAATATTCCTCCCACTACTTGCTCTCTGTATAAGATCCTGCTGAATATTCCTCCCACTACTTGCACTCTGTATAAGATCCTGCTGAATATTCCTCCCACTACTTGCACTCTGTATAAGATCCTGCTGAATATTCCTCCCACTACTTGCACTCTGTATAAGATCCTGCTGAATATTCCTCCCACTACTTGCACTCTGTGAATGACCAGGCTGAATATCCCCACCACTACTTGTAGGTCTACTGCGTGAATGACTGCTGAATATGGCGCCACTACCTGGCGGCTGATGCGAGATGCATCAGGCTTGGACAAGAAAACACGTTCATTATTGGGAAAACCGGATGTTTGCGGAGTACAGTTATGCTCAAAACAAAAGTAACTTTCAACTTAACGTTTATTGAAAGTTGCCGAAAATAACTATCAGTTACTTTAAAAAGTTACTGATTTTGGAAAAGTAACGTGTTACCCTAAAAGTTTCTAAAAAAATAACGCGTTACCGCTTATCCCCAACTCTGTCAGCCGGTCATGAGAGGCTACCGTATGAGATCCTCCTAATGTGGACTGTCACATTCCTGATTACTGTAGTTCCCCAATCTCTCACCCTTACGCCAATCTCCTCCGTTTTGTCGCGGAAGTGAAAGATCCAGGGTAGCTCTGCCTGTCGTTACAAGTCCGGGGCTAAACGTTGGTGTCATAAAGTTAAAATTAAAATCATTTTACACACAACAAACAAATAGCGAAATGAAGAACAACAAATGGATGTAATTGAAGAGAATTCAATGCCGCTCCAGTAGGGGTGCAATGGTATAACCTAGATTAGATGTCTACAAGAAACACTACATGATAGGGAGTCTGCCACTTGTTCTACTCTCTGTCGACCATGATTGTATCGACGAGCCTTGCCTGGTATTAACACGACTATTCTTATGTCAAAAACATATTTTAACACTGAAATACTTAACCAATATTGTTTCTTTCCAGTTTTTTTTTTATCATAAGATCTTAAATATAGAGTTACCTAAAGGACAGTCGTATTGAGTCTTGTGAGTCGGCGAGGGATTTTGAGGTGAAGAAGGAAGGTCGTTCTTTACCGTTGTCATCGACATGGTACAAACCTGCTGGTGTCCTGACTGGGCTATCACGAGGGCTAGCATCAGCACATAACCAATCCTATGCAAATAGGTTTTGTGAAGACGAACGGTAAGAGTGCCTGTGAATTCAAAAAGTCTTCTTTACATAGTTTGGACTCGTCTCGGCCCGGGGACTGCTATTCGTAAGAGGCTACGAAATGAGAGCCTGTCCCATTCCCTCCAGTGGTTAAGGTGGACTGGGAGAAATAACTGTATGCACTGCTGCTGTGCAATGTAGACACGAGAGGATCCCCAGGGGGTCTGGGGGGTGCGTCCCCCCAGTTTTGCCCCCCCCCCCCCCCCAGGGAACTTTGTTACAATGTTTTGTCACTATGTCACGAGCACGTTTAAATAACTTTTGACAGGGATTGGGAGTTGAAGAACCGTGCTAAAATAATAATTCTGTGGTGGAAAACCCAAAATTGAAACATTTAACTTACTTCATAAAAACAGTGGATGAGCCCAAAACGGTTCAACAGAACTCGCCAGTATGCATAACATCCATACAAATTAGTGCCGGTATGGCATACCGTCAGTAATTTTGATAACGGTATGCATACCGGCTCATATACCGTACCACTTTAACCACCGCCCCCCCCCCCCCCCCCCTCTGTCCCCGTGAAGATTCATCGTTCCACTTGGCCCTGCCCCCCTTTGTAGGACTCTTGTCCGTATGACGCCCCACGCGACGTACAATGGATCTGATTCGGACGTGGCTTATTTCATCTTCATCATCACCCGCTCATCGTCTCGATTAGCCATTGTCACACAAATATGAGACGTTAAGCCCAATTAATCAATCAATCTTTACACAGTTTTAAGGCAATGAGGTGTTCAACCTCTCATGGAGACTTGCGTGACATTTGTTACCCAGGTCATGTAGTGGTCTAGGATGGATGATATGGTGGATAGGTTGGGTATATGAGGTAGGTTCTCTTGTGTCGAGAGTCCCGTATCGCGGCAGTGTTCCCGGTGAGGGGAGAATACCCTATTTTGATAGTAAATTCCCTACGAACTCGACTACCTGCTGCGTGAACTTGCATTTTTAAATGTTATTTTTATGCTATATGTTAAGTTTTTTTAATCGCAATAGTCTGCATTTCGCTTTCTTTTTGGTAGCGCCCCCAAAACAGAGATCATCTAGGTACACGGTAACTCCTGGCATCAATGTTATTATTTCCTCTATTAGGTTATAAAATACAGCAGGGGATCCATTCCAGCCATAATTAATTTTATTGTTACGATAAAGTCCTTTATGGGTATTAATAGTCAAATACATCGATGAGACCTCGCTCACTTTTACTTGAAAGTATGCGTTTTTGATGTCAATTACTGAAAAATAATTACAGTTATATACCCCAGTTTGTTGTCATCTAATCAAAGGCTGGAAGAGGATAGTGTTCAAGTTCCAGTGACCGGGTTCAATGTTTTTTTGAAATCACCACACAAAACCATCAACTTGATCGCTATCCCTCTTCCTTACAACAACAATAGGGGTTGACCACTCCTAATACCTCACAGGTTTAAAAGCCCTTTCCCTTCTGCTATCTGCTTATTTAATTCTTGCTCCACTGCATACCTTAGTCCAGAAGATACAGGATAACCTTTTTTAAAAACAGGAGTTAGAGTAAGAAAGAAAAAGTCAGATTTAACTTAAACCTGCTTTTAGTGTAATATAGGCTTCGTAATTTCAATTTTTTATTTCCACTACCCCTTCAGATGCCAGATTGGGGTATTGGATTTAATAAGTTGCACAATTTGGTTGTGAGATTGATCGTTAAACTTAATATCTTAAGTTGCTCTCATTAACTACTCATTAACAATAGTATCTACTGTCGTTCGGTTGTTTTCGTGTCCGAATGACCATTATAGACTAGTTTTAAAATATTCGCTACTACTACTGTAGCTTTTCATTTGATAAAACTAGGTCTTCCACTCTACTACTCTATACGTTAATCTATGAATACTCTTTACTCTCTCTCTCTATACTCTGTCGACCTACAGTTGTTATGATTTTGCGATAAATTTGATTTTACTAGCTTCGATCCAATTTCTACCTAACAAGACTTGTTTAGTGTCTACATTGATAATAACTATCGGCGACGGAAGTGTGTTGTACTTAACACCTGCATAAGACACATATGATTGTTTTTCCTTCTATATTGAAATGGTCGCCACTAAATGTTTTATTTTTCGTTTCGTCTTTGACAGTGGACAGAAGGAAAATATATCTTTGTATTCTGAAAACGTCATAATCGAGACGTCAGCGCAAGTCAATTGCCATGCTTAGAGTTTGAGTTTGAGTTATAAAATTAATTGCAAAAGGATTAATTGCAACAAATAATTTGCATGATATTACTTTGATTGATCCGTCATTTGAAGATTCATCTGCATTTGTTGATTCAGAATCCGACTACAATTTCAATTATTCGATTACATTTATATAGCTGACATTTAATAACTGTTGTGATGCGGGGTTGTACTCATGGGCTTCGCGGGTGGTGGGGGGGGGGGGGGGGGGGGGAGGCATTTGCCCTTCCCCCTGGATTTGCTCCTTTTCACTGCCGAACTATAATGAAGCTCTCAGATATGTCCTGCGATGCAGATGCAGCAGCTATGGTATGCTCCGATAGTAAAAGCGCACTCCAGGCCCTCCACGTCATGTTCTCACCTCACCACCTTATTGTTGACATTCAGTAGGCCTACTATCTGGAGAAACTACATTCTCGAGGCTTTAAAATCCAATTCTGCTGGGTCCCAGGCCATGTAGGCATTAAAGGCAACGAACAGGCAGACTTGGCAGCAAAGACGGCGGCAGAACTGGCAAACGTCGACTTTGACCTCGTCCCTGTTCCCGATGTCAACAGTGGATATAAGAACCACATGATTAGCATTGGTCAGGTTTGTTGGGACACAAACTACGTCGAGTGATGCCCTCACTCTCAGTCAAGGTGCGACCCCCATCGACCCAGCTTTCTCGTCGCGAGGAGGTTGTGATGACCCGGGTTCGGATAGGGCATACGCACTTGACGCATGCCTACCTTTTTGACCGAGAAAAGATTGCCCCGAATTGTGTGTGCCACATGTGATGCCATACTAACTGTACAACATCTATTGGCCGAATGCTCTTTATATGATGGCTTAAGACTCCTACTGGGTCTAAGCCAATCATATGAGGAGCTACTGTCCCATGACAACTGCAGAAAGCTTCGTAACTGTTGGGAAAAAGCTAATCTTAATAATCGACTGTAAGTGCTCAACATTTCTTATCTCTCCGTAGAGTGTCTTCAAAAATCCACCCAGCATGTTGAATACCCTCGTATGTGTAGAAAACTCGTTGTTATTTATTTACTTCCCATTTTATGTCGACCGTGGCAATGTTACTATGACAACGACTATTAATCCTGTCTTATGATGACCTTGGCAATGTTCTACTGACAACGAATCTATTAACCACCTCTAATGATGACTGGCTTTGATCTGATAACCTCGATTCTCTTGACTTCCGTAAGTCGGTCTTGGCAGATTTTCGTTCTCGTTATATTACATTTCAAAATATACTTGTTCAACCATAGTTCACTTATTACATACATCCTGGAGGTGCGAGTGACCCTCGCCGTTAAAAGTGCCCTAAATAAATAATAATTATAATATTCAAGAATTTAATCCTTTTACTGGCTATGCGATACGCGCTATATGCGCCATTTCATATCAAGTATGTAAATAAAAAATAAGAAAAAATAACAAATAACTTAAATTGTAGTCAATTTCCGTCTGTAGTGTGGATATAAATCACAGCAGCACTGACTGATTGTTACGAGCGGGGGCAATATGACCACGCCACCCCCAGCCCCCGCACCACTCGGTACGTGCTCGATAACTAGCTTCCTATTTTATTAACATATTTTTCATCTCACAAGTCGCAAGACATTGGTCCTACGTTTTGATGATTTCTGTCATACAGTATGTTTTTTAATTTGATTATTACGAGTATATTTTATATCTATTACCTGTTAATAAATCTAAATGGAACCCTGTTTTGACAAAGTGCCTACACGATTAATTCATTTCATTCAGAACCCACTTGAACAACCCAAAATTGGATAAAATGTGTTGAAAATTCTCAAAAACATCCTGCGGGTAAATCGGGAAGTGTTAGTCCACTATGCCTCCTCCCCCCCCCCCCCCCCCGCCCCTTGAAAAATATCCTGGTGGCGCCCATGGTCGTACCATAGATATAAATATTGTTACCAAGATACGTAACTCACTGCTATCTGGACGTACCGAAACCGATTCTCTTTTGAGATTTCAACAATGGATTATTCTCGGAACGTCGCCATATTGTATACTTAGAAATGATTATTTTCAATGCTGAAATGACTTCTTCATGTCCAATGGGTATACAGATACTC
The DNA here is from genome assembly GCA_945910005.1 of Isoperla grammatica. Taxonomy (NCBI): domain Eukaryota; kingdom Metazoa; phylum Arthropoda; class Insecta; order Plecoptera; family Perlodidae; genus Isoperla; species Isoperla grammatica. Next base: position 26,923,546 of record OX246745.1, read on the forward strand.
GCGTACTTTCTTTTTATAGCCATCAATATCAATGACATACGCCAGGCGATGTATAACACATTGAAAAACACACATGTTAAAATGTAAACAAACTGGCAATCATACAATATGGCGGGCATCGAGGATCGAGCATAGGTCCTTCGTTGGCTCCCAGCCGCTTCGTCTACCCCTCTGCAGCAGCAGACAGCTGCTATAGTTGCCCCAACGCAAGTATTCTGATGCTTACGACACAGCCGAGTCCAAGGTGTTCTACTTTGCTAATTCCTAACATCTAATATAAACAGGTATATTGGGTATAATTTAAAACCTTCCGTTGGTTACCTGTAACGGTGGGTGTGGCCAAACCGCCTGTGCACTCGACTAGGCCGAACTATGCTTATACGAATGTGTGAAAGAACGCCAGGTTTATGTTGATTTTTTTTATAAATTGGCGCGGTTGAAAGGGCAGTTGACAGACCTGAGATCGGTATGCGAATACTTTCCTTGGGACTAGTATATCTGTTGATTTTCTTTCAATTGGCGCGGTTGAAAGGGGCAGTAGACAATGACCTGAGATCGGTATGCGAATACTTTCCTTGGGACTAGTATATCTGTTGATTTTCTTTCAATTGGCGCGGTTGAAAGGGGCAGTATACAATGACCTGAGATCGGTATGCGAATACTTTCCTTGCGACTATACGTGTCCCACACGGCCGCAGTTTCTTACTCTGCATATATCTGGTCCATGACTTGTGTACCCACAGCACTAGTCTATCCGATAGCCTGAGAGCGTGAAATGCCTCTTCTAGTCCCGTGTCGAAAGGTGTGCCTGAAGACGTATCTAATTGTTTATACACCATTTCAAACTTTTGTGCCAATGTAACAGCCAAGTCGAAAGTTAACTTTTCTGTGCAAATTAATTGCCTATTTTTTTTATTCTAATGTGCGTAACGTTTTGAACAAACGATTGCAACAATGCAGTCTAAAATTGTGCTGCTGTGTTTGCTCCCGAACCAGCAGCAGACGGACGCGTGATGCGCCGAAACGAATTGCGTAACAGACTCGCATGCGTTGTTTCCTAGAGGCCAAAGGGAGTAGCCGCGTCAGTGACAACACTTCGTTCATACCGTTGCCCAAGAATATTTTTTACATTGTTGAGTGTTTTCTCGACTGGTCGTTGTGGGAGGCATGCTTTTTTTAAATCACCTGGTTCCAAATATACTAATTACATATCACCAACCATCGGCCACCTGATTTATGTGAAAATACGCTTCCACACGATCGTAATACGCTTCAATATCTTCTCTAGTTTCATCAGATATGTCTGGTCTTCCTCTACGCGCTACTGTTTTGGTCCAAGAGAAATCAAACTGTTTCCGATAGTTATCCCTATCCACTTGCGCTTGTTTAAGGAATCATTCAATTGTAAAGCAAATAGGTAACCGAAAGTGTCCGTACGACGGAATAATACGTTTAAATAATAATATTCATTACTATTGTTCCAAATTCAAGGATTTGCACACTTAAGCCTACCTAAAGTTTGTTTTTCATATTACACTAACTTTACACCTTCTACGAACCCAGGTGCTTCACAAGCTAATTCGAACCTACAGCGGAAGCGGAAGGTATAACTACAATGTTTAAGTATAAATTGAGTAAAATTTCGTGTACATTAGGTATATTAATTTATTTTCACTTCTAGAGTACGGTACAATCAACTGTAATAATATACGGTATGTACTACCTTTTATTTTAAAGCGTTACCATGCACAGCTAAAATTATTACGCATATACGAGTTGACAGCGACTTCGTCGCAAATTGTCTTCCGGGGAACGTTCCTTCCTCGTTTCTGCGTTTACGTTGTCTCGTGGTCAGATGGCAGCTCAGCTTGTCACAACGATCTTGTCGTGCTAGGCACACGTGTGCTGAGACGCACTTCCACTTTCTCTCGCCCGCAGCGCTGGCTTACTACCAGCCCAGCAGTCACTGTCAGGGGCGTAGCGAGGGGGGGATTAGGGTGTTCGACCCCCCCCCCCCCCACGAAAAAAGTGTTTATTCTCAAAACGCAATTATACTCTTATTTGTAGACTATAATTACAATTATTATTAATTGAAAAACCTATTTCTCGAATAATTATAAATCCAATGCTTCTAAATAAAGAGTCCGAAACAATTACAGTATGTCGGCTGCGAACTTTTCGGTATTTTTTAAAAACATACATCCAGCCGCTCCACCACCCCGCTTCGGCAATTTTTTTTTAAGGGTTACCATCCTTCCTAGAATGACTGGGACAGTCCCGTTTTTGAAGGGAATGTCCCGTGTCCCTACTTCACGCTGCCTGGACGACAAAAATTCCGGTTTTGAGGAAACGTTTACACAACATCTAAAAATTAGCAGACTACGTTACGAATCAAATTCGCATTAAAACTAGTTTTAGGAACCTAAAATTAACAGCCTTCAAGAAAAATTTCGCCTCAGGCCCCAGCTGGTCCACGCCACCTCGTTTTCGGAAAAGCCACTCCCCCGAACCAAAATCCTGGCTACGCCCCTGGTCACTGTCTTCTCGGTCTGAGCGCTTACTGACCCAATCCAGCAGGCTCTGGACCTGAGCCGTAGTACGGTGGCGCCGTCTACGTCAAGGAATGCGTGCATAGCTCAACTATTGCATGGCATGATCAACGATTATCATGATTTTCATGAACATTTCCAATATTGGTATCGATAATATCAAAAGTAGATTCACTATGCAATAACAGATTACAACATTTTTTTTTTTACTTTAAGAAGTGTGACCAAACAGGGTAAAAAAAGAGTTAAATATACATTTTCCATTTTTATAGTTCAACATTTTAAAGAGTACGGAGGATATATATATATATATAAAAAAAAAAACAAGTTCGTTTTAAATTTTTCCGATATCGAGATGGAACCGCATATCGAAAACATTCCGAGATGCTGATGTAACGAGTAATCAACATTTTTTCCCATTCCCACTCTATAAATGATCTGTCTGAATGATTTGATTAGGTATCTTAAGCACACCTAAACGAGCTCTCAGGTCCAAGCTCTGTCAACAACAGGCAATTTATCTGCAGTGAAATAAATGACGGGGTCTATAGTCTATACTAAGGCTGGGAGAAAACGTTTAATTTTATACACGTTTATGTTTTCGAAATTTCCGTGGTTAAACGTTTTAACTTAACACTCCTTCAATTCAAAAAACGATAAAGTCTAAGTTACAATTTTCACCGAAAAAAAAACGTTTAACGACATGTCACGGGGAACAAATAAACGCATTGTTATCAAGATTGTTCAGTCCTAGCTGTCATTTTGTCACAGGGCACGGTTTACCGTGTACACGTGTATCGTCGTGCGTTTACACGTCTCAGCCCTAGTTTACACGACCCCTCGCAATCACTCGGTCCTGTCGTGTAAGCATCAACTTTCCAAACAACAACTGGACACTTCATCGTACGCATCCTTGAAAACTGTAGTCAGGGGCGTTGGAAGTACATTTTGCTAGGGGGGCAAGCACTTATGGGTTACATAATATAAATAATTTAAATAAATGTAGAAATGGCTTTTTCGAGAAATTTCGGAAGTCTTTCCAAATACCATCAAGTCTCACCGATGATATTGTTCTGGCCGTATTACGGTTGTCCATTTTTATATTTAGGCACCATTTGTATTCTTAATGTTGTTAAGTTTATGTATAAATTGTAATTTGTTTCGATTTTCGTTTTGATATAAGTTATTGTATGTTATTCTGTGTCTTACGGCAATAGCTTTGTCTGCAGAGACCGAATAAAGGTTGTTATTATATTTATACGTTCTTATAAAAATGTTCACCTTTTCTTGCAAAAAACACCTGCATGTGTATACCATTGATGAACAGCATAGCGGTGATGATAAGTTCGTACCGAATCAAACATCACAGCTTTTTTTCGGTCAATCCCACTTCAATCTTATGCAAAGTTTTCATGTATTAGTTTTCTACGGCCTTCACTAACACCAACGATAACTTCATCGTATTACAGTAAAATAATATATACACATATGTCTATATACACATATACACAACACAAGCAACAACGAACGAACAAGCGGTAAATATTGGAAATTTAATTATGTTTTGATTCTATGTTCGTTGCTCAAACGCACATCATTCAGCACGCCCCAAATACCTCAGCTCGTTCGGGTGTTTTTTTTTTACAAATTAATTGCCACTTTCCTTTATGTTCAAGCTCATGAGACGATCGTTATGAATGTGCAGTACCCCGTCTGGGCCCGGGAAAGAATAGGCCCAGGGTCACTCTGCCAGTCGTAAGAGGCGACAAAAGGAGACCCGTCTGGGCTCGGGTTCACCCCCAGCCAGATTGGGCGCGGTCAAAACCAGCCCGGCGGAGCTTGGGGTAGAATAGGCTCAGAGTTGCTCTGCTAGTCGTAAGAGGCGACTAAAGGCCCTGTCCCTTCCCCCCCACTGTCCCACTGAAGATTTCTCCTTCCACATGGCCCTGCCCTCCCTTGCTGGACTTCCCCTTACGACGACTCCCGTTCCGACGACTTAGTGTTTCGTGAAATCATCCTACTAATGCCTACCGTAATGTCAAACCTTTTTGTTACAATTAGAACAAGTGTCCGGTCATAGGAAATGCCTGCTTATCTCGCCGAATAATCCTAGACGAAGGGACACACAGGCCTGCGCTTTGTTGTGCAGACTCGGCTGTGAGTCTTTCAAAAGCAAAACCTTTCATTCAATCTCCAGGAATCAATAAGAAAACTATAAACAGTTGAAACAGACTGGCTTTAAATCCTCAAAAAACTATTTGAAAGTTGGGAAATATACAACTTTAAAATTTGATATCTTGTTATTTTAAGGGTGTAATATGTTGTTTCAAAAAATCAGTGCATCTCATCAGTGCCTCAAAATTAAATCAGTGCATCGCATTTCACAGTATGGGGATGGGGGGGCAAAAATTTACTATTGCCCCCCCTCTGCCTTCCCGGTTCCAACGCCACTGACTGTAGTTCGTGTTTCACGTTTGTCGCACTCCGTAGATCTCTTGGCGTGACGTCGCGAGCCTTTACGGTCGTGTTTGGAACTACTTCGTTGGCAGTAGCGACTATCTACTACTATTTACACACCAGTAACATCTTTCAAGTTCAATGCACAACCATAATCTTCTAAGTGACATGTTGATTTAGTAGCATGTACGGTAACGTTCCTGAACGGTCAAGCAAGCAACTAGAACTTTGTTGGCAGTATAGGGCCTACTATTTACACCAGTAAAATCTTTCACATTTTTTTTATGTTTGTTGCAAAACCATAATCTTCTATGTGACATGTTGATTTAGTAGCATGAACGGTAACGTTCCTGAACGGTCAAGCAAGCAACTAGAACTTTGTTGGCAGTATAGGACCTACTATTTACACCAGTAAAATCTTTCACATTTGTTTTATGTTTGTTGCAAAACCATAATCTTCTAAGTGACATGTTGATTTAGTAGCATGTACGGTAACGTTCCTGAACGGTCAAGCAAGCAACTAGAACTTTGTTGGCAGTATAGGACCTACTATTTACACCAGTAAAATCTTTCACATTTTTTTTATGTTTGTTGCAAAACCATAATCTTCTATGTGACATGTTGATTTAGTAGCATGAACGGTAACGTTCCTGAACGGTCAAGCAAGCAACTAGAACTTTGTTGGCAGTATAGGACCTACTATTTACACCAGTAAAATCTTTCACATTTTTTTTATGTTTGTTGCAAAACCATAATCTTCTAAGTGACATGTTGATTTAGTAGCATGTACGGTAACGTTCCTGAACGGTCAAGCAAGCAACTAGAACTTTGTTGGCAGTATAGGACCTACTATTTACACCAGTAAAATCTTTCACATTTGTTTTATGTTTGTTGCAAAACCATAATCTTCTAAGTGACATGTTGATTTAGTAGCATGAACGGTAACGTTCCTGAACGGTCAAGCAAGCAACTAGAACTTTGTTGGCAGTATAGGACCTACTATTTACACCAGTAAAATCTTTCACATTTGTTTTATGTTTGTTGCAAAACCATAATCTTCTAAGTGACATGTTGATTTAGTAGCATGTACGGTAACGTTCCTGAACGGTCAAGCAAGCAACTAGAACTTTGTTGGCAGTATAGGACCTACTATTTACACCAGTAAAATCTTTCACATTTGTTTTATGTTTGTTGCAAAACCATAATCTTCTAAGTGACATGTTGATTTAGTAGCATGAACGGTAACGTTCCTGAACGGTCAAGCAAGCAACTAGAACTTTGTTGGCAGTATAGGACCTACTATTTACACCAGTAAAATCTTTCACATTTGTTTTATGTTTGTTGCAAAACCATAATCTTCTAAGTGACATGTTGATTTAGTAGCATGTACGGTAACGTTCCTGAACGGTCTAGCAAGCAACTAGAACTTTGTTGGCAGTATAGGGCCTACTATTTACACCAGTGAAATCTTTCACATTTGTTTTATGTTTGTTGCAAAACCATAATCTTCTAAGTGACATGTTGATTTAGTAGCATGTACGGTAACGTTCCTGAACGGTCTAGCAAGCAACTAGAACTTTGTTGGCAGTATAGGACCTACTATTTACACCAGTAAAATCTTTCACATTTGTTTTATGTTTGTTGCAAAACCATAATCTTCTAAGTGACATGTTGATTTAGTAGCATGTACGGTAACGTTCCTGAACGGTCTAGCAAGCAACTAGAACTTTGTTGGCAGTATAGGGCCTACTATTTACACCAGTGAAATCTTTCACGTTTGTTAATGTTTGTTGCACAACCATAGATTTTTAAAATTATAAATACCAATGATAATTGAGGAAAGCTCATTTCATTGTAACCAACGCACATCACAACGTGTGCAACGAAACTAACTTGTTTGTTCCATATCGGTAGACAGCGCTCGCATTCTTAGATTATACAAGGCCATTCCAGCCATGTCGTGTTGGAAATAAGATTTCGATTATTATTGGTCAGTTGTATGGATAGATTAAAAAAAAAAATGAAATAAGCCTGAAATTCTGGGCCCTGGGGACAGCTCGGGAGCGCCGCTTTTTGAAAAAATATACTAAGCGCCGTCTTAAATTGCCAGTGAGCGGATTGCAGTAACTGTTTGGCTTGATCTCTAGCACATCCGGCAGCCAATACGAACTAATTAATCATGACTTGTTCCCTCAAAGAGTCCATTTTCCTTTAATACTATATCAAAATATCACAGCACACGATCACAACACCACACTACCTTTCACTTGCCCCCCCGCCCCCCCCCCCCTTGAAAAATATTCTGGTGGCGCCCATGGTAGCTGGAATTGTATGTAAATGTAAGGGCTACCTCCGCCGGGAGAGTTTTAGGGATAATTTGTGTGGGCCAGTGCCGAAACGCTTATGCCGCCACTTATTGTCTTTTTGATAAAAACAATCAGAATTCACACCTCCACCTATCAAAACTATGTACCATTTTGTTTGTTTTGTATGTCCTGTCGGGCGTGTGAGGGAATATATTGTTGAAGGAAACATCAACATAGGCCTAACGTGTCATCTATGCATGACCTGTGCTCGTCCGGCCGGCTGCACCGCTCGGCGCTCAACTGCTGGTAGCTCCCCATAGCCCACACAGTAATATCATTGTATTATGGGTAGCTCCCGTGGCTCGTGCAAGGGTGTGTTCCAACTTGATTTTCGCCTGCTAATCACTAACCACTAACCACTATAACCTGCTACACACTAAACACTAACAGCTTTGGGCACGCCACCTAGTATGCTAATACAAAGTTTATTGTTATTAATCATCTAATGTAAATAAATACGATAATAATACTTCCACTTACTGGTTGGGTATTTTCCTAACCTAAAAGTATCAGCTGAGATGGCTGGTATCAACCATCTTGGTTGAGTGGGTTAGTCGGTGTCGTAGTGTACACTTTCGGCCACTACCCACTACCCACTAACCACTAGCCAAATAAGGAGCATTGGTCGCCTGCTTGTGACGTCACTTCCTTTCGATTAGTATAACCATTGTCTGTGGTATAACTAAGCTTAGTCCACTACGAAAAACGTCAAGTTGGAACACACTCTTAGTCTGTTAGGCTTGCATTCAGTCTTCAGCAAAGCTCTGTGTTATACGTCGGTCGTTGGGGGGATGGGCAATGTCAATTGGTTACCGTGACAACGCAAGATTATACACGTAATGTGTGTGTAGTGTTGTGTTTACTACTGCCGGAAACATGAGCAAAAAGTCTCAAACTAATAGACTTGATAAAAATTTTGAAAATAAAGGGCGTAGCAATAGGCCTACGTACAAAGATTAAAAATAATGTTTGATTTCAGTTTATATAAGAAATGATTTTACCACAAAATTAACAATATAACGGACTTATAGAAACTCTAAAACTCACCGAAACGAATGCTATGATCCAAAATGCTACCCCGGACCCCCATTGCTTTTGTGCCTAACCAGGAAATAAACTACCCGGCATTGATTTTGAAACAGCCACTGAGCCATTTGTCCTGGGAACAGTGGGACGACCATAATTATTAAGATTACCCAGAGAGTACGACGCCAACTGTGGCGTAACATAACCAGCATACCAACATTACAGCATTAGTTTTGTTTAGAATAAACAATTCCTTTACACATTATAATACACAATTATAATAATACACGAGTGGTAACGCCTCTATCCCCCTAGGCGGTGTCTCGAGGTCGTTGACGGTAGCTTCATCCTCCCCCGCACGTTCTGCACTCTCGCGGTCAACATTCATACTTGTCTCGCTTCGGCGATGTAAGACCACAACTTGTGCTGCCATCTCTCCGGGTTGCTTAGAAACACCTGTCACTTCACTGATTTCCTGTACAACTGTAGACATAACCTCACTCTTTATGTTAACTATTTGCATTTCTAAAACTTTTACTTGATTTGTTAATCGACCACTTTTTTCTTCCTCCAATATAAGTCTTTTTTTCATTTCACTTATTACCTTCTTTGCCATTTCCATCTCACCGTCACTCTGCTCTACCACTTTAACCCATACATCACACTTCGTACATTCCATGTGTAGGCTACACGTGGTTTCTGAACACGAATCTCAGAACTATCCATATTATCTTCTTATTCTGTATTTAGCACTTGTTTCAACCTTTTCCGAAGCACGCTTTTATTTCCCGTTTTATTTTCACCTCTTTTCTCAAGTTCACATCTCAGTTCATTGACATTTAATTCTTTCAAAAGTTTCCTCTCGTCTTCTCCCCCCATTGTGTTGAGGATGCGACGCAACGGCAAGTAGTTTTACTTATTATTACCCCTCGGGGAAAACACAGTCCACGATGACAAGAAAACACAATAACAGAAGTGAACACGGAATGCTTAGTCACCACACCACAGACTGAATCAAGGAAAAACGCGACCTGTACGTTAAAACACGTTATTATAATGTATACGGCGCACAAACGTCCTCCTCCTTCAGTCTGACATTGACGCCCACACAATTATTGACAGGCCTACGGTATTTTTGTATTTCACTCCTGTATGGGCCGTTTTATTTTCGAGTCCCGGCCGCTCATATAGTCCCAGTCCAGCCCTGGCTATTATAGTGAACGCGATCCCAGCACTCACCTTGTGACTGAAGAAAACCTACCTCCCGAATGAAATGCCTGTCGTGTCCTATCCTCGCGACTTGCGCCTTCTTTTCAAGTATATATTGGATTTTACTTATCTACGGTTACGGGTGTCCGCCGTGGCTGGAAAACCGGTTAATGATTTTCCCCCTCCGTTAACCATGAGCTCAACAATGGCTCGCAAATACAACACAAAGGTGAAAAAACTAACTTTTTTTTATGTACCGTAGCCGGCATTAAATAGGATGAAAAAAATTTATTTCATTTTTTGTATGCATATTTCATAATTAATATTTATTGGAATATTTAAAGAATTGCGATTAACCGCGGTGTATATCGCCGATCAACCGATTAAGTAACTAACCGATTTATCCCACCCCTACCTACGATAGAACTTGGGTCGTATTCATTGTCCTTATCACGTTTAACCATCACGTGGCCACATACAATGTAGTTGGCTTGCTAGACTATATTCGCAATGATTCTTTTATTCTCGACCATTTTTTACGACGTCAATCAGTAAACTATGTCTCATACCAAAGTGTATAAGCTACGTACTCCGTCATTAACACGACGACATTACGACATAGATTTACTAACAACCAAACAAATACAAAACTAAAGAAATATTAAAATAATTTTAAACTTTCAACTTGTGGAAATGTGGAACCTCATATGGGGCCGTCCATAAATGATGTCATACAATTTTTTACCAAATTAGACCCCCCCCCTCTCCCCCTTTGTCACAGTCAGTCACAAGAAGTGTGACACCCCTCCCCCCTTTAATGATGTCACAAAAAATAATTTACTGCCCCCTCCCCCCCTCCCTCCCAACATACCAAAATAAAAAGAAACTGGGACAAAATCAGTCACATCGAGATCAAATATTTGTATTTCGTTTATTTTTTTACATTTGCACAGCTCCTGGTTACTGGTCATTCGTCCATGGCGAAACTCAGCATATGCATGGCGCATTCGAGTGGCTAAAAACCAGTTTTGGAAATGCGTGAAATTGCGGGATTATTTGAAAAATGTAACATACTGCAAAAAAAAACTGTTTTAAAAATGGCATTATATGCAGTGCATGCATGGATGTCACAGAAAGACTGACCCCTCCCCCCCCCCAAATAGTGTGACATCATTGATGGACGACCCCTATGGTGTTTTTTTTTTAATTTTAAAAGAAAAAATAAAGTATAAGCAGTAGACCTATATTTTTTGGGATGTATGATGATTATTTTTATATTGGTGCCTATCGATAAGATCGCTCCATTGTGTACGTATGAAACACTTCTCGTGATAATACGGGAATTCGGCCCCCTAGCCTGAAGTGAATGCACAACGAATACCCTTTAGGGTACCCGTTAGGAGGTACTTGTATTGAGATCGGCATTCCGCTCCGTGTCGTGCCAACGTTCTAGTACGAGACCCACGTGCCGTGAACACTGAACCGGTAGAGGCAAGTGTGCTCGAGGTTGCCGTGGTTCGAGTCGATCCGAAGCTCGATAATCTTGAACGGCTGGACGTCCGACCGCGCTACGAGGAAGTACTGCAAACTTGTGCTGTTCTTCAGATAGGTATATTTCCCTAGTTCCGTTGGCTCCAAGTCGTTCTCTGCTTCGAGGCCCCACACGAAGAAGTCTCGGGGCGCCGAGTCTATGTTGCCGGAGAAGGCCAGCGAGCGCGGGATGTGCTCGACGCTGAACGAAGATATCCGCACCAGCCCTGAGCGAGCCTCGGAACGCCCAGCACTCGCCCGGATGTACTCCCGGCTGTATGACCGTGCGTGGCGTGTTGACAGGATACCAGTACGGGATGCCGAAGAGCGTCATGGACGCCGAGTGCTTGTAGTATGACTCGGTACACCAAGTGCTGATGACGCTGCCGCCGTAGTCTACCATGCCCGTCTTGTCTGCGTCGCACGTCGTGATGGCTGGGTTGACTATCTCCAGCACGCGGCCGTCCCTCGCCGCCGCCCAGGTTGAAGCTGCAGGACGTGCCCGCGTGGGTGGCCAGCGCGTCCGAGATGCGTGCCGAGATGGCGCCCATCATGGTCTGGGCAGACTGCTCCGACACCTGTGCGGTGACGTTGGCGAGCGCCGCCTCAAACTGTTGCAGTCCGATGAACATGTTGCCGACCATGGCCCTCAGTTCGGCCCGGTCCCCCCCCCCCCACGTCGTAGACCCCCGCCACGTAGCGTAGGACGTGGGCGTTAATGTCCTCCCAAGGTATCGGCTTGTTGTTGCAGCACTTGGCCAGCTGGACCTTCAGTAGTCGTATCTCTTCTTCTTGTGCCCTGATCATTTCCTCGTTGTTCAACAGTTCTCCCCCGAGTTTCGCCTTCATCTCGGTGACGCTGGCGTTAAGTTTCTGTTTGAACTCCTGCCTCAGCCTCGTAATCTCCGCGGCCACCTTCGCGTTGTGCACCTCAAAGTGCTGACTCTGGTCGTGTAACTCCCCCTGAGCGTCTCCACGCTGTCCGAGTGGGTTGACATCCTCTCGGTCAAGTACGCCTGCACCGAGCCCTGCAGTGACCTAGTGGGTCGACATCCTCTCGGCCAGGTACGCCTGCACCGAGCCCTGCAGTGACCTAGTGGGTCGACATCCTCTCGGCCAGGTACGCCTGCACCGAGCCCTGCAGTGACCTAGTGGGTCGACATCCTCTCGGTCAGGTACGCCTGCACCGAGCCCGGCAGTGATCTAGTGGGTCGACATCCTCTCGGTCAGGTACGCCTGCACCGAGCCCGGCAGTGATCTAGTGGGTCGACATCCTCTCGGCCAGGTACGCCTGCACCGAGCCCTGCAGTGACCCAGTGGGTCGACATCCTCTCGGCCAGGTACGCCTGCACCGAGCCCTGCAGTGACCTAGTGGGTCGACATCCTCTCGGTCAGGTACGCCTGCACCGAGCCCGGCAGTGATCTAGTGGGTCGACATCCTCTCGGCCAGGTACGCCTGCACCGAGCCCTGCAGTGACCCAGTGGGTCGACATCCTCTCGGTCAGGTACGCCTGCACCGAGCCCTGCAGTGACCTAGTGGGTCGACATCCTCTCGGCCAGGTACGCCTGCACCGAGCCCTGCAGTGACCTAGTGGGTCGACATCCTCTCGGCCAGGTACGCCTGCACCGAGCCCTGCAGTGACCTAGTGGGTCGACATCCTCTCGGCCAGGTACGCCTGCACCGAGCCCTGCAGTGACCCAGTGGGTCGACATCCTCTCGGTCAGGTACGCCTGCACCGAGCCCTGCAGTGACCTAGTGGGTCGACATCCTCTCGGCCAGGTACGCCTGCACCGAGCCCTGCAGTGACCTAGTGGGTCGACATCCTCTCGGCCAGGTACGCCTGCACTGAGCCCTGCAGTGACCTAGTGGGTCGATATCCTCTCGGCCAGGTACGCCTGCACTGAGCCCTGCAGTCGACCGCTCTTTCGATTGACAAAAAGAATTCCTCTATTGTTTGGCTAGATTGTGTGCCTGAATATTTATCTATAAGTGAGACAAGTCCTGTGACATTTCGTGGGGCGATTTCGTCGGCTATTGGTACTATAGGAATTTTAAGGGTTTTGCTTTATAAGTTTTATAAATTTTAAAATGATTGCTGCCACCACTAATCGTGAATTTAAACACTGTTAGTATTTGTTGAAAAATTTTGTTGAAAGAATGCTTGGAAGCAAAGGCTTACTGATTTGAAGTATGTTTTTAATCCCACCGCACGACACCACTGTAATAATACGGGAATTCGGCCCCCTAGCTTGTAGTGAATGCACAACGAATACCCTCTTGATTGATCGTACAATATCTAACTCGGACGAGGCTATGGTTAAGAAGCGTATTATCGGTGGTAACGAAGCCTAATGGTAACAGGGGAATGTCACAGGATGATTCGGGTACATTGACAAGGCAAACCACAATTAATACTTTCTCTGTATTGACCATATTATGTTACATACACAGCTGGCAAGTTATTATGCGTCATGAGCGTGTAAAGTGCTAAGAGCGTTCATTATGCACGTATACATTTATATATATATATATATTTGTGGAGTAATATTCCTTGTACCATAATATAGTGTTCAATTAGATTCACTGATATCATATTATATAATGTCAAGCTTTATACACCACATCATACAAGTGCGTGTATTTTAATAACTTACACTGAATTTACTTTTAGAACTGAATTTAGGTAATCACTGAATTTACAGTTCCATCTGTCAGACAAGTGAATTTATGACAGAGGTAGCTTCGTAGCCCAGAGAAGGCTAGAAGTTATTTAGCATGCATAAGTAGTAAAAGGTTTTGACTTATGGTTTCCAGGTTTCCAGGTCTTCCTTGTGTGCTGGAATCCTACTCTTATTTTCTGGTTGAAAACTCCCGTGTTTTATAGTCGAATTTGACCGTGAATTAATTCTTTGGAAGTGAACTTTCTCTTATGTGACATCTTCGTCATGATTTTGAATGTGTTTAATTGGTTTGCATCTTATGACGTTTTTAATTTTAATTGGTTTGCATTTTATGACGTTATTAGTTTAAACAATCGCTGTTGGCTATCATTTGCTAGAGACGTGGTGACCTAGACACTAGAGGCGGAGACTTCGCGGAAATTTCCTTTCTCTTTGCTCAAATTTCTATGTAATTTTGATAGTTCTATGAATCGCGTCTAGGAATTCTGCGAGCTTGAGTGATAAATAAAACGTCATCTGTTATACGTCATTACTTTGGTCACAAGTATACGTCATGACAATATGTCATATGAACACTCGTATACAATGTTCGATAAGAATCTAGAAGAACGCGTGGCGTGAATGTGAAGTCTAGCATATCGAATTAGCTTTATCGCTATACTACAATATATATTTTATTTATTTTATTGTAATTAACCAGTTTAGGGCAAAATGGCCTCTTCAGCCTGATGAATAATGATTGATGAATGATAATGAGGAAGGGAGGAGGGGAAGCCTGGTACCGGCACGTACCCTACTCCTGTCGAAAAGAACCAAACGGACCATCGGCTTTACGTCCCATCCGAAAGGACGGTGTTACTTTGACCAATCACATAGGTTCCTCCACTAACCTGGACTGCCGAGCAGTTGACAAGAAGAACGAAGCTGTTACACAAGCTTTCAAACCCTCCAATCCGCTCGGAAATTAGTGTTTCAGAGGTGAGTGGTCGCCCATCCACCTCCTGACCTAGCCGAGGTTGCTTAACTTCGGTGTTTGTATGGGAACCGGCTCGTTATATACAAGTTCGATCCTATCGGTTAATTAAATTGGTAGATTTGTGTTTACCTTTATAAGGGGAGCATCCATACTTTTGGTCATGGAAATATGCGGATGTGTCACCATGGATGTGTAAGAAAGTGTATAGATGATGTAGTGACTACATGATTACCCCCACCTTCACAATGTAGCAAGGGTTAGTCCCGGCCAAGAATCGAATACCGGTCTTTTAGCATGTTCACATAATAATCAGAGGCGCGGTCAGATTATTTGAGGCAGAGGCCCAATTCGCTGAGAAATTTGGGGCCCCTGATATTCAATTTCAATTCTACAAACACATTTTTACTGCGTTACCTCGCAACCACTTCTTCCTACACTTTGCATTGGCAAAACTTGATTAGGTATTGAAGTTACAAGGTTTAAAGTTGAGTCTCTGACACTCATTGCACAGACAGCAACGTTTTGCTAGATTCTTAAGTCGCTCTTGCCCCAAAGAGTTTCTTAAGTAGCTCTTAACTCTTTACAGTGTTGACAGCGAGCGTTTTCAACAAACAGCTAACTGAGATAAGTAGTCAATCATGTTACCAAAAATTGTCGGTTTCCTACCAGTTTGCTTGCCTTATTTGATTTATTTTGGGGCTCCTTAGAGCGAGGGGCCCCAGGCGCGCGCCTATTGCGCCTAGGCCTAAAATCGCCACTGATAATAATGAACAAATAGCAATTGTATAGAAAGGTTCATGTCAGGAAGTGGACTCGGTACCTCAGTTGGTTACATAACAGATACATCACTGCAATAATATTGTGAAGAAATAGGTTTGGACTGCGCCTCAGGGCAGATGTAATTGCCTTGACTAGCATGGGGTGCGCAGCTGATGTTTAGCTTTGCGGCTCAGTCTTTCCCTAGTCTTGACCAGGATCGGTATTTTGCAGGGATTGATCATTCGGAATTGTCCTCAAGGAAATACACAGAATTCTTATGAACAAGGGTTACGTGTATTGTACTTACAAAACCTACCCTTAAAGGTCATTAGTAAACTGTACCATTGTGAGCGAGAGTGCGTGGTCAACTTGTATCTGCTAACTGCCCCGACCTTTGAATCAATGCCATTCCATCCTACCCTTTAACAGCGGCCTGGCACAGTGATTGGGTCGATCCTCCGATCCACGCTGTCCTCGGTTCGATCCGCCCGGTCTGCTGCACACAGGTGAAAGCAAAGAAAACAACTGAAAAATATCAACACCAAGGCCTGTGTGAGAAACCAAAAATATAAAACAATGTATCCTACCTACTGAGTCTTTGTCCGAAAAAATATCAAAAGAAATTCATTTTTTTTGTTAAATAAAGTTTTCATAGTAGTCTTGATCCAACAGAAACGTAACCCTCGTGATGTACAATTGAGCTCGCCCCGACAATTCTCAGCTGGCGGCTCGTCCGCAGGCATGTACTGCGTCAAGTCAGCATGTTAGTGAACTGTGCCTGTAACAGAAAACAACCTTGCGCCAGTCACAATTCAAGGTTACTTTTACACACTCACATACAGCGAATTCCGCTGACGCCAGAAAGAACCACGAGGCCACGCACGTGGTACAACCAACGTAAACATAGCGTAACCTAACAGCTGACATCTCAGAGACACATGCTAATAGAAGCAAAGAAATCAAACAACTTTAAAAAAAAAAAAACAGCAGTCAAATTTAAGGAACAAGTAGCTTTTATTATTGAGCCCTCATTGTGCTAAGCACGTAAATGTTAATCAAAACAAATCATCTAATCAAGTAAATCTTTACTCACAAATAGGTAATTCAGAACCGAGAGAAAACAAAATGAACGCGAAATTGCATCTACCAACAAAATGAATCATAACAAATTTCTTTATAACTAAAACCACGTGTTTCCGACGTAATTATAACTTCACAGAATACCAATAGTATAATTTTTTTTTTTAATCCCATATCTCAACCGAAAACATTTCAACCCCATTAACCACAACATCAACATCAAAGTAAATCAACATCATCATACCTCGTCGATATTACACCAAAACGACCCAACACACTGACATTCGGTAGCAGAAAACAACCTACTCAAACTATGTCAAACATGCACACGCCAAAAATGCCGAAAAGACCCGACTAACCTGCCAACACCATAAACGAGCGGCGAACCACGATGAACCACGCAAACCAAAACCATCAGCAAAATCCACGCAAACGGAACCAAGCCGACGAAACAATCTGCCGAATCACACCACGTCAACAACAAATCAAACAACCTCAAACTTGGTGTACGAGAGAAATGACCTATACTCCTACCACGCTACCAGAAACACGAATCCCTTTGGTCACCATCAAGAAAACAAAACCAAAACCATTCACCAAATTCTCAAAACACGGTACCGATGGAATGTCTAAACGAACCTCCTAACCTAAGTGCCAACCAAAGCACATAAATAAAGTAAGCAAACCGCGCGCGCGAATATATCAATCAGGCTGAAGGCCAGAAGTCTACCCTAAACGTAAAATTAATCTGAAATACACTCTAACCAGCAATGACATTCAATCGCAACCACAACACTGCACAATCCCAAGATGACATAAAAACCTACACATGTCATGTCAGGCCTTAACATAACACATATCCAGCCAAAGGAACTGTAAAACAACTAAGCGTGAACAGAGTATAGATTGAGCTCTCCGTCGCCAACGTCAAAGAAAACTTTCCTTACTGAAAGTGGCGTCAGCATATCCGGCGAACGCATTCCACATAAGTCAAGCAAACACATACCATGAAAACTATTGCCAATAATGTGACTATACAGCCAGCAGATAACCGCCGTCATAATAATGACATCACATCGTCATACAGCCCCCCCGCATGACGTCACTAATTAACACCAACTGTGACTATAGAGTCACCAACCAACCAACCAACATCATAACATTGACATCATACTCATACCTCCTTTAGTATAATGTCCACAAATTCCCAATATATCCCTCATTGTGACTATAAAGCCACTCACAAAACAACAGCCAAATTATGACCATATCTCCGTTAACCTACGTTTCTTAAGCGCATCAACTCACAATAACTGTGACTATATAGAGCCAACAATAAATATGTCAAATTAACGACAAAATGTCACCTTCCAACACTTATTCAAATAAGTCATCAATCCTCCAATATCGTAGCATCATCACGCCGTCACTCAAATACATCACGTGTATCCCCGTACCTCGGCCGATAGCTTCATCTATCAACGACCAAATTAGCGACCACAACGTCGAAACACCACCTCAAACAGAAGTTCCTATCCGTCTTTTCTAGAACGAATGGACCGCAGGTCCAACAATTAACTAACCAATCAAGTTATACACAAAATATACATCCATTTCAAGCATCAAAACGACATATATACATCAATAATTACAATCCTAAGAATACAGTTCATTCCTAATAATCTAATCGATCTGCATTAAACATAAACTACTCACATACAATCGTCATTCAGTTCGAATCCAGCGCAACACAGTAGAATGACGTCACGCCTGCCATCCGTGCAGCGATAAACGTTATCAGTCCGTCAGAAACAGGCGCGTGCCGTTAGCCCGAGCGCGACCGAACGGTACCGAGATTAACCGAAGTCGTGACCCCGTTCAGCGGAGCAACCGCGCTATCCCGGCGATGAAGCGTCCAGAGTCCGCAAAAACAACACGCGGGGACTAATGCAAAGTAGCGTTTTACCCGAGGGTCGAACCAAAGGCCCCTCGCTCTCCGTCCACACCTTCCAAGTGATCGCACACTGGCCCCAAGAGCATTCAGGGTGTAAACCTCTACGTTCACTGTACAATACACCCTTCCAGTGCAAACGCAGACCGTACCCACAATTCATGCTACAATCCGATACAAGCTAGCTACTAAACCACATTTTTTTTTTTTTTTTAAACAAACAATCAAACATACCATCAATTCACAAACATACCGACCATTCACGTTTCTGGCCATGGTGCACGCCACTCTTCAGGGTCGTACCACGGCTTAAGTAGAGACACATGTACGATATCCTCAGACCATTTATTATTCAATTTTAGTTTAATTCTATAGTTCAAGTTGGACAACTTTTCCACAATAGGGAAAGGGCCCAACCACCTATGAATAAACTTTTCCACTTTGCCAACCTTGCGAATTGTGAAATAAACTTTTACATAATCACTAGCTGCAAAGCCAACATGTCTACGTCCTTTATCATATCGCAGCTTCTGCTTATTCTGTTCGATCTTTATCACATCCAAAACTTTCTGTTTGGCTTCTCGAAGCATAGCAATGCTTGCTGTACTATCCACTCCCAGCTGCAATTCGGGTTGAACCCCCGCATCGATAGAAAGGATGGGCTCCCTCCCGTATACCAAATAAAATGGAGTACGTTTCGTTGTAGCCTGCACCGAGACATTATATGAAAACGTGCACAAAGCGACATATTCGTCCCAATTATCATTATGTGAGTTAACAAAGAATGACAAGAGAGGTTGCTTAAGTCCCGTTGAAGTGTTCATCCAAGCCATTCGTGCTAGGTCTGTACGAGGAGGTGTACATAGAACGAACCCCCAATCCGCGTACAATTTCTGAAACTAGACTTCCCCGAAAGACTGCTCCCCTATCACTCAGAATGACTCTCGGACACGAGTGTTGACAGATGACGTGTTCAACAATGAAGTTAGCAACATCCTCAGCACCTCTAGAAGGAATAGCTTTAGCTATGGCCCACTTCGTAGCGTAATCCGTCGCTGTGACAATATATTTCATATGGTTCTTGGTGAGCTTGAGAGGGCCCATTAAATCCACCCCTATCATATCGAATGGAGTGCCTACCGGGATTGGCTGCAACAACCCCGGCGGTTTGAGTCTAAGGCTTTTCTTCGATTGACAATCACCACAACTTTTCACTTAATATGTGGGTTACCTAAAATAATATTGGGGCTACATGCTGTAGGCCTAGGACACTCTCAGTATGAAATAAAATAACAAATTCGTTATTTTGTAATTGCATACAATCTCAAAACTAGTAAAATATCCTAAATTACAATAAAAAATAAAAAAATCTGGGGCTATGTGCCACAAAACTTGCACTTACTAGAAAACCCTCACGCCCATCATGGAGTTTTTTTAAAGGGGGGGGGAGGGTTAGGGGGGGGGTTGAGTTATAAATCCATGCTCCCATCGACATTGTGAAAAAGTGTTAACTTTCCTTGGAAACTGTAATATAGTGAAACATTATTTTAGGATATTGATACTACTGTTATCGCCTTAATTAACTTATATCTATTCATCTACAAAAATTTACATTCAGCACTATATATTTGGCAATTAAATAACTAGGGAACACTTGAAGTGGCAAAGTTAGCTAGAAAAAGTCAATATATAACGAGAAGTCCATATAGAAAGGGTGTATTAACGTAATGCACATGGCGGCCATACTTGAGGCCACCATGGCATGTGATTGGTAGTTCATTGTTACAATGTTCAAAATGGCGTTTGGTGCAATTTCAACTGTTCTATAACTTTGGTTTGCTATTATCACTTGATAATAGCAACATAAATAAACTCTGTTGTCTCGATTACTCTTTTAATGGTTTACAATGAGATATAATAATCATTTTCGTAAACTTTATCGGGGGATATATAGGTGTTAAAATTCTCATATTTTTTGGCTAAGCGTGTTAAGACTTCTTGCAAGTATGCAAGAAAAAATGAAAGTTGAAACAAATGAGTTGAACCAGATGCCTCAAATACGTTAGTATACACCTAGCGGTTGTTGGTTTAACTGGTGTACAACCCACAGGTTCATTAGACAATACATTCTTTAGCGTTATAATAGAAGCGCTAGTATAGTTATAGTAGGTATAAGAAAACTATTGTAAATAAGTTATGTAAAAGTAAAAATGTATTGGTATTATTTAGTCAATATTAATAATATATATTAATATAGAGTAGGTGATAAATATCATATTTTATATAGTATATCTACTATCTAGTATGTAAGTACGTAACTCTATGAACAGTATCTTCAAAAACTTGACAATGCTTATATTATGATGCCCGTACTTGCTACGACATCTCCTTATATTCTAACAGAACAGCTGCAATAGGGAATGTGCATGAATTTTCTACAGCTCTGAAAGTACGTGGAATATATTGTTATTCATCTGAAGACATCAGAAACCTAATTTAAAAGTTTTAAAAGTAACTCATTATACTTCTATACTTGTTCAAAGATTTTGATTATCTGTTTCCCGCACTATTATTTTTAAACGGTATGTGACGTCACAATCCATGAAAATCACTGCTTATATGAATGACTTTGCATATAACCTCCTTGGACTTTGCCACCGCCTCATAGACGAAACAATCAAATTTTCAAGGTCATCAAGCTAACCTTGTCAAAATTTTTACTCAAGCCGTTGTCAAGTCTGCTTTATATTGTGATGTAAAAGGATACCCTTGTCCATCTTTTACTATTTATTGGAATCCGTGGTTTATGTAAGCTCTGTGTGTCATCCTACTTGTGTGCAACGCATACTATTGCCACAGCGTTTGTCAGCGTTTTCGTCATTATTTGAATCGTGACTGCTAAGTCAGCAGAGGCCGAAGCGAGGCGAGTTTTGCGCCACGCGACGGACGGGAGTCTCACCGAAGGAGCCGGGCAAGATGGTTGTCCGGTAGGTTCGTGAGTCAAGGAGGCCGTGGCCGCCGTGGTGGGCTGACCCCGCGAGGGAAGAAGTGGTGAAACGGGGGAAGCATGTCCTAGCGGCCTAGGCGAAGATTAAGGGTTCGTGGGAGACGAGCGGAGGAGTACGATATGGACGTGGCAGAGGACGGAAGGATCTGAGGACGAAGACGCGGATACGGACAGGCGATTGGAGGACGAACGGGTGGACGGTTGCCAGCTGGAAAGGCGGTTATGAGGTATGGAGCGCTGGCCCTCGTTAGAACAGATGGAATGTGCCCATCAGGCTGATTATGACCATAGTCAGGTTCGCCACGCTAAAGCCACGTATAGGATAAATGTAAGTAATAATAAATATGGTTCCTCAAGATTCGAACCAAGGGTCTTGTGATTCAACGTAACCTAGATTCCCTGTTCTCCTCAGTCTTGCCAAAGATCCCGCATGTGCGAGTTCACGTATGTCGAGAGAGTGTTACGTCCCCAGTAAAACCTTGAGACAGCCGACCAGAACGTGGGTTCGAGTCCCGTACCAGGGTGATACGGACAAGGGTGGGTCGGCGCGTGATCTTGCTACATGACAATATGAATAACAACACCCATTATTTACTGATATTCTATGAAAATAGGTTTGGTATTATTGTTTTTATAGTAATTGGGCTTCAAAATTAATTACTAGGCGTACTAGACATTAATTCGATTTTATGTGATTTTGGATATGATAATTTCCAGATAAGCGTTATTTTATTTATCATTTTATGATTGGTTGATTGCTGATACATGGAAAGTGACGTATGCCCCGTTTTTCCTGCCATAAATATGTGTGAAACTTTCAACTTGTTTTTATAAATGAAACTTTATTCTATGTTATCGAAATAAAATATTTTTGTATTCAGGAAGTTAATTCTAATCTATTAAAATGCTAACAAAAATGATGCATATTCCCCATTGTGACGTCTCGTGAATAATGTAAATTTGACTTGATTTGAGAAGTTTTTGATTAATAAATATGGTGTTTAACGGCGTACTCGACACTTAAGTCATTATTATCACGTCGGGTTGACTCGACAAGTGATGTATGGACAATTTTACCGAGGAATAGGCACCGAGTTTGGCCACTGAGGGTTGATAATGGCAAAATTGTGAAATGTGTTTAATTAAATACGGCTTTTAAAATGAATCCCATCAGACCACCTTAAAAAGCAACGCGCCATTTGAATTAGAATACGTTTTAGACTTACAAACAACAAACAACACAAAACAAACACAAACAAGACAATAACAATAAAATCCCAACACTTAACAAAACAACAAAACAAAATAAAAACACAACAACAAGAAAAACAAACCAACAAATAACAAAAAGCAAGATATTTCACAATAATATCCGGCACTATTTTCAACCGCGTAATGAAATCTTCACCAGTAAGTTGCTACATATACCTACATAGCTAAAATAAAACTCATAAAGTGAAAGTAGTCATGAAGAAGCTAACTCACGTTGCTGTGTCTATTCCAATTTGCTCGAAGTATGGCGGGACTAATTGTGCTGCAGTCCCAGTATCCTGAAATCATATTTTGAAGATGAAATATATCATAATATAATTATAAATTGTTTATGCACCCATTCAAACGTAACTAACACTATATCAACGATTGAAAACAATAGCTTAGACCAAATAAGTATTGGCAATGTTGCACGTGGAGTAGACCATTACTTTATGGATGATTTATCGGACAGAATACCACTTCCCCCAATCAATATAAAACAACTATTACTATCTGACATTTGTAAATAATATTGTGTAGTAGTGAAAAATCTTTAACTTATTGATTGAAATACAAACATCAACGAGATCGTTTTTAAGAAACTAGAGAATATTATTTTTTATGGCTGAATGATGGCTGAATGGTGGAAACACCCCTTTACCCAACTAAATGATGTTGGAATAAAGAGTAGCGATATATATTATATATATATTATATATATGGCTGATCAATGATTATATCACCGTTTTAGGTTTCCAAAGTATGCGTAGCCTAACATAGAAAAGTCCAACTTGAAATTAAAAGATTTACCTCTGAAAGTACCAACATTATTTTGTTTTCAATTTTTCAGCTGTCGGTACCGACCCCTCAAACTTCCACCAAGTTCACGTCGAACTAGGTTTTGTAAAAAAAAAAAAAAAAAAACATGATGGAGAAAACAATTTTTATCGCATTTCAATGATGATATTTGGGGTTTTACGTTCCATATTTGTTGCAACGAGGCTAATCAAGACGATATTGCGTTTCAAGAACGTCGGTCTTGGGTTACGTTTATTCCTTTTTTTCAATGTTGCGTTGCATCAGTTTTCATACCGTCAAACTCAAAACGCATATTATTTTCACTTAAGGTCGATTTAGACACTTTCCTAAGAGTTAATTATTATTATTTCATATGCCCACAATTGATCTATCTGACCATCATGCTGGATCTCGTCAGCCAATAGAGATTCGTGAAACTTTATGCCCCCTGGCAAAACGTCATTTTGGGCTCTTAGGTTGGAATTCATAGTCGGCCCCTACACCTAGGGGCGCCCATTGTTACTAAGGTAACAGTTGTTTCCATGTTATTTCCCATAAACAAAACAAATCCATAGCAACAATGGGTGCCCCTAGGTGTAGGGGCCGACTATGAATTCCAACTTTAGTCCCTCACAAATCTGCAGATGCCTTCTGGTTTGCTCCTCCTTCCCACACTGATCACACACGCCGTCCGCAGCCAGCCCTATTCTATGGAGGAGCAACTTTAGGAGGTCATGTCAGTTAAGATTCAAGACTTTATTTTCCTAACTGTTTTAGGCCTACTTAGGATCGCTATTCGCTACCATTGGCCGGATTTATAAAACCTGACCTAAGAATTTTTGGGTATAGGAGCTAACGTTGCTATGGGTTTTTTTAACAAGGAAGAGTAGGTTTACGTCAAAAACTAATCGAAAATCTGAGTAATCAGCGTGCTGTGGTTTGGTAAACCCTACAGACTGAATAATAAATGTATATCCAACATTATAATCAGTATATGACTGTGATATTTAATTAGTAATGACTGTAATGAAATAAAAGTCATAGTCATACACAGTCATATAATGTGAAATACATGTAATATTTTGTCTGTAGGGCTTACCAAACCATCAGCACGCTGATTACTCATGTCTTTGAATTCGAGGTGCATTCTTGAGGTATAATTTAAACATGACAATTTACTGCGGTTTTTGACGTTACCGTACCCATCCTTCTTAAAACTTACATAATGTGTAAACCGACCTTAGACTACCTGGTCGAAATAAATATCATCAGTTACTTATTTTCCTTCATGTGGAAAAATCTAAGTTTGGAGTAAAAATATAACACAAACCTGTTTATTTGAGATTTCAGTTCTAAACAAAGCTGCCAGTTTTTTTTCTACAGGGTCTCTTTCTTCACAAGTAGATTTCTTCTTATGTTTCAACTCTTCATCTACACATTTTTTGCTTGTCCCAAGATCACTTTTCTCATTTAGTATTGTAAGTTCAGATTTCTTATTTGTACACACTTTATTATCCGCTGTTGATTCAGTATTTGATGGCAGCTCATCTTCTTTAGGTTGGTCGCATACCTCACTCTCCCCAGTTGTTTTTGTCTTGGATGCTAACTCACAACTACTAGTTTTCTTGAGTACTTCATCCTCCGCCCTTGTTTTTGTCTTAGATGCAAACTCGCAACTACTAGTTTTCTTGAGTACTTCATCCTCCGCAGTTGTTTTTGTCTTGGATGCTAACCCGCAACTACTAGTTTTCTTGAGTACTTCATCCTCCGCAGTTGTTTTGGTCTTGGATGCTAACCCGCAACTACTAGTTTTCTTGGGTACTTCATCCTCCGCAGTTGTTTTTGTCTTGGATGCTAACTCGCAACTACTAGTTTTCTTGGGTACTTCATCCTCCGCAGTTGTTTTTGTCTTGGATGCTAACTCAAACTCGCAACTACTAGTTTTCTTGAGTACTTCATCCTCCGCCCTTGTTTTTGTCTTAGATGCAAACTCGCAACTACTAGTTTTCTTGAGTACTTCATCCTCCGCAGTTGTTTTTGTCTTGGATGCTTACCCGCAACTACTAGTTTTCTTGGGTACTTCATCCTCCGCAGTTGTTTTTGTCTTGGATGCTAACTCGCAACTACTAGTTTTCTTGAGTACTTCATCCTCCGCACGTGCTTTTGTCTTGGATGCTAACCTGCAAGTTTTAGTTTTTTTGCCTGCTTTAATAAGTGTTGATTCACCATTGGTTTTTATTTGTTTACAAATATTATCACCCCCAGTTGACATTGTCTTGGATATCTCCTTATCTTTAGGTGTGTTGCTTATTTTATGGTCACTCATCGATTTCTCATTGATCAACAGGTTATCAGCTTTCAGTTTGCTCCTTGTTTTGATTTCGATGATCATCTCACTACCTATGTAGTTGCGTTTTGATTTATTTTCGTTTGCTTTCACGTGTTTAGATATATTAATATCAGCAGATGACTTCCACTTTGACAACACATCACTACCTTTAGGCGTGTTGCATATATTATCAGTAGATGCCTTCTTCCTCTTTGACAACACATCACTACCTTTAGGCGTGTTGCATATATTATCAGTAGATGACTTCCTCTTTGACAACACATCACTACCTTTAGGCGTGTTGCAGATATTATTATCAGTAGATGACTTCCTCTTTGACAACACATCACTACCTTTAGGAGTGCTGCATATATTATCAGTAGATGCCTTCTTCCACTTTGACGACACATCACTACCTTTAGGCGTGTTGCATATATTATCAGTAGATGACTTCCTCTTTGACAACACATCACTACCTTTAGGCGTGTTGCAGATATTATTATCAGTAGATGACTTCCTCTTTGACAACACATCACTACCTTTAGGAGTGCTGCATATATTATCAGTAGATGCCTTCTTCCACTTTGACGACACATCACTACCTTTAGGCGTGTTGCATATATTATCAGTAGATGACTTCCTCTTTGACAACACATCACTACCTTTAGGCGTGCTGCATATATTATCAGTAGATGCCTTCTTCCACTTTGACAACACATCACTACCTTTAGGCGTGTTGCAGATATTATTATCAGCAGATGACTTCCCCTTTGACGACACATCACTACCTTTAGGCGTGTTGCATATATTATCAGTAGATGACTTCTTCCTCTTTGACGACACATCACTACCTTTAGGCGTGTTGCATATATTATCAGTAGATGACTTCTTCCACTTTGACAACACATCACTACCTTTAGGCGTGCTGCATATATTATCAGTAGATGCCTTCTTCCACTTTGACAACACATCACTACCTTTAGGCGTGTTGCATATATTATCAGTAGATGACTTCCACTTTGACAACACATCACTACCTTTAGGCGTGTTGCATATATTATCAGTAGATGACTTCCACTTTGACGACACATCACTACCTTTAGGCGTGGTGCATATATTATCAGTAGATGCCTTCTTCCACTTTGACAACACATCACTACCTTTAGGCGTGGTGCATATATTATCAGTAGATGCCTTCTTCCACTTTGACAACACATCACTACCTTTAGGAGTGTTGCATATATTATCAGTAGATGCCTTCTTCCTCTTTGACAACACATCACTACCTTTAGGAGTGCTGCATATATTATCAGTAGATGACTTCCTCTTTGACAACACATCACTACCTTTAGGCGTGTTGCATATATTATCAGTAGATGACTTCCTCTTTGACAACACATCACTACCTTTAGGCGTGTTGCATATATTATCAGTAGATGACTTCTTCCACTTTGACAACACATCACTACCTTTAGGCGTGTTGCATATATTATCAGTAGATGACTTCCTCTTTGACAACACATCACTACCTTTAGGCGTGTTGCATATATTATCAGTAGATGACTTCCTCTTTGACGACACATCACTACCTTTAGGAGTGTTGCATATATTATCAGTAGATGCCTTCTTCCTCTTTGACAACACATCACTACCTTTAGGAGTGCTGCATATATTATCAGTAGATGACTTCCTCTTTGACAACACATCACTATCTTTAGGCGTGTTGCATATATTATCAGTAGATGCCTTCTTCCTCTTTGACAACACATCACTACCTTTAGGCGTGTTGCATATATTATCAGTAGATGACTTCCTCTTTGACAACACATCACTACCTTTAGGCGTGTTGCATATATTATCAGTAGATGACTTCCTCTTTGACGACACATCACTACCTTTAGGCGTGTTGCATATATTATCAGTAGATGACTTCCTCTTTGACGACACATCACTACCTTTAGGCGTGCTGCATATATTATCAGTAGATGCCTTCTTCCACTTTGACAACACATCACTACCTTTAGGAGTGTTGCATATATTATCAGTAGATGCCTTCTTCCTCTTTGACAACACATCACTACCTTTAGGCGTGGTGCATATATTATCAGTAGATGCCTTCTTCCTCTTTGACAACACATCACTACCTTTAGGCGTGTTGCATATATTATCAGTAGATGACTTCCTCTTTGACGACACATCACTACCTTTAGGCGTGTTGCATATATTATCAGTAGATGACTTCCTCTTTGACAACACATCACTACCTTTAGGCGTGCTGCATATATTATCAGTAGATGCCTTCTTCCACTTTGACAACACATCACTACCTTTAGGAGTGTTGCATATATTATCAGTAGATGCCTTCTTCCTCTTTGACAACACATCACTACCTTTAGGCGTGGTGCATATATTATCAGTAGATGCCTTCTTCCTCTTTGACAACACATCACTACCTTTAGGCGTGTTGCATATATTATCAGTAGATGACTTCCTCTTTGACGACACATCACTACCTTTAGGCGTGCTGCATATATTATCAGTAGATGACTTCTTCCACTTTGACAACACATCACTACCTTTAGGCGTGGTGCATATATTATCAGTAGATGCCTTCTTCCACTTTGACAACACATCACTATCTTTAGGCGTGTTGCATATATTATCAGTAGATGCCTTCTTCCACTTTGACAACACATCACTATCTTTAGGCGTGTTGCATATATTATCAGTAGATGACTTCCTCTTTGACAACACATCACTACCTTTAGGCGTGGTGCATATATTATCAGTAGATGCCTTCTTCCACTTTGACAACACATCACTACCTTTAGGCGTGTTGCATATATTATCAGTAGATGACTTCTTCCTCTTTGACGACACATCACTACCTTTAGGCGTGGTGCATATATTATCAGTAGATGCCTTCTTCCACTTTGACAACACATCACTACCTTTAGGCGTGCTGCATATATTATCAGTAGATGACTTCTTCCACTTTGACAACACATCACTACCTTTAGGCGTGCTGCATATATTATCAGTAGATGCCTTCTTCCACTTTGACAACACATCACTACCTTTAGGCGTGTTGCATATATTATCAGTAGATGACTTCCACTTTGACAACACATCACTACCTTTAGGCGTGTTGCATATATTATCAGTAGATGACTTCCACTTTGACAACACATCACTACCTTTAGGCGTGGTGCATATATTATCAGTAGATGCCTTCTTCCACTTTGACAACACATCACTACCTTTAGGCGTGGTGCATATATTATCAGTAGATTCCTTCTTCCACTTTGACAACACATCACTACCTTTAGGAGTGTTGCATATATTATCAGTAGATGCCTTCTTCCTCTTTGACAACACATCACTACCTTTAGGAGTGCTGCATATATTATCAGTAGATGACTTCCTCTTTGACAACACATCACTACCTTTAGGCGTGTTGCATATATTATCAGTAGATGACTTCCTCTTTGACAACACATCACTACCTTTAGGCGTGTTGCATATATTATCAGTAGATGACTTCCTCTTTGACGACACATCACTACCTTTAGGCGTGCTGCATATATTATCAGTAGATGCCTTCTTCCACTTTGACAACACATCACTACCTTTAGGAGTGTTGCATATATTATCAGTAGATGCCTTCTTCCTCTTTGACAACACATCACTACCTTTAGGCGTGGTGCATATATTATCAGTAGATGACTTCCTCTTTGACAACACATCACTACCTTTAGGCGTGTTGCATATATTATCAGTAGATGACTTCCTCTTTGACAACACATCACTACCTTTAGGCGTGTTGCATATATTATCAGTAGATGACTTCCTCTTTGACGACACATCACTACCTTTAGGCGTGTTGCATATATTATCAGTAGATGACTTCCTCTTTGACAACACATCACTACCTTTAGGCGTGTTGCATATATTATCAGTAGATGACTTCCTCTTTGACAACACATCACTACCTTTAGGCGTGCTGTTTATATTATCAGTAGATGCCTTCTTCCACTTTGACAACACATCACTACCTTTAGGAGTGTTGCATATATTATCAGTAGATGCCTTCTTCCTCTTTGACAACACATCACTACCTTTAGGCGTGGTGCATATATTATCAGTAGATGCCTTCTTCCTCTTTGACAACACATCACTACCTTTAGGCGTGTTGCATATATTATCAGTAGATGACTTCCTCTTTGACGACACATCACTACCTTTAGGCGTGCTGCATATATTATCAGTAGATGACTTCTTCCACTTTGACAACACATCACTACCTTTAGGCGTGGTGCATATATTATCAGTAGATGCCTTCTTCCACTTTGACAACACATCACTATCTTTAGGCGTGTTGCATATATTATCAGTAGATGCCTTCTTCCACTTTGACAACACATCACTATCTTTAGGCGTGTTGCATATATTATCAGTAGATGCCTTCTTCCACTTTGACAACACATCACTATCTTTAGGCGTGCTGCATATATTATCAGTAGATGCCTTCTTCCTCTTTGACAACACATCACTACCTTTAGGCGTGGTGCATATATTATCAGTAGATGCCTTCTTCCACTTTGACAACACATCACTACCTTTAGGCGTGTTGCATATATTATCAGTAGATGACTTCCTCTTTGACAACACATCACTACCTTTAGGAGTGCTGCATATATTATCAGTAGATGACTTCTTCCACTTTGACAACACATCACTACCTTTAGGAGTGCTGCATATATTATCAGTAGATGACTTCTTCCACTTTGACAACACATCACTATCTTTAGGCGTGTTGCATATATTATCAGTAGATGCCTTCTTCCACTTTGACGACACATCACTGCCTTTAGGCGTGGTGCATATATTATCAGTAGATGACTTCCTCTTTGACGACACATCACTACCTTTAGGCGTGTTGCATATATTATCAGTAGATGCCTTCTTCCACTTTGACGACACATCACTACCTTTAGGCGTGGTGCATATATTATCAGTAGATGCCTTCTTCCACTTTGACGACACATCACTACCTTTAGGCGTGGTGCATATATTATCAGTAGATGCCTTCTTCCTCTTTGACAACACATCACTACCTTTAGGAGTGCTGCATATATTATCAGTAGATGACTTCTTCCACTTTGATGACACATCACTACCTTTAGGCGTGGTGCATATATTATCAGTAGATGACTTCTTCCTCTTTGACAACACATCACTACCTTTAGGCGTGTTGCATATATTATCAGTAGATGCCTTCTTCCACTTTGACAACACATCACTATCTTTAGGCGTGTTGCAGATATTATCAGTAGATGCCTTCTTACTCTTTGACAACACATCACTACCTTTAGGAGTGCTGCATATATTATCAGTAGATGACTTCTTCCACTTTGACGACACATCACTACCTTTAGGCGTGGTGCATATATTATCAGTAGATGACTTCTTCCTCTTTGACAACACATCACTACCTTTAGGCGTGTTGCATATATTATCAGTAGATGACTTCCTCTTTGACAACACATCACTACCTTTAGGCGTGTTGCATATATTATCAGTAGATGACTTCTTCCACTTTGACGACACATCACTACCTTTAGGCGTGGTGCATATATTATCAGTAGATGACTTCTTCCATTTTGACAACACATCACTACCTTTAGGCGTGTTGCATATATTATCAGTAGATGACCTCCTCTTTGATGACACATCACTACCTTTAGGCGTGTTGCATATATTATCAGTAGATGCCTTCTTCCACTTTGACAACACATCACTATCTTTAGGCGTGTTGCAGATATTATTATCAGCAGATGACTTCCCCTTTGACGACACATCACTATCTTTAGGCGTGTTGCATATATTATCAGTAGATGACTTCCTCTTTGATGACACATCACTACCTTTAGGCGTGTTGCATATATTATCAGTAGATGCCTTCTTCCACTTTGACAACACATCACTACCTTTAGGCGTGTTGCATATATTATCAGTAGATGACTTCCTCTTTGATGACACATCACTACCTTTAGGCGTGTTGCATATATTATCAGTAGATGACTTCTTCCACTTTGACAACACATCACTATCTTTAGGCGTGTTGCATATATTATCAGTAGATGACTTCTTCCACTTTGACAACACATCACTACCTTTAGGCGTGTTGCATATATTATCAGTAGATGACTTCTTCCACTTTGACAACACATCACTATCTTTAGGCGTGTTGCATATATTATCAGTAGATGACTTCTTCCTCTTTGACAACACATCACTACCTTTAGGCGTGTTGCATATATTATCAGTAGATGCCTTCTTCCACTTTGACAACACATCACTATCTTTAGGCGTGTTGCAGATATTATTTTCAGCAGATGACTTCCCCTTTGACGACACATCACTACCTTTAGGCGTGTTGCATATATTATCAGTAGATTACTTCTTCCACTTTGACAACACATCACTATCTTTAGGCGTGTTGCATATATTATCAGTAGATGACTTCTTCCACTTTGACAACACATCACTACCTTTAGGCGTGTTGCATATATTATCAGTAGATGACTTCCTCTTTGATGACACATCACTACCTTTAGGCGTGTTGCATATATTATCAGTAGATGACTTCTTCCACTTTGACAACACATCACTATCTTTAGGCGTGTTGCATATATTATCAGTAGATGACTTCTTCCACTTTGACAACACATCACTTTTTTTAGGCGTGTTGCAGATATTATTATCAGCAGATGACTTCCCCTTTGACGACACATCACTACCTTTAGGTGTGTTGCATATATTAATATGAGCAGATGACATATCCAACGATTCTTGAAAATTTTTAGGCGTTTTGCAAATTCTACGATCAGAAGATGACTTATTCTTTAACGACACGGCCCCGCCTTTAGACGTGTCGCACATTTTATGATCAGAAGATGACCTACTCTTCAACGACACTTCAGCATCTTTACGCGTGTTGCACCTTTTCTGAGCAGAAGATGACTTATTCGTTAACGGCACATCCCCTTCTTTAGAGGTGTTGCATATGTTACGATCTGAAGATGACTTCTTTTTCAACGACTCTTGATCACCTTTAGGCTTGTTGGATTTATCGTGATAAGATGAATTCCCCTTTAACGTGGAGGTATAGTCTAGCTATAATTTACCTTCACCCGCTAGATGCCTCTGAAAATCACTTCTGAGCGGAGGGGAAATGTTACTGCGTGGTGGTGGGGATAGTTCTACTCGAGACGTCGGCAAGGGAAGGTCTCAGCTGCTGTTCCGTTCCGTTCAGACGCGTAGTCGTTTGGCCAAGTCGGCCCAAGGAATGAATGGAGAGCCCCCGCGGAGTTGCCTATTGTCACAGTCTCGAACTGCTGCCCGTCCTTATCCCGACTACTCGCTGGTTAGTCACGGCCGGGCGCAGAACAATTCAAACCCTTTCTTTTGTCTTGCGAGGAACTTTATTTACTAACACGTTTTTCGCTAATCATATTAATTTTGTTGCCACATTGTTCGTGGCTAGGTGTTGATCATGAGACTTTTTGAGTTTTTGTTCTACGATGAAAACAACGGATTTAATACATTCCAATACCTACTCAATACTGCATGTAAACATGGCTAATGATGATGATGAAAAACCACCACATGACATCCATGATATCCAAATACATAAATACTGCAATGGCACTAAAAAAATCATAATAATAGTAATAATAAATAATAATAATAATTGTTATTATTATTATTATTATTATTATTATTATTATTATAATTATTACTGTTTTAATGATAATAATAATGATAACAATAATAATAATAATAAAAATAATAATAATAATAATAATAATAATAACTCAATGATTTTGAACACGTGGGATAGTACGAAATTTTTTGAACTAAGATGAATGAAGTTCTCCATCCT
This sequence comes from Isoperla grammatica, assembly GCA_945910005.1. Classification (NCBI taxonomy): domain Eukaryota; kingdom Metazoa; phylum Arthropoda; class Insecta; order Plecoptera; family Perlodidae; genus Isoperla; species Isoperla grammatica. The sequence continues at coordinate 26,957,467 of OX246745.1, forward strand.
GATGGTAGTTTTTGTGGTTTCCACCATACGAAGAGCGCATGCTGGGATGAGTACAAAGCGGCTACCTAGCATCTACAATTGATTTGTAAAAATAATATGAATTATGATAGGCCAATATTTAATTAGTTCTAAGTAAAGTTTCATAAGGTATAAGCACATGGAAATACTTTGCACTTATGTCCGTACAACATGTTTTCGCCGGCTTTGACCGAGTTTGTATGTATTGCAACAATAAAATGATAATAATAATAATAATAATAATAATAATAATAATAATAATAATAATAATAATAATAATAATAATAATAATAATAATACTTATAATAATAATAATAATAATAATAATAATAATAATAATAATAATAATAATAATAATAATAATAATAATAATAATAATAGCTTGTACTTATACGTCATATAAATCAATGATTATGAATAGGCGATTGCAGTTTACAAAAGTAGACATAAACTTGTCAACATGAATTGTATACAATTTACAAATATATTACAATACGTCGTGTTTCTATAGTATACAATTTACGAACATTCATAAAATATCCATCAGATCAAACTATAAGTAAGCATGAACCATTGATGTATACGCAACAAGTTTACATTTACATCATAATCAATCTTCTGTTGTACGGAGCGTATCGGAGTGACCAGGCTGTGGTATGAAGTATGAACTGAAATGTGTACTGGACTTTCATTCTCAAAAATCCATGTGACCAAACATAGCAGTCTTTTGTGCTATCTTTGTCTGTCCCACCCTTGTCCAAAACAATGACAACCTATACTAGGGGTTTGTGCACTGAGGCTTGTTTGTTCCGAGAAATGCTTTCTCCACCAGATTATCAGTCAACCATCAAGTAAGATATTTTTACAACGAACACGATCATTATACTCATACTCATTCGAATCCCAGTTGGGTGTTTACTAGACCAGAGACCTGCGTCACATTTGCGATACGTATATAAATAAGTAAATAAATACTAATAATAAAAATAATAATAATAATCCTGAGTCCTGACAATGGTTTTCGTGGTTTTCCATTGTCCACTCCATAGAGTAGAATTACTAATGTGGCTTCGAGAAATCGGCCACGACCGTACAAACAGTAACACGACGCAAAGAAGACACACACGAAGACGACGCAAAGATCATAACAATATACATTTATTACGGAATTTATTACGGAAATGAAACTTACTTTACTTTACTTTTACTTTACAGTGTATACTATGAACGAGTACTCATAAGACAGTAAAGACCGAAGTTGAACAAGGTACCTCATGGAAATACTTGACATTACATCTGTATTGTCCGTATAACATGTAAACACCGGCTTTGAACGAGATTGATTACTGTTGAAACTAGTAACATGTGATTAGTGAAGTTAAATAAGGTAGACACATTTTTACTTGACATTACGTCCGTATAACATGTAAACGCCGGTTTTGACCGAGATTGTATGATTGTGATACATTCAATAAAATAATAATAATAATAATAATAATAATAATAATAATAATAATGATAATAATAATAATAAAAATAATAATAATAATAATAATAATAATAATAATAATAATAATAATAAAAACAACTAGGAAAACGCTCTGTTTGACGCGTTGATAAGCGAGCGCGTCAATATCTACGAACTTTCTGTTGAAAAAATTTCAATGCTAATACAAACAACAATTAACAACAATTCAAGAATGCGCATTGCAAAAAATTTTATAATTTCCATATCTATTATACTTCCCGACATTGTTGGATGCAGTGCAATTTGCGTTGCTAAGAATTTTCGCTGTCATGTTTTCGCCGCGGTCCGCCACCGTTACTAACAGTTATTGACAGCAATAGAAATGTAATTTCTGCCTCTAATATGTGTCAAATCACATTTAAATTAGTATATTCGTGACCGGACAAAAATTTACTATAAGATAGCCAACTCACATTTTGCTGTTACTGTGTTTCAGAAATATATTTTCGAGTAACTTTTGTGTAACTTTGCCAATATTTATCAGATCGCTATAACATGAACATATTCGTGATCGGAAAAAGCTTTAACAAAATATAAATATCTCAAATTTTGCCGCCATTTTGTTTGCAGTAACTATGGTGTCACTTTGTAACTTTTCGAACGATTTTGCCTCAAAACTATACACCTTTCATCCACATCGAGGCTTGTGGATGGTCCAAATTTCAAGTTGATCCGACTTTCTGTTCGACCGCTATCGACGGACATAAAAAAAACAAAAACAGAACGAAGTGCCATAAGAGTCTCGTGGAGACGCTCGCTTCGCTCGCTTTATAATAATAATAATAATAATAATAATAATAATAATAATAATAATAATAAAAAAAAATTTTCTCCAGGGAAACCTGCCCAGGGACAATTTATGTCCCTCTTCAGGGCCCTCATTCCAGAACGGTTGTAAGGTTACGGCCCCGATTCCGTAACAAGGGCGATGGATACCTCTACGTCAAAAACCGTAGTAAACAAGTTTCAATTTTAATTACATCTCAATAACGCTAATCGAAATCGAAGATCTGAGTCAACAGCGCACTGTGGTTTGCAAGCCCTATAGACTGAATGAAAATATTATAACCATTAGCGTAATATTTTGATTATTAAATCGATTACTACAGCCTCATGCACAAAGCCACTTGCAGACGCAACTTTTGCCTTGCGCCCGCAAATCAATGAAACCGAATGCACAAAGGATTTACGGACGCAAATATTTGCGTGAGCTCGTTAAAGTTGCGGCTGCCTCGACCGTCCCACAAATAGATAAAATGGCGGCCCTGTCAAATACGGTGGACAGCGGGCTCCCGCGATCTCGTGTTTTAGAGATTGCACCAACGTATTGGAAGTTCCGGATTACATTTTAAATACTAGTTATTACCTGCCGAAACATTTGGCTCAACTTTTAGTCGAAAATCTTCGTGCAGATTCAAGAATGTGCGATAGCAAAAAGTTACGGTACCTTCCAGTTGACGTTCAGATAAGTCTCCTTTTAATATTGGCCTAGGCAAGCATACCTGTAAACCATGTGTTAGTGCGGAGTGCCTATAGCTACACGCCATAACAAATCTAAATGTGTGTAAAACCTCAGCTCAGCCCTAGGTCTGGGCAATAAGCAGGCGTATCGTGAGGCCCTAGGCCTAGGCTAGGCCTAGCTAGCCCTAGGCCTAGAGCACAGGCTTCTAGGGCTTAGCAACTTGTGGTATTGACAGCTTCAGTTCAGTCGTAGACGAAAAATAAATAAACGCTTTCTGTTTAAACAGCTAGGTAGGCATAGGTCTAGGCTTAAGACGCCTAGGCCTAGGCCTACCCTACGCCGCGTAGGCTGTGTAGGCCTAGGATCCGGCATACGAAACCTCGCAAAAACCTGGGGATACCGCCGTAAATCGTAGCGTAGAGAGAATACAAATACAATTATATTCTTGGCCGTAGGCCTAAGCCTAAAGGATTGGTGTAGTAACAGTAAACCTACGTTATAGTTTAGCCTAGACAAACGTATAGGCCTACCAGTACATACCAAGCACTAGGCCACTAGGCTTAAGCTCAGACCACCTATTATGCAAATAGCCCTGACCATTATGGATTTCCATACCATAACCTGTCCTACACTAGGCTTGGTCTAGGCCCACGTAAGAACCATACTAAGAGCTGGATATAGACCCAAGCCCTAATGGGAATACACTAGATTCTAGGCTGATTTATGTCGATGCCCGTATGTTCTATGTGTCAACAGGGAATAAAATAAAATTTCATTATTACAAGGATGAATTTTGTAGGCCATACTCATGTAGATACATGTCTATAGTTATGCGTTGAACTTATTTTATCCACCTCCCCCCCCCCCCCCTCCACACACACAAACTGGTTGCTGACAATCGCCTCCCCCCCACCCCAACAGCAAGAGGGAATAACATAAATTTCATTATAACAGGCCTGAATCATATAGGCCATAAACATTTAGATGAATACTTCGTGTGTTTATTTTCTCCCCCCCCCCCCCCCCCCTCCCAACCACCCACACACATACATATGCCTACTGTTGGCACACAATCGCTCCCCCCCCCCCCCCCCAACAAAAACAGGAAATAAAATAACATGTCATTATAACAGGCCTGAATCACAGACAAAAGCCATTATTTAGGTGACTTTGTGTGTTTATTTTGTTCGCCCCCCCCCCCCCCCTCAAACAACAACAACAACTACAGGGAATAAAATAAAATTTCATTTTATCAGACCTGAATCATGTAGGCCATAAGCATTTAGAAAAAGGCTTAGTTGTGCATTTATTATTTCCCCCCCCTGCCCCCCGCCCCCACAAAATGACAAAAATGTCAAATGTCAAAACGTTTTCTGCACAGTGCTCACAAATGTTCGAAATCGTAGTCTGGTTTAAATATCGTCATGCGTTCCGAGATCCTAGACCCGTGATTGGTTCGGGTAAAGTCGGCCACGTCGGTAAAAGAAGTATTGGAACTTGCAGCGGTAAATTAAACGAGCATCATGGCGGACTTGCGTGAACGCTTTGTGCATTCGGATTTCCGCAAATTTATCTGCGTCTGCAAGTCCGCCATTTTTAACGAGCGGTAACTTTGCGTCCGCAAATCTTTGTGCATGAGGCTGCTAGTAATCAAATTAAAACCAAACAAAAACCATACTAATTATAATTTTTGATCTTATAAACGATCGTTCAATGTAGGGCTTACCAAACCACAGTGCGCTGTTTTTCAGATTTTCTTTTTTAAGTCCATTCCAGATATAAAATTTTAAAATGAAACTTTTACGTGTTTTTTTACATACAGGTACCCTTCGCTCGTAAGTTCACACTAGTTGCAACTAACCAACTGGAATGAGGTGAATAACTTGGTATTATTGTAGCAATTGGAATCGTTGAGAAGGATTGTCCAAGGGCTGGTAGTTAGGACTCATGCATTCGTCTTTTGACAAACGACGGAAAACTAAAGCAGGATTGCCGGTAGCGAGTATTGAATCGTCACCTTTTCGAATGAGTGCCACTGGTGCTATACCACTGAGCAGTCTCTATTGATATTCGACAGTGCAATTTGACAAAGGAGTAAACTGGTTCATACTTCATGTTGTAGTTGTACTAGGAATTCTAATAAATTAGCCAATTAATAATAATAATTAATCAATTTATTTCGCCATATCAAACAACGACAGTGTAGGGCTTCATCCCAATTAAAGATATTGGTAACGTCTTCTCTCAGGATTTTTGATATCCAGGATTTATCCTGCAACCTACAGAAATAGAACCTGTATGTATGTTTATATCTATTGATAAACGAAAATGGGAACGTGGGTTCGAATCCCACACAATGTATGGTTTCTTTGTAACTGCACTTTATCTCTGTCGAGTACCATAGTTTCGAATATCATAATTGGAATAATATAAACGTAAAACAACAAGAATCAATAATATCATAATCTTCTCGGATTCCCCACCCAATTGGATACATGGTTCTTGTACGGCATTTAAAATGAATTCAGGTGGCAACAGAATTTGTTATGGGGATTTAAAATTGAAATCGATTTACGTTTACTCACTACTGTTTCGCGTTTGAACAGCATCCCTTGACCACAGAGAGTGGTAGCTATGAAAAGGAATGTGTCATCTTTGTTTGCGTAGCCTGCGGCAAGTCAGCCAGCCAGCCAGCGGAGGGGAAGTTACTGGCTAGCTCACCTTGGTGAACGAAACCGCCGCGCTAAGGAAAAGCAGCAGCCAACGTGTAAAAATCACGCGATTGTAATTTAAGATTGTGGCTTACCAAACAGAGATATCGTATTGAAATTTTAAACCCTAGTTGCTTAGATCATGTTTGTATTCGGCGTTGAATTTATTTTTTAAAATTAGCTTCCGTTTAAATTTTAAAATTTTACCAATAAAAACAAATATTTGTTGTAACATTTTTGAAAATGTAAATCAGCAGCGGACTTTTGATGTCTGTTTTCTATGTACAGAAAAAAACCGCATGTAAATAGAGTCAATGGTCTAGTACTAATTCCTAAGTTTGTAAGACACTGTAAACTAGCTAGGTATCCCTTCCCCTTAACGGCACATCCCGTCTTTTAGAGGTGTTGCAACTATTATGATCGCTCAACGATGTCTGCACGGCACTAGTGCTGTCACTTCCCGAGGACACCTAACTACGCGTGCGTCGGTTGAGCTGATCTGATTTCTTAGCACTTGAGGGAGGAGTTCTTGTGGATTTATTTCCTTTCCCTACTTTGCTTTTAGAGGAAATCTTGCCTCTCGTTTCGGTATTGTCTTGCTTATCTTGAAATTTGTCTTTCACTCTATTATTACTAGTTGGTTTTACTTTTTTTGTTGGCGCAGAGTTTGTTTTTCTCTTGTTTGAATAACGATGCTCAGCATCAAATTGTGTGATGTCTATGTCATTATTTATGGAAGCTTCCTCAGGTGTCGTTTTATCAACAATTTTGTCATTTCCGAACGTGGTACATTTTTTGAATTTACGCCTGTTCATAAGATTTGGTTTCCTTCTAATATATCGAAACTTCGTCGTAGAAGCTTTTGTCAAAGGGGTGTCTGCGTGAGTAAGGTTTGATTGGTTCTGCTCCGTTCTCCCCGTGACAGCAGGAGGCGAGAGCATAATCTTGCTCAATGTTTCATTCATTACATCTTTAATCACATTCTTAAAAAGATCCATATCAACATTTGACGAGCACCCTGAGCTGCTTACTGGTGGCGCGGGCTGTTGCACATCAAGATTAGAACACACGCTTGATGTTTGATTTTCCCGTTCTTTTGTGTCATTTTGATTTTTGGATGGATCTTTAATTGCTGATTCCACATTATGTCGTTGATCATTTGATTCATACCGCATTTGTTTCCTTGCTGAAGAATCTGAATGGTCATCATCGGAAAACCTTTTTTTCTTTGCGTTATGAACGTGTGATTTATCTGGTTCTGTCTTCAGTGTAATACGATTTCGCTTAGTACGATTTTGCACAGTTTTATAATAATGTACCTCGTCGTCATCATCCATTTCAGTGATTCGAACCGGAGGCGCAATCAAACGGAGAGAGTCATCTGCAACCCCTGTGACGGGCATACTTTCCTTGAGAGGCATCTCAACATTCTGCACAGCTCCAGAGTTGCACGTTATGGACAGCTTTAACCCTGTTACGCTCACTGCGAATAGAGTCTCAATAAGACTTCGGGCCGTTGGAGGTTCATCGTCCTTGGTCAGATCGATTACTGGCGATAATGCTGAACACAATGGCGGTTTTTCTTTTTTAAAAGCCATCGATTTTTTGACAATTCGCATTGCAGCTTGACTTGCAGGTGTTTTAGTCCGACGTGACGATTTCATATGGTTGTATTTTCTCTCCATCTTCTTGCGTGAGGGCTTCTCCGTTTCTTCCTCACTGTCACTTGGAATTATCACGATTTTATCTGAAGTCGCCCCTTTCTCGTCGGTGCCACAGGTTGGCGTAGTTGGAGGTGAGTCATAATCAGAACTACTATGCATGGATGTTCCGATATCATGCCGCTTGTACAGATGGCTAATTTCTGTGGACGTGCATCGATCTTGGCTGGTTTCTCGCCTCTTTCTGTTGCGGGCAGATTTATATCGTTTTGTTCGCTTTTGAGCTGTGTTCGTAGGCGTATCAAACTTTTTATGCAACGTTTTGAAACATTTTTGTACATTTGGTGGCTTCGTTGGAGGTGAGTCGGAATCAGAACTACTATGCATGGATGTTCTCATGTCACGACGCTTGTCCAGATGGCTCATTTCTGTGGACGTGCTTCTATCTTGACTGGCTTTTTGCTTCTTCCTGTCGCGGGGAGATGTGTCAGTTACGTTTCGTTTTGGTTGGTTTTCAATTCTGTTTGTAGGCATATGAATTTTTCTGTTTGATACATGTCGTGGCGTGTGGTTATTTTTGTCACAGCAATCAATACTTATTATTTCCGAAGCCATGGTGAGCGCTTTTACGTTTTGCGTGGTACGACCATTTGTTTGAGTGGACGTATCTACAAGTGTGGGTTTTAGTTGTTCATTCTCTGAATCACTTTTAATAATCCAAGGGACAGCGCAAGATTTCTTTCTCCTGCGACGAAAAACCAGATTCAGGGCTTTCTTCTTAGCGCTGTCCATAGCACTTTCAGCAACTTTTTTTGGAGTTGCTGGGGCGAAGCCTCCTACTCGAACGTTTGTCTGTGGGTTTTCGCAGATTCTGAAAATAAAAACACTAATGATAATCCACTTCATTTAAGATTATGCCAAATCGTTTAGTAAAAGGTACTTTAATTCCCTTTGCGCGAGATGTATGGTCAAGTTCCCTGTTTTCTCGCGTCGCGTTGCGTCTAACAAAAGTACAGTACTGGATTCATATGGCAATGAACTTTTAATAGCTGACTATTTGCTGTAGAGAACGAACCCTCGATATGGTACCATTCAAATGCAAACTACACAAATACGAGGCCTCGTGATAATCTTGGACTAACGTAGTCAAGGCAGTATTGAAGTTTGAGGTTAGCAAAATGAATGCCAACATACCAGGTATAGTAGCTTTATGCATGACATAACCTGGCATTCTTATTTGCATACATAATTGTGTTCATGATTTTTTTTAATACAGCAGGCGTATATATAAATGTTAAAAACAACCACCTACGTACAGCGCGACGGAGAATATTTAACTGATAGTTCTGGATTTGAATTGCTACATGTTATGCTACAGTTGAAGGCATGCCTATCTCTATCTCCTTCGCGTGGGATTGTCTGTTCACACCTGTCCTTCGCTTCGCTTTCAACGCTCACAATGCGAAACTGTAAACGATCCACGTCTCCTCGCAAGGAACGCACCGAAACGCCATTCCGGTTCTTTTTTTGAAACCGGAACGCGCGTTCCGGTATTTTTTCATAATTTAGTAACTATTTTCCTCAAGATTTGAAAAAACTCGTGAATTCAAAGTATTTAATTATCTACGTTAATTAATTGTGAACTACTGAAAGTGTTTCCGAAAATTTCAAAATATTAATTTGCTAGTATGAACGTTCACTGATGAATGACATATACAGGATATAATCCTTATATCCTGGGTGAGGTTGATGCAAAAATTATTGACGAAAATAAAAAAAATAGTTCCGGTTCCCTTTCAATTAGAAATTAAGCCCTGCTCTGCTCGCCACATAGACTATATACGACACGTTCGTAACAGACAGCCCAGCTCTATCGTAATGGGCCGTTTACATAAATGACTAGTGATAAGTGACTAGCCCACTTGACTTAGCCACAGGCTTCTTTCATTAGCTATGAGTGAGAATACTGCGCTCTGATTGGCTGTGACTAAGGTTTGTCTTGATTTGACTAAGAAATTGAACATATTTCTATTCCTTAGTCAAGTCAAGACAAACCTTAGTCACAGCCAATCAGAGCGCAGTATTCTCCCTCCCAGCCAATGAAAGATGTCTGTGGCTTAGACACGGAGGTTAGTCAATAATCACTAGTCATTTATGTAAACGGCCCATAAAGCAACAGTGCCCAGAGAGAATAAAAAGAATCAACTTACCGCTTCCATTTTCTTGCAGATCCAGCTTTGGGTGGAGATATGTTATCGTCGCTGTCGTCACTCGTCTAAAACGAACCAAAACACACACACACACATTCATCATTGTTGTATCTGACGTTATATTAATAGTGAGGGGGGGTGGGGGAGGGGGCTCAATCAGGTCAGGCACCGATAGAGATACGCTACGTTTATCAAGCGGACTGAGTTGGGACTGATGTTCAGTACGCACTGAGTTCGGAACCCGTTTAGCAAGCATACCTCAATCCGAACTCCTATTAAATCCTATCCCCAATCCTGTTAAACCGGGCAAGATCGGCTTCTTAACAAAACTGAAATAAGCTCGAGCTGAGGTGTTTATCAGACGAACTCGGTGCGCACTAAACTCGGCTCGTACCGCCAAGTGCGAGCCCAGTCCGGTTGATAAACGTAGTGATAGCGTGGCTCTAATTCGAGAGGTCGCCGGTTCGATTCCGTCCGGCCACCGGTAATCCTGAACTATAGTTTTGTCCGAGGTTTTCCTCAATCGTAAAGGTGAGTCCTTAAGACATTACTTCCAAACTATCAAATCACCTTACCCTAACGTACCTAGTTAGTCACCTCAGGTAAAGCTAATTAATAATTATTTATTATTATTCTGTTTATTTACGTGGCAGCTACGTTTATATGACAATAAAGGTGTATTAGTAATAATTGCCCACTAGTGGTTTTAAATAACAACACATCGATTCCACAATATGTTGACGCTAGCAGTGTTTTACTTGTATCATCAAGAAGGCGCGAATCCCAATAAATTCATAAATCAAATCAAATCGAATTATTTCTTTGTAAAACAATTTGGCAGGTATTACTTATTATTTTAGTAGTTTTTAATGATAATGCATTAGCTATTAAATATGTGCTCACTGTGTGGCCCACTGTTTTGATAACTGAAATCAAAGTGATGGTGATATTCTTGGACACGACGTTGTATGTCCCCACGTGTTTCGACTACCTTGCAAAAATCAAATGGTAATCTGAGAATTCTAAGTTAACAGAACTTCGAGAAATGAATGGTGTTATCAGCGATACCGCGGCATAACATACCGTGTCTACTGCGCTACGCCCCACGGTTGATGGTTGGGCACGTGAGCCACGGCAGATATTCGACAAAAACCATTCCAGTTACGATTATGAAAAACTCTGTAACGGGGTTTTCAGTCATCGTCAGACCAAGTCAGACCAAACGCGCCGGGAAGTGATTTTCTGATAGTTATCTTAATCAAACACATCCACCGAGTTATTGGAAACACTGTTTTCTTTTGTTAAATTCAATTTGAATTTTTAAATTTATGAAAAAGGATAGAATATTATTAAAAGTTGCTTTTTAAATTTCGTCTGTCGTCGTCGTCCAAGAAAGTAGTGAGTTGCTACACTTACCAAAGAGTTCGACATTCTGCCACGGCGCGTGTGGGCGCCACAATCAGCAACCTTGGATCCACCTCCGAGTCCGATGTTGGCTACATCTGCGGTGACAACAAACAACTAACACATGCTTGGATTAACTTACTTGATAACCTAACTTTTCATGTTTTGGCAACGATGCTAATCGTGACGTTGCGTGGGTGATAATGAAGATGAATTTGGCAGAGGCGTGCGGTGAGGGAAAGCAAGGGAAGCAATGCTCCCCCTAACATCCTTACTACTGCCACCAAAATATCATCACACTAAAAGAGGAAGAGCTTATAACTTATTCGCATTTAAAATCCACTCATTAATCAGCGTTTGTGCCCACATTTAATTAATAATTGATATATATTCTGCTCTACCTGTAGTTCCCCTAAATAAACAAGGTTCAATGATAATTTTCTGTCGTGAAACACATCATCTTAACAGCTAACAGACCATAGAAGCGGTGCGTTCTTCTTGGATTTTCGTCCGTAAGAAATACCAATAGCTTTCAAGTTAACCTAATAGACTAGTCGGGGTATATACGCAGTTTTTAAATGGGACGACAAGCAGTGATGCGGATGGTCGGGTCTGACCGCGACAAAATAAAATATAGAAAAGGACAGAGCAGAGCATTCATTGAAAATGGAGAAGCGCGTGCCGTGTAAGTTCTGCAGATCGTTGTATAATGTATGTGGTGCAATTTTGTGTAAAACGTCATTTTGTTACGCGATCAATAAAAAAACAATTATTTGAAGAATTTAAAGTTGGTATGGCTACTCCTACTCCGGAAATATGTGACCTAAAACTGAAGACCTCTGACGGGGGTGACACACCCCAGTCCCTTTCACAAATTTGCCCAATTCAATTTGAAAATTATGTAATTTATTACTTCCTCTTCTACATACCTCACCACACGCCACTGCTTTTCACGTAACTCGCAACCTCCGTACACATACCATCCCAGTAAAATCGTGCCTTCAGCTTGGCATAAGTTTTCATAAAACCAAGATGACTACCCCCTCCCGGACTGTCATGGCAATCATACAGCACTTCAACCTTCAAATTATCAGGAACAACAAGCAGCTTCGTCGGTCCGTTGGGGACAAAGTTCTTCTTGAAAAGCACCCCATTCTCTAGTACGTAACTACGCGACTGACGCCGGACCCTAGAAGTAGCCTGATCGGGATCCAATACGGCGTCCATCAACTCAGCTAGCTTATGATCCTGCCTCTGAGCGTTAGCCATCTCATCCATTTGAATCGGCCATGTCATAATTTCCATTGCTCCCTCTATATCCTCCGGCTCAGGACCCTTTTCAGGTAACAACCGTGACATACAGTCCGCATCTAGATGTTGCTTGCCAGAAAGATGATGCCAGAAGACTCAGAAAGATAGTCCATCTGGCAGGACGACCACTCCTTGCACTGCTCGTACGCAAGTAACACAGTCCACAATGATCTGTGACGAGTTGGAATCGTCGACCATAAATGAAATGACGAAACTGCTTAAGGGCATAAATTACCCCTAACAATTCGAGTTCGGAGACCCCATAGTTAGTTTCCGCAGCCATAACACGGTGCGAGCTATAACTGATCGGGTGCCACTCCGACTCAAACTGCTGAATAATAATGGCCCCCAACCCTTCTCTTGATGCGTCTGTCCTGATCTGAGTAGGAGCACCGCCTGAATAGTGTCTTAACACAGGGGCTGAGACCAACTTCGATTGTAGAGTCCTGAAGACCGTCTCCTACTCGTCATCCCAAGCGTACCGAACGGTTTTCTTAGTCAAATTCGTTAGGGGCGCACAAATACGGTCATAGTCCTGTATAAACTTCCTGAAATATGAAGTAAGACCCAATAAAAGATCGTACCTGTCGTACCGTTGTAGGAACTGGAAAATCCAGAACCGCCTGTACAGTATCAGGGTTAGGAGAAACTCCCATAGCATTAACCACGTGCCCTAGAATCGGAAATTCCCCGAATCCGAAAGAACACTTTTCTGGATTCAACGTCTTGTTAGCATTCCTGAATCTCTCAAACACCATCCTTAGTCGGTTTAAATGGTCATCAAAGCTCTCGCCCGGGACTAAGATGTCATCAAGATATACTAGACAATGAGTATATAAGAGACCCCTTAGAACTTTATCCATTGCGCTCTGGAATAGGGCTGGCACCGTAGAGATTCCGAATGGCAGTCGCTCAAACGAGAACAAACCCACACAGGTAGAGAAACTACATATTTCCCTAGCCCGAGGCGTAAGTCCCAGCTGCCAAAACCCCGACTAAAGATCTAAAGAGGTGAATACAGTACAGCCATAAAGACACGCTAACGGACTGTCACCATTAGCACTAGGGTAACTATAACCCTTAATCTGTAAATTGATCTTCCTGAAATCCACCACAAGTCGTAGTTTACCGTTCTTCTTTTCATCAAGCAAATAGGGCTCGCCCACTCAGACATGGAGGGAGAGATGATACCAGGCCCTGAGCATGTCATTAATGTGTTCAACAATGGCCTCCCTCTCTCCCGCACTCACACGATAGGGCTGCATACGTACAAGCTTGGGATCTTTCAATTCAATATCACATTCTCCAATATAAGCCCTTCCAATCAACTCCGACGACCAGGCAAAAACATCATGAAATGACGTCAACAGTTCTAGCAACTTGTCACGTTCAATGTCCGGCATGTCCTCATTCACATTAAGTGATGCAATATCAGCCGGAACATTCCGTTGAGATAACCGAGTGCGCCTGCCGAAATTCATAACATCGGTTTCTATATTCAGCATATCGGCGGCACTCGTCTCCAGGCTGTCTACGCTCATTATCTGCTGAGGCAAAATGGCCGTTACACTCGCATCACATGAGTCCGGGACCTCCAGCGCATGTTCCTTATTCATAGCAACTAACTCCGCGTCTTCAACCTCCCCTAATACCAAACCCTTGTACACACATACTAGGAGCGATGAAAAATAAGCTACCGTAAGACTCCACACATTGTAAATGACAGCATCATTGGAGGAATAATCAGCCCCTTACGTTCCATCCAAGTCACCTTAGGTTCAAAGACCCCGACCTCATACGGAAGACCTCCTTCTACTGTAAATTCTATCCGCCCCATCATGCCTGGACCAATAACCACTTCCTTGGCAGCCTTCAACAGCAAGGGCTCAGTCTCCGTGAGATCTATAGAAAATAAATAATCGTTTGACTCTCGCTCCCGCGAAAAGGAAAATAGTGGAGCCTGATCGACAACGTTCGGTATGTCCGATCCACTTAAGTTGACAGTGACGTCAGCATCCATTTCGTGCATTGACACGGTACCATTAGAATAATCTATAATAACCTTATATCGGACACAAAAATCACAACCAAGCAAACATTTCAGAGACAGTCCCTCGACCGCAATAAAATCCATCGGTAAAACACTGGCCAACACCACAGGCGCGACCAACTACCCTTAAAATTGAGTTATCCGCCGTACGCAACAACAACCCGTTTACCTGGCTTAACTTCAAATGCCGGACCAAATCCGCGCTAATGCGGGAAACCCCTGCCCCTGAGTCAACTAAGGAAGAAAAAACTTCAACCCCCAAACTCACAGGAATCCTTAAAGATCCCAACGTACGATTCACCATAACATCAACTATCTGGGTAGCCGTCCCCACCTCACAATCAGCAACAATAACGCCCTCAACCATCGCCTCAGAACTGAACTATCCTCATTATTCATAGCAATTACAACCCCCTCCTCAACCGCAACAATCTCCTCCTTAACAGCAATCTCTGGTAGTATAAGATCAACAGTCTCCAGTTAAATAACATCCATAATTCCCGGGATACGACGCAAAACCCGCGTTTGGTTTTAGGTGGCTTCTTACTAGGAATGATTTTCCTAGCTTGGTTTGCAATTCCTCCCTAAGCAACCTTCCATGGCTGTCTGCGAGGATTAGAAGGCCTGCTTGCAGTTTCGCACAGGTGTGTGGCACTTTGTTGCTTTTTTGGATGAGATATTTCATTTGTCTGGGGCCGCAGTGTTTATAGGCCTGATTTTGTTTTTAGGTGATTTATCGTGCAATGGGTCAAAATCTATTAATATGTCACTGTTTTTAGGCCTAAAGTTTACTGGTGAGGTATTTCCAGTATCTACAGTAGCTAGGGTAGACCTGGTTTCTGTATTTGATTTATTTATGTGGCCTTGGCCAGTGCTTACCTCTGGCTTTGGCACAATGGGTCCCGGTCTAGGCTGTAGGCCTATATAGGGGTAGGCCTTGGTTTCTCCAGGTTGAGTCAACTGCCAATCTGTATGATTGGCTTTATATGTTTGAGACTCTTCTTCAATAAGTGAGATGTATATTTGGTTTATTTTGGTTTCCAGCGCTTTGAAATCGATTTGGCCTAGGTTTGGTAAACACGGGCCAAGGCATGTAGGTGCATGTCTTATGGTAGGCCCAGTATTTATAATGTTTCGTTGATTTATCCCGTAAATTATACTGTCAGTTTCTTCATTGACCAAGTCATCGATATTCTCGTCAAGGCTCTTCTTAAGATATTGTGCCATGTTTTCGTGTTTTTTTGAGGTTAGGATTTCAACGTTTGCACGAAGTTAGACTTGCTTACGCTATTTTTGCGGACTTAGGCATCCAATTGTTAATTAAAAGATGGAAACATAGTAGAACAGGTAAAAACGTTATATAAAACCTAGTAGTTGGACTATACACGGTTCCTTGTCAAGATCAAACGATTAAAACCGCAATATTTCGAGCCCTAATCAGAGCTCTTCGACAGGCGAAATCAAACTGAACTGAATCAGTTTGATTTCGCCTGTCGAAGAGCTCTGATTAGGGCTCGAAATATTGCGGTTTTAATCGTTTGATCTTGACAAGGAACAGTGTATAGTCCAACTACTAGGTTTTATATAACATCCAATTGTTGTTTATTTCATTTTATAAGTGAACGTTATGACTTACCAATTAACTGTTTGAATCAGCTAATTTTAAGTATTTTTAGATTTCATTTAGCTGTTTATTTTGAGTGATAGCCTAGGCCCTACCCAATGGCTAAAATGCTCGTTTTGCATTAACATTTCACAAAACCACTGCAGGATCGCTACTGATAACAATTACACACCTTCCTTAATCATAAATGTTCATTATTTTTCCGTCATAGTAGTTGAAGAATACTGTTTTTAACCACAATTTGAATTTATTTGAAGAGCCCAAGCCCTCGCATGTCACACGGCCTCCATCAGGTATACTAACTTTTTCATCAGCAAGATACACGATCTCAACATCATGCATTATTTTTGCAAGAAATTGAAGGTTTCGATGAATATTGGGGACCAACTTTTAGGTACGTATGGTCCATTTTAGAAGTAGTAGGCGTACGTAGTAGTAGGCGACATATGATTCATTAGAATGTAATATTCTAACTATTAAGCATTTTCGTAGTTATAATTACAATTGTTATCACAGATTATTGTAGCAAATAATTTATTTCTCCAATGTAAATGCTATCCAAGGAGTCAATGATTAATAAAAGAACAATACATCAAAACAATAAAACAATACAAATACAAAACGTGTGGATACCACACATAGCTTCAACGCATGAAATGTCCTTACGGAATGATCTTGTTCGGTTCTGTGAAGTGAGATCTCTTCTATGTTGAGTGTGAGAGCAAGGGGAGCAGGCTACTCCAGGCTACAAATACAAAACGTGTAGATACCACACATAGCTTCATCGCATGAAATGTCTTGACGGAATGGAAGTGAGATCTCTTCTATGTTGAGTGTGAGAGCAAGGAAGGCAGGCTACTCCAGGCTACAAATACAAAACGTGTGGATACCACACATAGCTTCAACGCATGAAATGTCTTGACGGCATGGAAGTGAGATCTCTTCTATGTTGAGTGTGAGAGCAAGGAAGGCAGGCTACTCCAGGCTACAAATACAAAACGTGTGGATACCACACATAGCTTCAACGCATGAAATGTCTTGACGGTATGGAAGTGAGATCTCTTCTATGTTGAGTGTGAGAGCAAGGAAGGCAGGCTACTCCAGGCTACAAATACAAAACGTGTGGATACCACACATAGCTTCAACGCATGAAATGTCTTCACGGAATGATCTTGTTCGGTTCTGTGAAGTTAGATCTCTTCTATGTTGAGTGTGAGAGCAAGGAAGGCAGGCTACTCCAGGCTACAAAATACAAAACGTGTGGATACCACACATAGCTTCAACGCATGAAATGTCTTGACGGAATGGAAGTGAGATCTCTTCTATGTTGAGTGTGAGAGCAAGGAGAGCAGGCTACTCCAGGCTACAATGACAGCGTGTGGGGTCAGCCCATAAGTAACTGATACGAGGGGGTAAACGCGGCGCGGGTTTAGAAATTAGAAATAATCAATCAATTTGTTTCCATGGACTGTATTAGCATATTATGAAACACAGCAACAACAACTACCTACTTGGGCCCAAAGTGATTTATAATGCTCAAACTAAAATTTTGTTATTCTTTACCATTAACTCATGTTTTAGTTTTAGTATCAGTAGATTTGTGAATCAATTGTTATAGTACTAAAAATAAAGTCGGTTACAGTTTTTTTGCCAAAATGTTTTTCGGCCATTTTGTGGATTACGTACAAAGGTTACTTCTGTTTGCCAATTGAATTGGATACCAGGAAGTAGCTTCAATGTTAATTGTCAATTTAATTTGAATCATTATAATGAATACAAAATTATATTTAGTTTAGGAAACTAAGCAGGCCACTTTACCAAGCAAGTGAATATTTTTCGTGAAGTCCTAGGTCACCACGAGCTCCATCTAAAATATTATTCGCTTGGATTGTTTTCATGTGTGGTGTCAAGGTTTCCTGTCGGAACTCAAGTCGTGTTGTATGCGTTATCCTGGTAGAGTCAGAGTTGGTCCTGTTGGTTATAGCTTGTACTCGGATTGAACAACTCTTGCCCATGGAAGTATGCGGGTAGAGAGAGACAGAAAGAGATCTTCCTACTCCAAGTCTGCAACATCATCATCTTCATCTGTATCAATGCTGATACCGTCTGGGATGGTTTGATGGTACTTCTATTGATGGTTTGATGGACTTCTAAATACGATGGTTTCCTGTACTGGTTTGATGGCTTGGTTACACAATGTTTGCAAATCTTTGAATTTGGCTGCTGGAATATTTTGTCTTTGTACAACGCTGGCATTATATTTATTTTCGATTTCTGTTCAAAATCATTTTGAATGTGTTTATCAATCATACTTTTCCGTACAAGTTACCTGTTTCGTTCTCTTGGTGGTAGAGTAAGAGTACTTTCTGGTTCTGGTTTACTTAAAGAGTATTTGTTCACCATTGTTGTGTGTTTGATCCATACTTGGCCCAAGATTACCTTACATATGCTTTCGTCACATCCGGGGCAGTCGTAGCCAAACAGCGAACCGCCCGAGACACACCTGCGCAAATACTGATCGCTGATTGGCTACGAACCCGTCGCCTGTGACGAAAGCATGTGTTAGGTAGTCTTGGGACAACTATAAAAGGTTGCCACTCGTATTTCCTACACAGCGGTTCTTAACCTGGGGTCCGCGAGTAGTGTGGAAGTTGTCCGCGGACGGTTACAAAGAATTCCTTTCGTTTGGGTTTATAATTTTTATTTTTGTTTAGAAACACACTCTTTTTAAATCATATCGATTTTAAAAATAAATCTGAAGATTTTATTCGTCGAAGATAGAGGATCTAAAAAACGAGAAAAAGGTAGTGAAAACGGCTGTACCGCAAACAAAGGAGCGTTCGAGGCGTCGTACAAAATATGTTTTTGTTGTTTCAAATCGCTTTGCGCTTCTGTAAAACATGGAGGTCCGTGTTCAATATTATTATTTTTTAGGGGTCCGCGGAGTGAAAAAGATTAATAACCGTTGTGTTTAATGATAGACTTGTTTTATTATATTATGTAATTGTTATCTTTGAAGTAATATTTTAATTTGACTAGCTTTCCAATCTTTAAAATATTGAAAATCAAGCATATTTAGTATGAACTGTGTATGAAGCTGGTTTTGTGTGAGCGCTTGTTATTATTGTCGTCCAATCCGAAGACGCCCAGATAGTTTTTCTTGTGATCTCTCTATAGCAGCGTGTGCAGCGTATACTGTCATAAACGTGTGCCCTATAGTAACAGATATGTAACTGACACAAGCTTGTTCACAGCTGTGGTCATAAAATGTGCTAATCAGAAATGATCGCCATCATATATTTGTTTTTATTTTGTTCCGGGCCCGCGGGTATGAACCCCAGTAAAGTGCAACTACAGTTACAGAACCAAGTTCATAATAGGGAATATTCCACATTTCCCAATATTGGTTCGATCATATGAAATGGATAGGACATTATCTACAAATACCGGCAACATACTTGTCCCATTACAAAATGTCACAGTTCGATTATTATAACGTTACAAAGTTTGACATGTTGCCTTTCCCGGACTTTTAATGTGAAACGGATGGTTACGTCATAACTGACTAAACATCACTGTTTATGAATGAATTTGCCAATCAACCTCTTGCAACACTACACAATTATCGAAAAAACAACGTATTCATTGTTGTCCGATCTCTGCACAAAATTACTATCAAACACTGAAATAATGTTACAATATTACTAATAATCACACCAGTGGTGTAAATTAATTGCTGTACACAATTATTATTCATTTTGGAACCAAATAACAATATAAATGCACTTTTTAGTGAGATATTAGGCATAAATACGGTCTTTGATTATCTTTGCGTGATATGCTGATTGATATTATTCAGTTCTGACGTCATGACCTGTTTTCCCGCCATATTTATCTGTGAAATTTTCAGCTTACTTTCTTGACTGAAAATATTAACGAAAATGGGAAAATGAAATATTTTTGACTTCATAACATCGTCATTAATTTGGTAACGACCAAATAAATTAACAGGAATATTCCCTATTGTACATGATACTATACACCAGAGATCTGACTATGTTTCTCCGGTACCAGCTAGCTTCAAGCTAGGCTAGGCTAGGTTTTTTCTACTCCGGTAATCTTCTGGCTGGGTTAGGATATGTTCTTTGTAAGGCAGCTAGATTCCAGCTCGGCTGGGCTACGTTCGTTCTAAGCCCAGCTAGCTATGTTCAAAAAATAAAACTAGTCGGATCCCTGCTATGTACTTCATTTGCCCCACGTTTCGCATAGCATTCTCCCCAAAATATACAAAACCAAAATTGAGATTGTCTTAGTTTGACGCTCGCCTGCTGCTCCCCTTCATCTTATGGTGTCCCTTACTCTCGTGACAACCCGACAATCATATAATATTTATTTATCTCCTATTATATCTCATATAATCAGTCATATTTGTTATGCTGGGCGGTAGTCACATAACGAGGGGGTGTAGCTTTCAAACTATGTCAAACTTAAAACATCTGCACTATACCTTGACAACACTGCGTTACACTCTCGTAGACACACAAACTCGATCTTTGCTGTTCTTCGAACGTACTTGATCAGCAAGAAATCGTTCTTTGATCGCCCTTTTTTTAGCAAGATCTGCAACCACTTTGGTCGGTATTTAAAGGTCCCTTACCCCTAGGGGCGCCCCTTGTTGCTATGGAATTGTTTTTCATTTATGGGAATAACATGCATGAAACTGTTACCTGTCAAACACTGGCGCTCGTAGGCGTAGGGGACGACTATGCAGGTTGCAGTATTCTTTTGACTTTCGCAGATAGCATGTTTATCCTTCTTTGTTACAAGAAAACTAATTTTATAATCTTTATTAAATACATTTCGAAATAACACTAAACTAAGTGACGTTTCTCTGAGAGTCGTACAATGCTGTACATAATATTTGTAAACCGTTGAGACATTCTGATATTCCACTGATCATTGTTTATTTCTTGAACTTCCCCGACATTAATGAGATGGTATTGCCGACAGGTTTTCACTTATTGAATTAGAAATTGCTTGGATTGAATGGTTGGTTTATTATGAAAATTATTATGAAAATAATAATATAATAATGTATTATTATTAAACCAAGAGACTGGCATCATCTATACTAGTCCCAACGAAAGTATTCGCAGACCGATCTCAGGTCATTGTCTACCGTCTGTTCCTGTCAACCGCACCAATTGCAAGAAAATTAACAGATAAAACTGGCGTTCTTTCACACATTCGTAAATGCAGGGTTCGGCTTAGTCGAGTGCACAGGCGGTTTTGGCACACCCACCGTTACAGGTAACCAACGGAAGGTTTTAAATTATCCCCAATGGACCTGTTTAGGTCAGATGGTAGGAATTAGCGACGTAGAGAATGAAGTAGTCACCTTGAACTCGGCTGTGTCGTAAGCATCAGAAAACTTAAGTTAGGGCAACTTTAGGCTACAACTCCTCGTGCATGAAGCTGTGCAGTGGGCTACGCGGTTTTGCCAGCCGAAATAAATGCTTACGTTTAATTCCGTAACACTCGCAATGAGGTTCCGTTGTTCCGCCACTCTCTGTTTTAACGGATCGACCCATGTTCTTATGATTTAGGGAAATGTTACATGGTTTTGTTGAGTCTTAAATAAAATCAAGGTTGGCTTGTGATAAGTTACTTGTGCTATTTACTACTGTTCCAATGCAGTGCGGGTTACGTGGTTTTGCCACACTGTATATTCTATTCTATGTATGTATGGGTTCCACAATCATTCGGAACCCCAGTTTCAAATTTTTGTGGGTTGCGTGGTTCTGCCTATTATGCATCGATACGTACTACGAATTTTTTTTGCAAACGTAGCCTACAGTAATTAAAATAAAGAACAACAATAATAATAACAATAATAATAATAATAATAATAATATATCAAATATTTGTTATGGGCCCATATAATATATTTTATAAGCGGTACCTCAAACTCTCCAACAAATGAAACATCTTAAATGCGATTATTTATTAATAATAATATTGACGAATGTGATTGTTACGTCTCAAACGACTACCCGTCGTCTTCGTCGTATTAACTATAGTGTTAATGACTGAATGAACTCACTTCAAAATACAGATACCGTTTAATCCACAGCTTCCAAGGTACAACCACTCCTTTCACATCAAAAAAGTTAACCAAGTCCCCGCGTCTCCAGGGAAACCCCCATAACAACGATTACGGCTGGGATTCGTAAGGGTTTCAACCAAATTGCAGAAATCGTTGTTTTTGAGCGTTTCAGGCTCTAATAAGCACCATTTGTCCATTTCGTCACATTCCGTTTCGAAACTTAAAACTTCCAGTTTTAAGAGGAATCTTGTTTACGGCTGGGATTCCTAAAGGTTTCAACCAAATTGCACAAATCGTTGTTTTTGAGCGTTTCAGGCTCCAATAAGCACAATTTTTCCATTTCGTCACATTTCGATTAATACATAAGAAGTTACACCCTCCCTTGAAAAATAAGAATGTAAGTTTGCATTTTGCAAGAGTTTTATGAAAATGCATGAATTGAGTTTCTTAGTCCTTTTTGGTTAAAATATGCATAAATTATAGTAATTGGCTGATTTCAGTCTATCTTCTACAGACTTCCAGTTTTGAGAGGAAACCTGATTACGGCTGGGATTCGTAAGGGTTTCAACCAAATTGCACAAATCATTGTTTTTGAGCGTTTCAGGCTCTATTAAGCACAATTTGTCCATTTCGTCACATTTCGATAACTACTTCAGAAGTTACACCCTCCGTTGAAAAATAAGAATGTTAGGTTGCATTCTGCAAGAGTTTTATGAAAATGCATAAATTTAGTTTCTTTGTCGTTTTTGGTTAAAATATGAATAAAGTATAGAAATTGGCTGATTTCAGTCTCTCTACCACAAACTTCCAGTTTTAATAGGAATCTTGATTACGGCTGGGATTTCTAAGGGTTTCAACCAAATTGCACAAATCGATGTTTTTAAGCTTTTCAGGCTCCAATAAGCACAATTTGTCCATTTCGTTACATTTCGATAAATACTTAAGAAGTTACACCCTCCCTTGAAAAATAAGATTGTTAGTTTGCATTCTGCAAGAGTTTTATGAAAATGCTTAAATTGAGTTTTTTTTGTCGGGTTTGGTTAAAATATGTATAAATTATAGTAATTGGCTGCTTTCAGTCTATCTACTACAGACTTCCAGTTTTGAGAGGAAACTTGATTACGGCTGGTATTCGAAAGGGTTTCAACCAAATAGCACAAATCGATGTTTTTGAGCGTTTCAGGCTCCAATAAACACAATTTGTCCATTTCGTCACATTTCTATAAATACTTAGGAAGTTACACCCTCCGTTGAAAAATAAGAATGTAAGTTTGCATTCTGCAAGAGTTTTATGAAAATGCACAGATTGAGTTTTTTTTGTCATTTTTGGTTAAAATATGCATAAATTAAAGAATTTGGCTGATTTCAGTTTATCTACTACAGACTTCCAGTTTTGAGAGGAAACTTGATCACGGCTGGGATTTGTAAGGGTTTTAACCAAATTGCACAAATCGTTGTTTTGAGCGTTTCAGGCTCCAATGAGCACAATTTGTCACACAATTAGTACAATTAATTTGCATTCTGAGAAAAAAGTGCACAATTGAGACAAATGTGCAAAGTCGATCAGTTGAGAATCGATCAAGAGTCGATCAGTTAAGACTTCGACAAGTTGAGACTTTGGTTAGTTGAGAAGTCGGCCAGTTGAGACTTCGATGAATTGAGACAAATGTGCAAAGTCGGTCAGTTGAGAATTCGACCAATTGAGACTCGGTCATTGCGAGAAATTCAATTTGTAAAAGTCGGCCAATTGAGACTTCGATGAGTTGAGAGTTTGGCTAGTTGAGATATTCCGTTCTGTAAAAGTCGGTCAGTTGAGACGTCGACCAATTGAGACTCGATCAATTGTGAGAAATTAAAATTATAAAGTCGATCAATTGAGACTTTGACTAGTTGAGATAATCCATCCTAATAAAGTCGGTCAATTGAGACTTTGATCAATTGAGAATTCGATAAGACTCAAGTAGAAAGTCGATCAGTTGAGACTTCGAGCAGTTGAGACTCATCGTACGCGATACACATACAGGAACCCTAAGAAACGCCTACTGACCTCCATGTCTTAGAGTCTAACAAGTTACATATCTCAAAGGCGTATCATAGTCCAGTAGTTACGGTTTTTACCGCCGAGATTGACAACGCTCGTTATCGGCTATTCAGCCGGCTCATACCGATTGGCTACTCTCAAATATACCTCCTGTAGGGTACGGCGGTAGTAGAAGCCAACCAGATTCATGTCCAGCCTTCAGAGGCGGTGCATAAAAGTCGATCAGTCGCGACTTCGGCCAGTTGAGACTTCGATCAATCGAGACAAATGTGCAAAGCCGATCAGTTAAGAATTCGGACAATGAAGATAATCTATTTAATAAAAGTCGATCAGTTAAGACTTCGACCAACTGAGACTCGGTCATTGCGATAAATTCAATTTGTGAAAGTCTGCCAATTGAGACTTCGATCAGTGTAGACTCAAGTAGAAAGTCGATCAGTTGAGACTTCGAGCAGTTGAGACTTCAACCAATCGAGACTTCAATGAGTTGAGAAATTGGTCAGTTGAGACAGACAAAAAAAGGTCGACAAGTTGAGACTTCGATCAATTGAGACTTCGATCAGTTAAGACTTCGATGAGTTGAGAAGTCGGCCAGTTGAGATGCTCCCAACTCAGCTACATCGTAATATTGCTTCGTTTTCAGAAACATGGTTATTTTGCGTTTGAATGTTCGTATATCTGGGGAGTCTTTGATCTCATCTGGAAGCTTGTTGTAGAGTCTACAACCTGACTGCAGAATCCCCTGATAAGCCAAGCTCAGCTTGCAGTATTTGTGCTGTAATTCGGAGGATCCTCGAGTGATTGGTGGCTAGCCGCTTGGAATACGTGAAGGTTTTCCCTGGTGATCATGCACACTTGTCGGATGTATAAGCACGGCAATGGCAGTATATTTAGGTTCTTCAAGTGGGGTCTGCAAGATGTCCTTCTACACACTCCCACCATGTAGCAGATTACTGTCTTCTGAGCAATGAATACCCGCTTGGCTGAGGACGAGCTACCCCAAAACACTATAACATATTGTAAAATGGATTAGACTGTTTTGACTGTAGAAATGTTGCATTGCCATTGCCTTGCTACAGTTTTTATTGCGAAGCCAACTCTGGCCAGTTTCTCAACAAGGTCTTCTATATGGGGTATCCATTTGAGTTGATGGTCTACTATCAATCTGAGAGTTTTTGTTTCGGATGTCAGAGCGATTGTGGAATGGGGTAACACTCGGTTCCCTCGAGGAGCAAAGAGGATTGTTTGCGTCTTGCCTGGATTTAGGTCTAATTTGTAGGGGAGATACCATTCGGATAGATCCCGTGTCAGATGGAGAAGGTCCTCTTCTAGATCAGCCATGGAGTCAGACTCCACAATAGCAGTAGTATCGTCTGCAAATTGAATGATCTTCCTCGCAGTTAAGATAAAAATTGTAAGATAATAATTGACTTCCACATCTTGGGACACAATTGAGCATTTGACATCATCAAGGTTTAATAACGTATACATTTATTTGCTATAGTAGTTACAGTATGCAATTTATTATACTTAACTAACATGTTGTAAGATAATAATTGACTTCCACATCTTGGGACATAATTGAGCATTTAACATCATCAAGATTTAATAACGTATACATTTATTTGCTATACAATAGTTACAATACACAATTTATTACACTTTACTAACATGTTGTAAGATAATAATTGACTTCCACATCTTGGACATAATTTAGTGTTTAACAGGAAAGAGTTTTCTTATATTAAAACCGCATGAAATGACAATTTTTTAGTAATATCTTAAGAACGATACATAATATTGATAACAGGGATAAATTAGCATGGTGAGGTTTTGTAAGAACTCAAAACTAGATTTAAAAGTTTCATGTACCGTACTTGAATTGTTACAGTTGTTAGTCTATTCCTATTACAGTATTACCAATACTGTATTGGTAATAAAAATTAATTACAATAATATTCATTTTCCAATTACGATAAAAATATTTGACTTTTTGAATCCAGTTTTTATTTTGTTTAAAGCCACATCATGGTAATTTATCACTTTTCCAATATTGTGCAGCGTTATCAAGATATTAGTAAAAATGAAAAACACGATAATTTTGCACATTTTTTGTGTTGAGAATAGGCCTATCCTTCCACCTTAACACTGTCATGAAACGATTGTTGTTATCGATCATCGTTTCGTTGATATCGATCTAGGGGTCGTGGCCGTGTGGTTTGTGTTTTTTATTTATTATTATTAGTGTTATTTTCTCTGGCTATGGCAACGGGTTGGAAGATGGACGAGAGCTCCAGACACACGAAAACGAGACGCGCCGACAGGAGAGAGGGGATCACGGGACACAGCGTGGGTTCGTGTACATTTATTGTGTGGATTATCTAGTGTCTTATCTGTGGCGAATTTATAATAAAGAAAACCTACGTACAAAGATCCCGTCATTGGCTACATGACAGATATGGTGGAGGCGCCGGGTAGGTTTTAACCGCGATAAGCTTGAACGTCAGTTTGGTATGTCTGTGTCTTCATTTTTCTTTTGCTTTGGAGGTTGTTTGGCTTGTGGTCTAAGGAATATCTAGCGCATGTTTCGGGTCTCAGACGATCGTACTTCGCGGCGAGTGCTCGTGACGCTCCCCCACTGTAGAATGACGCTGTCGGACTACTTGTTCCCGGGCGAGGGTCCCTCGGAGGCTCTCGTCTCTCTGCACGAGCTGCTTGACCTCAAGGTCAGCGAGGCAGACGTACAGAAGGACCTGGAGGTTCAGGCAGACGCGTCAGACTTCTACAAGGAGGACCCCCAACTGCTCGAGGCAGACTACTCGGAAGAGTGTTTACTCTCGTCTCGATCGGGCGACGCGATAAGGACGAGACTGTTTGCGGGCGTTGCGATCGCCTTCCTTGTCGTCATCGCCTCCTTCGTACTGCATCACTTTGGTGTTGGGCGCTGACATGTTGGGCGCTGACATGTTGGGCGTTGACATGTTGGGCGCTGACATGTTGGGCGTTGACATGTCGGGCGCTGACATGTTGGGCGCTGACATGTTGGGCGCTGACATGTCGGGCGCTGACACGCTGGGTTATGGTTGTAAGTGTATTCCTACAAGCGACGACAAAGTACACGCCGTTTTACTTGTTATATGGTCGGGAACCAACACTTCCTATCGATGCAGGATTACAGCCGGATTTGCAGCTAGGTGAAACAACGGAGGAGCGATTGCAACAAGTTCGTGAGGCTCGCACGATCGTGCTTGACGTTATCAAGAAGGAACAAGAGAGACAGAAAAAATACTATGACGCTGGCCATCGTCAGGTTGACTATGAGGTTGGAGATTTTGTCAAGGTGTTCTTTCCTATTCGTAAAGTGGGCCAGGTTGATAAATTTCAGCATTGTTGGCTTGGACCGTTTAAAATTGTGACCAAATTATCGGATTTGACGTACGAAGTTAAGATGAACAAGAAGGGAAAAATAATGACTGATGTCATACATGTTTCCCGTCTCAAAAAGTATTATGATCCGGCGGAATGGCAGCAACCCTGGCAAGATTAAGAATTGTTTTTATTATTCAAGCGATAAGTGTTGAAGAGTGGATCGGGTCATCACATGGACGAGGTGGTTTTTGATCTGTAGTAGGGGTGTTTACACATTCTGAATGCTTTGCGTTATGCGTACGGCCAGTTCAACCACCTTTCACATGTGTATTGACCGCCGATCGACCAAATTGCTACACTTGGCATTTGCGAAATTTCTACGTTACGGAGTGTTTCGACGAGTTAATTTCAATCTCCAGGAACTTATCGCCTACAATGTGGCAATATTGTATTGTTGTAGTTGCAAACCAGACACGGAAAAAAAAAAATCGAGGGCGATTTTTGTCCCAAGGGGGGAAGATGTCATGAAACGATTGTTGTTATCGATCATCGTTTCGTTGATATCGATCTAGGGGTCGTGGCCGTGTGGTTTGTGTTTTTTATTTATTATTATTAGTGTTATTTTCTCTGGCTATGGCAACGGGTTGGAGGATGGACGAGAGCTCCAGACACACGAAAACGAGACGCGCCGACAGGAGAGAGGGGATCACGGGACACAGCGTGGGTTCGTGTACATTTATTGTGTGGATTATCTAGTGTCTTATCTGTGGCGAATTTATAATGAAGAAAACCTACGTACAAAGATCCCGTCATTGGCTACATGACAACACTACCAAGTTTAGCATGGACAACTAGGGCTGCCCAACGATTAAAAAAATCATATCAATATCGCAGGAAGAAATATCGATATCGCCGATATCGAAACTTTTCCCGTCTGTTAATTTAGGAGTTCCTGGCCAGCTAGCAGCTGTGCATTATACAAATATACTAATTTAATTTTTTTTTTTTATTTATTTAATTTAATTAATACTAATTTAATAAATAAAATTATATAGCGACCAGCTATGCATTATAAACAATATTACGTAAATAAATATTTTAACTATGAAATGTCAATTACTGTATGTGTCAATTTGTGTGTTGTACCATTTAAAATTCAAAATATCCACACAAAACAGCGATGTTGTGATTGGCGTGACGTGATGTAATCTTTTTTTTAAAACCATGAGCTTATTAGGTGCAAGTTCGATATCTCGATATGTATGATGTACGACGATATATATCGATATCGATTTTTTTTTCAATTATCGATGGACGATAGCGTATCAAATTATCGATATCATTGGGCAGCCCTATGGACAATTGAACATTGAATATTAACATTTAATAGCGTACACATCCTCCTGTACTTATTTGCTGTCAGTAGTTAGCCTTACAATCCACATCCTGAACACTATTAGCCGTTCAACAGCACACATTTATTTATTTACTATACTAGTTTTATTATATAGGTAGTACATCTGCAACTTATGTCATTTTGAACCCCAAGACAGAGCACACCTTTTGAGGTGTGCCGCACTTCAGAGTTACATTGACCCCCTGCCCAATGATATGGGCAGGTCAGAAAAGGATTGAAAAGATATGGATATTTTTTTGGGCAGGTTTTATATATTGAATAGCGAGGAAGAAGAATGGCTGAGGAAGCCACATTGAAGCCCTCTGCATAGAAAAAAAAAAATTAAATAAATAAATGTGTATCCTTCGATTGTATTAATGGTCCATTTTTACTCGAAATCTGGAAATAATTTATGGGAATAAGCAGCAAATTCTTGGTTGGAATGTCTAACTTATCAACATGATTAGCCCAGTTATATAAGTTGCGACAGTTATTAAATGTATCAGTTGTTGTAAGCTGTTGTAAGCTTTGGTGATTTAACATATTCATACATTAGAATTGTAGGTGTCAAATGTTTAACAATCAACATATAAATATTTTTGGAAATAGTACTGGTAACATTACTTGTCATAAGAAACTTCTTACAATCAGGTGTACAGTCAATCGGTGTTATCCAGTGGAAGAGTGCTGATTAGTACATACTTATAATATTGCATTTTAATTTTAATGTTGACAAAGAACAGTCTACCGGTATAGTCCACAAAAGTTATTTAATAATCACTTAAGAGTTCCTGCACATTATCTTCTCTTCATCTCTTATGCCCACAGTTGACATCTCATGCCATTGTGTGTTTTCTAATTAACCAGTAAAGATAGGACACTTGTTTATTATATTATATAAAATATTACATTTTAGTTTAATACAAACAATAAGGCAGTTGGCAACATTGCACTAAACTGATATGATTGAGAACTGCCTAATTAATAATTTGTAATATGTGTAAATAATTATATATTCTGTGGTTCTCCTCCAACATTAGCAACCTACAAGAACTAACATGAATCATTTACCTGTACTAGATATAAGTTGTGAACACTCTATGTTATAGTACCACTTTAATTATATTTCCAAGGGGCCTTAGAACCACAATTTCAATTACAAAATTTGCAAATTAAAAAACTTTAACACTAAACAATGGAACCAAATTTTCTACAAGGATTTTAAATCAAAGATATAGATCAATTTGAAATAACTGTGTTTGAATTAAAATGGGATAACACATTACAGTAGAAGTGCACGCCCCATCTCGTATTTAAAAAATTTAGGCCTACTTAAGCAAAACAAGCACAATACGGTATTGTGTTCCTTTTTCTTAATTGTTACATGGTTTATAAAATATATACTAATATTATGGTGCTACAAGAAAATATTGTCATCTTCAGAATGAACATTATTGATACATTACTGATTAAGCCTATTGTTGATTTTGTATTATTGCATATGAAAATTGCACTGTTTCGTTTTTGTACCATTATTCATCATTATAGGCCTACATACTATGTGTCTGAAATCACAGTTTCTTTTATAACACGTTTTATGGCAAGTTGGCAGTCGGACATCCACTATTACTGTAATGAGTAAAATTATCCTCCAAAGGGTATTAAATAGATCTCACTCAAACCCATTGAAGCTTTATAGTAGGGTTTTTAGCACTGATCTGAATCATCTGTTGCGCTCTTTCTTCATTACCGTATTTATCTATGATAACTTTAAGCTGCGAGTTTGAAGTGAAGTCAGAGAAACAGTGTCTCGCACTTCACTAGCTTTGTACAGGTTCAACTCATTGAGATGCTACAAAAGAAAATATTGTCATCTTCAGAATGAACATTATTGAGACATTACTGATTAAGCCTTTTGATTTTGTATAATTGCATATAAAAATTGCACTGTTTCGTTTTTGTACCATTATTCATCATTATAGGCCTACATACTATGTGTCTGAAATCACAGTTTCTTTTATAACAAGTTTTATGGCAAGTTGGCAGTCGGACATCCACTATTACTGTAATGAGTAAAATTATCCTCCAAAGGGTATTAAATCGATCTCACTCAAACCCATTGAAGCTTTATAGTAGGGTTTTTAGCACTGATCTGAATCATCTGTTGCGCTCTTTCTTCATTACCGTATTTATCTATGATAACTTTAAGCTGCGAGTTTGAAGTGAAGTCAGAGAAACAGTGTCCCTGCACTTCACTAGCTTTGTACAGGTTCAACTCATTGAGATGCTACAAAAAAAAATATTGTCATCTCCAGAATGAACATTATTGAGACATTACTGATTAAGCCTTTTGATTTTGTATAATTGCATATAAAAATTGCACTGTTTCGTTTTTGTACCATTATTCATCATTATAGGCCTACATACTATGTGTCTGAAATCACAGTTTCTTTTATAACAAGTTTTATGGCAAGTTGGCAGTCGGACATCCACTATTACTGTAATGAGTAAAATTATCCTCCAAAGGGTATTAAATCGATCTCACTCAAACCCATTGAAGCTTTATAGTAGGGTTTTTAGCACTGATCTGAATCATCTGTTGCGCTCTTTCTTCATTACCGTATTTATCTATGATAACTTTAAGCTGCGAGTTTGAAGTGAAGTCAGAGAAACAGTGTCCCTGCACTTCACTAGCTTTGTACAGGTTCAACTCATTGAGATGCTACAAAAGAAAATATTGTCATCTCCAGAATGAACATTATTGAGACATTACTGATTAAGCCTTTTGATTTTGTATAATTGCATATAAAAATTGCACTGTTTCGTTTTTGTACCATTATTCATCATTATAGGCCTACATACTATGTGTCTGAAATCACAGTTTCTTTAATAACAAGTTTTATGGCAAGTTGGCAGTCGGACATCCACTATTACTGTAATGAGTAAAATTATCCTCCAAAGGGTATTAAATCGATCTCACTCAAACCCATTGAAGCTTTATAGTAGGGTTTTTAGCACTGATCTGAATCATCTGTTGCGCTCTTTCTTCATTACCGTATTTATCTATGATAACTTTAAGCTGCGAGTTTGAAGTGAAGTCAGAGAAACAGTGTCCCTGCACTTCACTAGCTTTGTACAGGTTCAACTCATTGAGATGCTACAAAAGAAAATATTGTCATCTTCAGAATGAACATTATTGATACATTACTGTTTAAGCCTATTGATTTTGTATTATTGCATATAAAAATTGCACTGTTTCGTTTTTGTCCCATTATTCATCATTATAGGCCTACATACTATGTGTCTGAAATCACAGTGTCTTTTATAACAAGTTTTATGGCAAGTTGTTACACCCTCCCTTGAAAAATTAGAATGTTAGTTTGCATTGTGCAAGAGTTTTATGAAAATGCATAAATTGAGTTTTTTTGTGATTTTTGGTTAAAATATGCATAAATTATAGAAATTGGCTGATTTCAGTCTATCTACTACAGACTTCCAGTTTTGGTTGAAACTTGATTACGGCTGGGATTCGTAGGGGTTTCAACCAAATAGCACAAATCGATGTTTTTACGGTTTCAGGCTCCAATAAGCACAATTTGTCCATTTCGTCACATTTCTATAAATACTTGGGAAGTGTCACCCTCCTTTGAAAAATAAGAATAATAGTTTGCATTCTGCAAGAGTTTTATGAAAATCCATAAATTGAGTTTTTTTTGTCGTTTTTGGTTAAAATATGCATAAATTATAGGAATTGGCTGATTTCAGGCTATCTACTACATACTTCAAGTTTTGAGAGGAAACTTGATTACGGCTGGGATTCGTAAGGGTTTAAACCAAATTGAACAAATCGTTGTTTTTGAGCGTTTCAGGCTCTAATAAGCACAATTTGTCTATTTCGTCACATTTCGATAACTACTTAAGAAGTTACACTCTCCGTTGAAAAATAAGAATGTAGGTTGTATTCTGCAAGAGTGTTATGAAAATGCATAAATTGAGTTTTTTTGTCGTTTTTGGTTAAAATATGCATAAAGTATAGAAATTGGCTTATTTCAGTCTCCCTACCGCAAACTTCCAGTTTTAAGAGGAATCTTGATTACGGCTGGGATTCGTAAGGGTTTCAACCAAATGGCACAAATCGATGTTTTTAAGCGTTTCAGGCTTTAATAAGCACAATTTGTCCATTTCGTTACATTTCGATAATTACTTAGGAAGTTATACCCTCCGGTGAAAAATAAGAATGTTAGTTTGCTTTCTGCAAGAGTTTTATGAAAATGCATAAATTGAGTTTTTTTGTGATTTTTGGTTAAAATATGCATAAATTATAGAAATTGGCTGATTTCAGTCTATTTACTACAGACTTCCAGTTTTGAGGGGAAACTTGATTACGGCTGGGATTCGTTAGGGTTTCAACCAACTTGCACAAACAAATGAACACAAACCAAACATATTTGAAAATGCACTGCCCTCTTGATTAACTATCTCCTATCACGGTCCTTTTGATCTCCCATTTCCAACGTCCGCCCACCTTTCATTTGTATTAGCACATATAAGGATATAAATGAAACAATACTTAATACCTTACATATAAAGTATTTTAAAAACAATCGAGGATATTTCTTCTGTTCATGCTCTTGTCTCAAAGTGAGATCCACTTGTAACTTCCAACGGGTACAACCTTTGTACTGGACGTACCACGACTCCATTTTGTATATCCACTTGTTGCGTGGAGTTCGTCCTCTTTCAATGGTCCATAGATATTAGTCTGCTTAGAAGAATTCTTTATGAGTCTTTGCCTCCATGCTGTGGCCTTTAATAACGAGAGTATGATGGAAATCGTGTAATATTCCACGGATCGTCTTCTCCAATTGTCACGTGCATGCTAGTCGACATTTCCTTTTTCCGTTCAGAAAATACTAGATCCTCATTAAACTTATATTCTCCCACAGGCCACATTTACATGCTTTTAAGCCGTTCGGGTCCCTGCCACCATCTAGATTGTAGACTACAGCTCTTGACTGATCAAGACTGCACTTGAAATTTTTTCGAAACGACAACAAGTCTTTCCTCTGCAATCACCCTATGTGTCGATGGAAGGAAACGGTCTTCGATCCAGGGTAAAAACACAACGTACCTACCAGTTTCTGTGCGTGACACTGTTTTTTTATAAAATACTTCTTTGTTGCTGTCCTTGCTTCCTCCTTAGTTGACCTTTCTATGGGATCCATTACACCCATAGATTCTAAATGCCATAGTTCAGCAACAGATGCATCACTGATTTTCATAGTTGTCACTAACATTTCTACAGCCGGATATTTCAAGCAGTCTCTTTTAATTCGTCCCATTAATGTCCACCCCAGTTTAGTTTCTACCGCAGTCAGACCGTTGTTTAAATGTATTTACTGCCCAGTAAGTAGTGTTCCATAGACATCTGCTCCGATCAACAATTCAATGTCTGGTACTCTACTTCCGATATCAGTAACCCAAATATGATTTCTTTTTAACTGTTTCATCAATTTACCTTTAGCAACTCGAGGTATTTTCCCACATATTTTTGATTGACCAAGAACATCAATAGATACGTCAAACTTCCCACTGGGTTGCTTCAGTAACAGTTTAAATCTACCATGATATTCGGGTGCAGTGTGTGTACCTCCAAACAACGAATGTACTTTGGTCTCGTGTGAACAGGGTATTAAACCAAGTTGATCTGCGGTTGAGTTTAATATGTATGAATACTGAGATCCAGAATCAATTAAAGCCCTCACTGTTCTTTCCTTCCCATTAGCTACAATATTAACTGCCAGTGTCTGAAGTACAATGTCACTGGTACATATTTGATTTGACATGTGTACTATTTGTCCCTCACTGTTAGGTGAAGTTGTCTGATGAGAAGGTAAATCGGGACACATTAAAATTAAAGGTTTCTTACTGCAAAGTGAACATTTAACAAACGTTTTACATTTATTTGCTACATGATTAGGTCGGAAACAAATGTAACAACGTCTATACTTAGTAAGCTTGACTTTTTCATCGGCAATTGACATGTCTTGGTCGTGAGTACAATCACGACTTTCGTGTTGTTTCTCGCAAAATACACATTTGACATTGTCACCGTTTAGTAATCCAGATGCTGTGGGAACATTGTCAAGTGGTACATTATTGTTTAGCTGGTTCCCGTTCTTATTCTCTTTAGAAACCTTTTCAAACCCTGATTTTGCGAGACGGATTCTCTCTTCGCTTCCCACTTCTCTCCTTAAAAACTCCATTAGGCATGTGAGTCGATTTTCATGTGCTCCGCCATGTATGGCACCTTTAGCAGATGACGCGCTTCTCAGCCAAGCCCTAAGGATGTCGTCAGGAAGACTAGATTCTACCAGTGGGAATAATAAGGCGGCACATTTATCATTAGTCAGACCTAAAGTTTGTAATGATCTTATTTGACCCTCAATTTGGTCAAATTTTGTAAGAAAGAGGGGAACTTCCTTTGTAAGAGACAATATTTATAACTAATTTCAATAATTCTCTTACATAGACTTCAATTAGAAGCTACTCGTTACCATATCTCTCTTTCAATGCACTAATGACTTAAGGATAGTTTTGTGCTGACTGTGGGTGACTGTCAACAAGTTTACGAGGCCGAGTTCCAAGCACCATTGACTGAACTAAATATTGAAACTTGTCATTGTCATCAATGGTGCTGTCCTCGTGAATCTTTTGAAACTGTGACCAAAAACCCAATCACTCAGTCAGTTCACCGTTAGTGAATAAAGCTTGAAACTTGGCGGAATTTAATTCAATACGAAATTGTAATCTTTGAACTTACACGTTTAATGGATACTGTTTACTACAAGACAAAAAAAATCACGACGTTGTCATGGGGACGTCAAACGGCGACGTCCAACTCCTTTATCGGCAATAAACAATTCTAAAGAAGTAGGTGATGCTGCTATCTAACGGCGTCTTAATTTAAGTGTCCAAACATCACGCCCGACGAATATAAAAGTGTCCAAACAGTTAGACTATTTCAATTCTACCTTGGGCAGTTTAGACCTCCTAGGCCCATTAGACCGACTGTCCGGATCTTGGTCTACTGTGGTTGCACTTATTTGCCGAGCCTGTGCTTAAACGAGGTTTTCTATTTCTATTTCTATTATTATATTTCTATTTCCCACTAGGCCTAGGAAGACAAGTAGGACTTACCATCAATGTTCAGACCATGCGCAATTTTCCCCCATGTAACATCTTATTGTGTCTTGTATAATTTGCTGCGGTAAGGTAATCAAAAGGTATCATCGTCGTCCGCCATGTTTACAAAACGTTCTGGACACAGCCTTCTTGAACGAAGGCTGCGAGTACTGGATGTGGTGAACAGCAGTGAAATTCGAGCGCCCAGCGCTTGTTTCAGCGCTAGCGCCAGCGCTCCTCGACGTCCATGTACTGAATTAAGCAGGGTCCTAGATCAATTTTGAAAAAGGTAATTTACTGTTGCTAGGGGTGATGATACACGTGAAAAGTAGTTGCGGCAATGTTGGGCAACATTTTGCTCTATAACAACTTGACCGTGTAACAAGTAACGATGAAGCAATATTTCAACCCTACAAATCAAACTTAATTAATTATCTTTTAAAACGATATAAAAAAAATATACTCGCTTTTACACGGTTCAATATTTTTGTCCAACTATTTGGGAGCAAAAAAGCATTAATTAAAACAGTTTTGCTAAATTGTTTTGATTCGTTTTTGTTCCCGAATTCAATGAATTTGACACATTTTTGGGACCGTGTGATGTAAGCATCGAATATTGACTATTATGAAGTCATGTAACATTGCAAGAAAAAACCCTTGATGTTAACGTGTTTAAAACAAATTGTTTTCTTTAAAAAGTTAATATTGATAATTTTCAGAATAACGACATCATTCTCATATTAAACGCTTAGAACGATTTATTTTGCGTCCTTACTACAGACTTGGTTAACCGTCGTAAATTGCTCTAGCCATTTAATAAACAAGACTTTCATTTGTACTTTCAAACCTCTCCTTTAACGTTCCCCTCTTCTGGACCCGACTGTTAACATAAGTTCGATCAACGATCTCTTGAGGCGATGTTCGAGCCCCCAATATTTCACCAGACAGTTCCACGTTATGTAACGCTACCTGCGGCAGCGCATAGAACGGTTGGTACATTTTACTGCCGTGATCAACCATCGGTGCTTCCTCTGCGGATTCCTTTCTACCATTCGAAGCATGGATTCTCGCTCGTGGCCGGATAGATCTGCGGAACGCACGTCGTGTCCGGACGCGAAGATTACCATTTGAACTCCTTTTAAACTTGGTTTGTTCAACCCCCGTATTTTGCTCCGAAAGTTCCGAGTTCGAGTTCTCAGCTCTGGCGTTTTTATCTATTGGTTCAGCAATTTGCTCCATTTTTTCTTCGTCTTGCTCCATTATTTCGTCATTTTGCTTCATTTGTTCGATGTTTTGATCTGTTGGTTCAGCATTTTGCTCCCTTTTTTCGTCGTACTGCTCCATTTTTCGAAATTTGATATATATTTGTTCAGCGTTTTGCTCAAATTTTTCATCGTTTTGCTTTATTTGTTCGACGTTTTGATAAATTGGTTCAGCGTTTTGCTCATTTTTTTCGTTGTTTTGCTCCATTCGTTCGAAGTTTTGCTCCATTTTTCATCGTTTTGCTTTATTTGTTCGACGTTTTGATTAATTGGTTCAGCGTTTTGCTCATTTTTTCATCGTTTTGCTCCATTCGTTCGAAGTTTTGCTCCATTTTTCATCGTTTTCCTCCATTTGGTCGACGTTTTGATTTATTGGTTTGGCGTTTTGATTCATTTTTTCGTCGTTTTGCTTCACTTGTTCGGCGTTTTGATCTATTATCTTGGCATTTTGCTCAACATCGCATTTATCCACGTATTTATTGCATTTATGATGTTTGTAGTGAGGATGTATTCATGTTCTTTGTTGATAGTAGTTTGCAAGAAATACTGCCATGGCATCGTCGGGTCGCGGATCGTTTTGCCTTCGAATCATATCAAGTGATTCACTAACAGGTTCTACTGAACGATAATACATTGCATCGCGTGGTGACTGTATTACATCGCGCTTAATATCTGGATGGGTGAAATCTAACCTGTTCAAAAGCCGTATAGGATCTCGGTAGCTTCCGATATTAGCCGCGTACATTGGACCCTAGTTGTAAGCTTCCCCTTTCTTGGTGTCTTGCAAAGCAAAGTCAATCGGTCGAGTATTAATGCCGTTAAAAAGATACTCCGTAAACGAACGCTTTCTTTTCATTTTGCCAGTATCGACGCCACTTTTAGTGGGACCTTCGGCTTTGTAGACTTTCTCCCTTTTCCGGTCGAACTTTGGGTCATGAGTGCTCCTCCTAAAGAAAGATCGTGGTCGAGCAACATCCTGTAACGCCTGCACAAAGGTTTCAGTATGTTCCGGTTTTTTTGGTTGAGGTGATCGGTAGTTTCTAATACTAGCCGAGTTCACTGGACTTCGCTTGTACCTCGACTTTTTTTTGGAGTCTCGCAAAATAAATGGAATCGGGAAATTTCCAATGTCGTGAAAAAAATACTCCGATGATGAACGTTTTCTTTTCATTTTGCCAGTATCGGCGCCACTTTCAGTGGGACTTTCGGCATCGTGGACGTTCTCCCTTTTCCGGTCGAACTTTGGGTGATGAGTGTTTCTTTTGAATGAAGATCTTGGTCGGGCAACAGCTTGTCGCGCCTGCTGAAAGGTAGCAATATTTGCCATTTTTTTCGGTTGCAGAAAATAACTCGGCTGGTACAAACTCGTGTCATGAAGTTTCAGGCTTCCTTCAGAGTTCTCTCTCTTACCCTCTCTCTTACCCACGGGAATTTGTGCGTTAGGACTCTTTTCGCCAGCTGATTGCATCTGGTGTTGGGTATGAGATGACACGTCAGCTTCTGCGTCACGGCCTTCAACATTTGCCGTTTGTGGATCAGCGTTCAGTGGTTGGTACGTTTTTATGTCACGTTTGATCGCGGTTGCTGATCTTCTCGCAACAGTTGCACCGTCCTTGCGTACTTGGTCGTCGTCGACTGGTGCCGCCCCTGTGAGGGAGTCTTCGTACTCGCGCCATCTGCTGCAACCATCGCTGCTGCCTCCGTTCTCCGGAACCTTCAGGCGACACTTCGCGATAGGCCCGATCCTTACAACCCTTAGAATAATACAGGACACTGGCCGTGTCACGTGCAACACGCAGCACTATCACTAGTGCGCTCTAGCGACAAGTAGTGATACTTGTCGAAAATGGCCGCCTTTCTCAATGCTATTTTGCAGTTTTGCATCAATCATTGTATGGGAACGATCTATAATCGTAACCAAATCAATCTTAATCAAGTCAAATTATTTGTCATATTACTTAAGCTTGCGAACATCACTACCTACGTGTCGCTGCAAATTTAAACCATTGTCCTGTATTACAACCGACATGTTCGTTCCGTTCATTACTATTAATCATGTACATAACAATATTACAGTATCTGGTCTCTAGGGCATGGTACACACCTTCCTGTTTAGCTGCGCCACGGCTTGATTGTACAACGGCAAGTAGTTTAAATAATATTAATTTAAATAATCAAATACGTCACTTAATAAATAATGTAATAAATCTTATTCGCTGGTCACCTCTGATTCAGCCTGAGATATCTGGAAGTTTATCTGCTTGATTTCTTCGTCTCCCGGATTTTCTTGGTGTTCACCCTGTGACGAGCATTTTGGCCAGGCATCTGGTGGCGCGCATGGGGGTGGCGATGGTGCCTCGCGGACTAGAACATTAACCCTTCATTTACACTAAGTAGCGGTTGACCTTGTAAAGCCAAAGTGTAGCCAGTGTCTCCCTATACAGCTGTGCTGTAATAACAACTGAATGGTTTTTGTAAAACGTGATGATGTGAGATAATCAGGACAAGTTTTGGATGGCATGCTAGGACATAACCGTTAAAATCGTCGTTTAATACTATAATCACATCATCCATCGACAAGCAAGGGTTTATATTTGTGATCTGTCAGGAAAACTTATTTGTGAGGAAACTATTAAAACATTATTTTGTCAGTTTTCAATGCTTCTCATTGATGGTTCCCATAGTTAGCGGACACTAAAATACTTTCGTTGCACGGCCTGTGACTACTCACTGGTTGTAGATAAACGGTTAGACCTAAAGGAGTAATATTTAAACAGTGTAGTGGCTTTATCTGCAAAACTAGTGGATAGTGCGTCATTATCATCCATTAATCAGTAATTTATATCTGTCTTTTATTCAGTCATAGCATTAGTCATTAATCACGATTTGTTACCAAAGTACTCGTGTCTTTCTTGGCAACCTTACAAAACACACTCCGTTCCGACAACACCGCCTGGGTAAGACGTTTTCTGCCAAAAACTTCAGCGCTAGTGATCCAGCACTAGTTACTCGAATTTTTACCTGACCGCCAATACAGTGTTTTCAACACAAACATTTACCATGATGACAAAAACTAGAGCCTATAGAGAAGTTCTTCCCCTAGATGAAACGTCTTTAGCCAATACAGTGTTTTCAACACAAACATTTACCATGATGACAAAAACTAGAGCCTATAGAGAAGTTCTCCCTCTAGGTGAAACGTCTTTATCAACTCTACAGAAACATTTTTTAAACTTTGAATTGATTATAGGGGTATATCCATAGATGCCTTACTGATAGTTGTCCCAAGACTACCCTACATATGCTTTCGTCACAGGCGAGACACTCGTATCCAACCAGCGAACAGCC
This sequence comes from Isoperla grammatica, assembly GCA_945910005.1. Lineage (NCBI taxonomy): Eukaryota > Metazoa > Arthropoda > Insecta > Plecoptera > Perlodidae > Isoperla > Isoperla grammatica. The sequence continues at coordinate 26,998,153 of OX246745.1, forward strand.
CGATTCAAACCCGCACAAATGTCGATGGCTGATTAGCTTAGAGCCCCTCGCCTGTGACGAACGTACCCGTAAGGTAGTCTTGGGAAACTATACGACTAACCATTCAACTTTGTATGTACCGGAAAACGGTAACAGTGACAGTAACGTATAAACCGGGCATGGGCAATAGCCAGCAGTTTGGTTTAAAAAAGATAACATTTTATGTATGTTTTGAAAATGTTAAGTGTGCACTATCGAAGACAGTATGACGTGCCCCAACACAACGACGTGCCCGGCAGAACACAATAGTGAGATTATATGTACTACGTAATTACTCTATGCCACCATATCTTTCTAGGAATTAACGTTATCTACCACTTTCGGCTCTTTCCGGCTCTAATTCACCTACTCGGGACTTAAGCCTTTGTGTATAGTCGCTGCTTGTCTTTTTTTCATGCACGGTGTGTTCCAAAATAGCATCTAAGTTAGGTCCCTCAATAATTAAATTGCAATTGAATTTGGCTGGGGTGTCTATTCGCCCCGCTTTTATCGGTACAGCTTTGTTTTCTAGAGATCTGTCCTGGTGTCCCGACAATTGTTCACTAGGACGTTGTTTTGTCCCGTTTTTGGTAAAAATACCGATTCAAAAGTGTGAATCATAATACATAAATGAACATTTAAATTTTGAAATGATAACTGACGCAAAATTAACCTTGCTTGCTCAGATTGTTGTTAATACCGTATTGAGGATAGAAATAGCGCCGAAATGTCTCACCTCCGGCGACTAGGGCTCTGCCCCACACCCCTTATAACCCACTTACCTATACGACTCATATTTTGCTAGATAATAGCTACTCTGTCTCCTTTTTCACTTTTAAATATAGGCACCCTAAAAAATTGGCCCGCCGAACATAAAGAAAATCCGAATCATGCCCACGGTTGCCCATGTCTGATTAGAACCAATCCCATTGGCCATCTACTTCCTCTCTCATGCACTGTGTTTCACGGCTGCAATGTGGTAGGTGGAAAGTAACGCAAGTTCTTCTTGATCTGCGCCTAGCGGAGGCTCGTCGAACCTCCAAGTTGGAGTTCGACGAGCCACCGCTAGTTGAAGAGCTTCCCGGCGGAGGTCTCGTGTGAAAAGGTCCTTAAAACTGTGAATCAGTTCAAGTTTGATGCCTACCTACGGATCATAATATATTTGTCATTCGGCAGCCTCTCTTGCTTATAAAGCTACTCTGAACTCGTGTTTGCAAACGCACTTTTTCGATATAGTGAAGTATTTTTGAAACATTATGAAAAAACTGGAACGTATTGTGCAGTTGTAATTAGGGCTGCCCAAAGATTAAAAAAAAAAAAAATCGAAGTTTTCAAGTGACGTAGTTTATATCGACGAAAATGCATAACGGAAACACTGCCAAACTATTGGCGCATGTTCGATATCGCGAAATGAGCGATATATTAATTTTACGTCGATATCGAATAATTATCTTTTATTTATATGTTAATTCTATATCGATATCGAATTATTTTTCAATGATCGATATCGTATTGAATTATCGATATCGTTCGTGCCTGCGTAGGTATTGGATTTGGTAGTTTTGGACCTCCACCATAGAACCCTTGTTGAAAATGTGTATTTATCTTTGGCATTGAAGGTTGGGTTAAATAGTTAATTTGTGGTTGCAAATTCGTTGGTTTTTGCATGATAATTAATATTTGATATACCCAATGCAGTGAATGGAATATCATTAGATTGACGTACAACTTAACGCTGTGGCAGTGCCTTGTCATTCCCATTGGCTATTATTGGCTTAAAGTATGGTGAATTCGATTCTTGTGGCATTGTGGCAGATGCCAACATTGCCAACATTGCCAGCATTGTAGCCATAGTGCGTGCGTACTACCGGGCACGAAGAACTATCGCCACTGAGATGCCAACATACCAGCATTATAGCCATAGTGCGTGCGTTCTACTGGGCAATTTTGAAGTCTTATTATAATTATAATTTTAATTAAAGCCCCATATAAAAAATCCTAGTCGTCGGATTTTTGCGGATTTTGAGTATGTTAAATAAGATTTTTTTCTGAAGAAAATGGTACCAAAAACACTAATGTTGCAATTTGTCCGGGGTTTGGTCCAATTTTTCTGTAAATGGCCTGGATCAAATACATCCTACCTCCGAAAGCTGGCCTTCATACCTCTCAATCACAGCACTCTCCGCTGCGTAATCTTCGTCACTGCATTCAGCATCCAAAAGCGATTCCAAATATTTGAGGTCGAGCTTCCGTAGGTCGTTCATGATTCGCTCCATCTTTTCTAACTTGAGAGCCAACGAATTGACGTCCGGACTCTCCTCCGCTAGTTCCTTTTCTGTGTCATGGAGGGTTCTTGTAAATGACGGTCTACCTGGGGCCCGCATCTTCTTTAGTCGATCCATAATTGTCCACAACTATCACTAATCACGTCGGGGTCACCAAAATGTTACGTCTCAAACGACTACCCGTCGTCTTCGTCGTATTAACTGTAGTGTTAATGACAGAATGAACTCACTTCAAAATACAGATACCGTTTAATCCACAGCTTCCAAGTTACAACCGCTCCTTTCACATCAAAAAAGTTAACCAAGTCCCCGCGTCTCCAGGGAAACCCCCATAACAACCAAACAAATGAACACAAACCAAACATCTTTGAAAATGCACTGCCCTCTTGATTAACTATCTCCTATCACGGTCCTCTTGATCTCCCATTTCCAACAGTGATCATTTACATTTTCGATTCGTAATTATTTCTGGCACCAGTTTACCTACGTTTGTCACGTTGTCTTTTAGTTGTGTAAGTTAAGATTGTATTTTTTGCTATTTGTAAGCCTATACAGTATGAAATGTGTATAAGAGCTACATTCTCGCACTTACCAAACGATTGTGGACAAGAGTCAAAGCCAGACAGACTCGATCACACTTCAACAACAACTCATTATTATAGCCGGCGCAATTGGCCGAGGTCTATTAGGCGTTGGTCTAGTAAACCGCGGTCTCTGCATTCCAGGTTCGAATCCCGGCTTGGGCATGGATGTAATGTGGCGTTTTTTCATCCTCATAATCACCCATTAATCTTCTCGATTAGCCTCTTTGCAAAAATATGGGACGTAAAGCCCCAAATATCATCATCAACAACTCTTATTGACAATGAAAAAAGTGAATGAAAGATTACATGAGAAATCTGTGAATGCATTCTTATACAATTTTTTATTACAAATCAGTGTGCGTCGAGGGGGCCCCTAGGTCGCCTGGCCCGTAAGCACCGCACATACCTAGCACTATAGAGAGTTACGCCACTGCAATCATCATTCCAGTGGTTAGGACAGTTCTCGCGTTTAATCATTGGAGTGCGGAATCATCCTATTTGTTGTTTAGTTTATGTGATTTGTGTGGGTTTTAGCTATTTTTAGTTGCTTGGTAAACACCTGAAGGATTGTTAGCATTATTTATGATTGCCATATCACTCAACTCCCTGATGTGATCAACATAAATTACGCTTGAGATTAGTTTACACTTTGATTTTTGTGTGTTAATTATTCACCGGATGGTTGTCATTTTCGTTTTCCCTCAGTATTATCTTCTTGTGTTATACTGGCCACGCCGTAAGAAGCAACATGTCTCCTAGCATTCTATGAATAGACGGGCGCTCCACTCACCCCCGGATTTCCCGATACCTCCATTGTCATTGTCCACTGCATTGACTGCACCAACCGTGATCAGAATGCGACCCCACCACGTCTGACAACAGGCGGGCGATATTATCACTACAATACCTGGGGCATGAGAACGAGATGCAACTAGATTTAGGTTGGTGGTTGTCACACGCGTCACTACCCTATTATATACTCCGTGATGACAACACCTTGCAAGTTACTTAGACAGGACTAGATGTTTGTAGTGTCATCCTCCTGTCTCTGTTCTTCTCTGTACTCACTTCTCTATTTCCCTTTTGCTCGGTCTTGTTCCTGTTTTGAATTGGATTTCTGATTGGCATCGATCGTCGATTTCGTTGATCAATTCACTCAGGCAATATCAAATCTCTTATCTGCAGATTTGTCGCCATTCCATTTTCCCCCATAAATGTTCATCTTTTCAATGCGATTTATTTTAATCCCTTTTGGAGTCCACACTGCAAGCACGCAGGATGACCGTTGCGTAATACGCAGTTGACCTTGCTCCAGGTAGTACTACGCGCAATTTTTGTCAACTCCGGTGAATTCCATCTTTTATTTGTTTGTGGTCCTGAATTTAATCTTAGGTGATTTAATTTTATCCCTTCTTTGGGTGTGAGTTGCGAGCATGAATAGCGGTATTTGACTTCTAAAGTACCATCAGTGCCAGTGGCGGGTGGTGTGCTGAGGCAAGGGAGGCTGAGCCTCCTCATACATTTCCGGAGAGAGGAGGATTGATCTTGTCTGTGATCTTGTTTGCAATGCTTCTATATATTTTAATGTTATACTTACATAATAAACACATGTATATATATGTATATATATATATATATAATAAGACTTGTCAAACGCAACCACTATTTGAACGTTCCAGAATTTCGCGCCTTTTAGAAAGTGTCTGTTAGTCGCGTCCCCTACTTCAAACCCAACGGCCGCGTTGTAACAGTCGACTGCAGAAGGAACGTTCCTTGATACCCGAGCAGTGTGCTGGGCAAAGCAGTGGTCATATTCCCTGCCTGTCGCTGCACGTGTAATAAGATGCCAAAGGAGTTTGGCCGCTTTGTTGTTTTCATTTCGGATTATGTTTCACGAAAATAACCGATTCGGCCACCTGCGTTCTCTCACCAGTCTGTACTTGTATGGGATTGTCGGTGGGTTTCCTGCTGTTGCCTTGACTGTGTTTTTGCTTTTGATTCAATGAAGTCAAATATTGTGGACGAGTTATTAACTTTCAAGGACGAGTAAGGATAAAACAAGACGGAAGACCGAAACCAGCTATGCTGTTACTGCAGAGGGATGGAGAGAAACAGCGCGGGTTTTGTTCGTCATAGTATGAGGGATTGCATGGCTGACGGTAATTTTCCACGGCAACTTAAACCACATCCACACGTACATTATAACACCGTAAACAACGTATACAAATGCCGTTTAAACAATATCGCCCTGCGAGGCTGTTTAGGGGGATCGCCCCCCAAACCCCCATTTGTACTGGCAAAAATTTAAATTACTTACATATTCCGTCTTTTTTGAATTTTACACACCTAACACATAGGTTTTTACTAAGGCGGGGAAAGCTTCCCCCCCCCCCCCCCTGTTGTGACTTATGCAAAGAAATTCTCATCGTTAAACTCATCCTATCATCATGCATGAAATACACCCAAGAAAGGAAAAGATTTAAATTAAAAGCCACACTGAATGATAATCTAATTGATGATTCAAAGTTCAAACGAAGTCGAAAAGGTACTTAAATACCCTAAATGCATCAATCATAGTCCCGGGGCCCCTAACATCCTTTTCCGTACGGGGCCCTTTCCCCCCCAGTCCGCCTCTGCCTGAGTTGCGCCCCCCCCAATCCCAGAATCCTAGTGACGCCCCTGACCGAAGGTAGGGTCTAAGCCATAGGCCCCTAGGCCTATTCGTTCCGTAGTAGGCCTAATCGTTTTCGGGTCGAAAACATCGTTTAAAGTGTATGGCGTAGGCCTACGGATAACCTGTAAACATTTACCCAAACTTCGTGCGGACTCTTAGTTCAGGATTCAGAATGGCTTCGGCTCATCCTGCCTAGGCTAGGCCCTAAGCCTTAGGCCTAAACTTACGACAAGAACCTTCCACCATAGCCTAGGCCTAGGGCTTACTTTCAGTAATGGCAACGGTAATACAGCCCAAGGTCTACGCCCTGAAATGCATGCACTTATTGGTATGGCCTAGGCTATTGAAGGCTAGGCCTAGGCCCTAGGCCTAGCCATTGTGTTTCTAATCCGGGCCTAGGGCCTGGCCTTAAGTCCTCGCGGATAACTTACTTGCTTTTTCTCCTTGGTAGCAACGATTTCATCTTCATCAGAAGGTAAGCTTATCCTTTGAGTGCAATCCCACTCCTCCATTACTAATGACAAGTTCGAACAGTGCAACCTAGCCTAGGGCGACACGATAGGGGTCTACGCCGGTCTCTCTTTCAGGGTCGAGCCCGGTAGGCCTAGGCCTAGGAAACTTATAAAACGTTATTACTTAGGCTCACCGAAGCCCAACATTATCGATATACACTTAAAATGTTTATAAAAATAATATTTCGTATAAAACTAAACCGCACTGCCACTGGCTTCACTGTCCACAGTTAAAATCGCATTTCAATCAACTAATTCACCTAAAACGGCGGCAAACAATGAACACGCCATTCTTATTTACTTTTTTGGCCACAGCCTTCTCTGCTGACCGGCGATTGCCCTCACTGCCATGCTACGGTTTCCCCCGCGAAATGAATGAAGCATTCAAACCAGTTTTGTTCAAACATCAAACTTTCAGTCGTTCAACAAGAGTCGATAGAGAAGTTATCCCCAGGGGAAACTTCTTTGTCAACTCTGATTCAACTAGCTAAAATGAAACACATATGAATCAGTGATTCGACAGTGTGAACCCGCGGACAAATGTTAGAATCAACAAGGTCGATTGTCAACAAAGTCACCGTTTACTTATTCCTGTGACAAGAAGTAATGGAATTGAATCCATATTAGAAGTAAAAAAACTTCTGCCTGAAGCGAGGTGTAAACCCGAGACCTTCTGCATTGGAAGCAGGAATGCTAACCACTGGACCAACGAGCCACACTTTTGATACAGTCATGCGTGTACGTTTCTATGAACTTAATTTGTATAATGGGTGACTGTAAATTGCTAGAGTTGACCGTAAAATCGTGAGGGTGCAGCGACCGACATTTTTGTAGTCGGAGGGTTACTGACTAGGGGAAAAGTCACACAAAAAACGTAGAAAAAAAACTGGTCCAGTACAGTTGTGATACTCTCTATCGAGTTTTTGACAGTGAGCGAAAAAATCAGCGATTACAAATTTCATTGTTTGGTACCTTGATCTCGTTCCATGGAAATATAATATGGCACACGCGTGTATCAATTCTACCAATGTCCTTCGGGGTCATAGATAACGGATGCACAAAGTGTGCAAGGGTGTCCGCAGGAATTTTGTCAGTGGAGGGGGGGCAATATTGCCCGATTCAAATGACTTGGACAAGGTGAAGACCCGAATGGGGTAAGGGACTTGCAACGACTCACAGGGGTCTGGGGCAGAGCAGGGCAATATACAAGCTATATAAATATAAAATATAGACATTATTATTGAATTAAATCGCACCATTTGTTACAACTAAAATTAAATAGATCGATTCTGTTCCTCAAATCAATCAACACATGAATATTGAACATGATTAAAACTTTTAAGCCTCATTAATCCCCATGAGTCAAACAGCGAGCGTACAAGTGCCATGTGTGTGGGTGTGGGTGTGGCAGAGTTCAATTTATAAAATAAGAGACACATTATAAAATAAATAAATAATAATATAGATGCTTATTTATAAAACAACATTTAAAAAGATTTGTGGCACTGATGACCTAGTTGTTTTGAGCCTTTAAACAGAAATAATAATAATAATTATAATAATAAATATAATAATTCTTGAATTTTCCTGGCCTCCCTATTATTTTATACTCTAGCCGCCACTGATCATTGCCAACTAAGCCGTCTGGTAGAGCGCTCAAGTACGGGACATGCCTGTCTACAAACAGACCACAGTTCTCAACCGTAACGCCTTCGTCATCTTCAAGTGCTTGGATGGCATTTCTTTCGTTTTGCTTCCTATACCTCACATATTCTGAATCTAGTTCCATGTACAAAAGTTGGGTAACAACACTTTGACAACCTGTGTAGGAGCGACGATATTTGTTGAAAATAACCACAAAGTTCGAAGCTTTCTGCGCTCTTCAGTGGCGTAGCGCAAACTCAGAAGGCCCCCCGCACTGAGCGCTAAAGGGCCTCAGCCACTTACAGCAAATGATATAATATAACTAACGTTAGTTACAAGTAGGCCTATTCACCACTGACACAGGTGGCTCAGCGGAAATACGCGATACTGGTTCGATTCCGGCCACCGCCTTTTTCCTCTAGGTTTGTTTGGGAAATGGTCCGATAGGTGTTCACGAACACGGGCAAATTGTATTTTTTGGTCATATCTTTAAGCAATATATAACCTGAAGAAAACATTTCTCTCACCGAATGCTCAGGAGAGGGTTCTAAATCAAGCGCCGTCTCATCTAGCTGTGATGTTGTTGGAATTTCAAACACATAGGACTGCGTTTTTCTATTTCATTTCAAAATGAATTATCCACTTTTTATCCACCTGTAACTGGAAGTTATATATCACTATCACAAGCACAGAGATTTTCAGTTGTTGTAGCTAGACTTACGTTTTCAAATGCACTTTTTTCCCCATTGTTTGTGTCATCTGAAGAATAAATGTAATATTCTTTGTTGTGGGTTTTGACTCGCGCTTCAGTTTCCATTTTGAGATTCCATTTTTGGACTTTAGATTTGACATCTTGGAATTTTGCACTTGGAAGTAACGATAAAAAATTTGTACACCTTGTGCAGTTGTTTTACAAAACCTGATCGTTCCTACGCTTTATACAAAAATAGAATCAAAAATCCCACCCGCGAGTTGGATGGTTATATCTAACCGAAAGTCAGTATACTCCCTTGAGTAAGGGTTGAAATGGGGAGAGCTCCACACATTCTCAAGGTAATAGTTTTGGAAATTGGGAGTAGGTCAGTCGGCGTTTCCAAGAAACAATGTGCAAATACTATAGTGAAAATTCGTAATATTGCTAAGTGGGTGATTGGCCACGTCAATACTCAATCTGGTCTAAACTCCAACTCGAAATCTTACAACAGTTTGGAGCCTTTTGTAAGAGACTAATGTAACATCTTTTCATTCATGCCTTCCCTTTCCAAACAGCCTTTGTCTTTGGCCCTCTTAGGCTTCGTCTGCTTATTGTCATCGTTGAGCGTTCAAGAAACGCAGGTTGGAGACTCGGACAAAATCTACTCTCTCGGAGCCAATCATGCCCCCCCCCTAATCCCTGGGCCCCCCCGCCTTGCAGGCCCGTTTGCTACGCCACTGGCGCTCTTCCTTCCACTTCCAATGCTGTCACCTTGATGTAGCGTTTCTCTTTCCAATTCGAGTCGTCACTACGCACAAGTTTCTCAAAAAACTCTTGACTCTTCGTGTTGTGAAAATCTTGCTGCGTTTGGGGCATAGTCCTGTCGGCATTTAGCATTGAAATCTGCTTTGTTTTCTGTTCATATGGTTTATTTTGTTTATTATGGCGATCGCGAACATTCTTCTTCAAATTTTATAATTCTACCCTAGCAGTAAACTTGCCCGGACTCTCGCCGCTCATTGTACGATGAAGGTCTGAGAGACGAGTCTGGTTGTTGTGGGACAAGACAGCTCCGGACACTCGAGCTGCATATGAGCGCTTTAGCGCATGATTCACACGTTACCGCCGATATATTTCGCAACAGTGTAATAAACTGCTCCGCTACATTGTTGCCAACATCTTCCAGCCAGCTCCATGCAGGGTCTGCGATGTAATTAATTGCCACGATAATTGGGACAATAAACCCAGAAGCTACAAAGTCTGGGATTATCCATTTTCGTTTTCTTTAGAACTTTGGCAGTAACGTGTTGCGCAGTTTTTATGGCAGCCGAAGGTGTGGTATATATGGCACATTTATTATATCCTGGCTCAAACACCTAATTTGTTCCTGTTTATGTGATTCTTCCATTTGTCTCAATTTGACAGTTATTGTTATGTTTCGGCGCAACCTGCGGCGCTGTTGTGGTGGACATTCCGCCCAAACCTCCATTTGTGTCATTTGTTGAGCACCTTGTTACATTTGTGTTCTACCCTTGGCAGCCCAACCCTGCGTACTCCACTGCTTAGGCCTATATCCATTGAGGTATACTTTGTCTAATTGATCTTTAAAATTCATCATAGTATCAAAGGTCTTCTATTCGAATGAGCATAATACAGACTGCACGTCAGCCAAGCTTTCTACTTCTTCGCCTAGGCCTAGACCTAGACTATCCGCATGTGTTTCGTTCTAAGAAAGCACTTTATTTGACGAAGAAGAAGACGACCTCGTATTTTTACCCATCGCGCACGTAGAGTAGTTGAATTAAAGAAGTTAAACCATAAAAATTTGCCCGAAGTTTCTCTATAGGTGCTCTGTCAGAGTGAGATCTGCAGCAGTAGACCTATCTTTTCTAAAGGTTATTATGTCATGGATGGATCGTCGTATCCCGTTGATTCAATCGTTTTATAATGAGATTAGGAGACATATTTATGGTCCTGCGATCATCTCGATACAACCCCTAATTACGGAATACAACAAAATCCTAGGTTATTTGCATGTGTAGTTGAAAGAGCCCCGCACCACCACGCTGTTGCTTGCCAAGCTCCCCGACATGCCGCGCCGCCGGCACTCGGCAGTCAATCGCTAGCCTTCGTCGGAGGCGGACGTGTTTGCTGGGGCCTCCTTGTGTTCGGCCGGCCATTCTCTGTAGGCTTACTTCGCCGCATACGAGATTGCTTTTTCTTGCGCGGTTCGTTCTGACTTCTGTGGTACTTACGATAGCTGCCTGTTCAGCTCCTTGTGGGGTCCCTACACTATACCCCTAAACATCTACCCTGAACCACCCGACCCCCCCCCCCCCCCACCCCCCATATAACGACCCCCGTCTGTGTATTGCAACTTATTCACCCAGTGTCATAATATCTACCTGTCGAGTATGTCCTATAACACATAGCTGAATTAAATCAGTCCGCTCTGAGTGCATTCCCACTTCAGTTGACCCTACACCCCTACCCCCCCCCCCACCCCCCTCAACCCCCCAAACCCTATCACCCCCCATATAACGACCCCCGTGATGCGTGTTGCAACTTATTCACCCAGTGTCATAATATCTACCTGTCGAGTCTGTCCTATAACACTTACCTGGATTAAATCAGTCCCACTCTGGGTGCTTTCCCACTTCGGTTGACCCTACACCCCAACCCTCCCCCAACCTCTATCATCCCCCATATAACGACCCCCGTGATGCGTGTTGCAACTTATTCCCCAGTGTCATAATATCTAGCTGTCGAGTCTTTCCTAAAACACTTAACTGAATAAAGTTAGCCCTGCTCGGGGTGCTTTCCTACTTGGGTTTACCCTAAACTGGAGGTCTGCACGGGTACGGGCTTTATTAAAACGGGCCGGGCCGGGCCTGGGCCTAAATATCACTGAACGAGGAAGAATTTTTCGTGCTTTTTAATGCAATGAAAGAAAAGAAATGTTATTTTACCAACATTTACGAAACTTAAAACAATTAAAAAAAAAAATAAACTTCCAGTCACAACATTGTTGTTGTAATTCTTTTGGTTACATAATTTCACTGGCAATACTTACTTATAACTTTTCATCAATTCTCCTTTTTGTTCCCACCCTGTCGTTCGTATTGCTTGCCATATACTATATTAATCCACTTGCTTCTTTAACGGTTGAACGGGCATTTACGGGCCAATTTACACTTTAGGCAAGCGGGCCTGTGCTGGGCCCGGGCTTTGATTAGCTTATTCAGTACGGGCCCGGGCCTGAATTACCAGGCCCGGGGCGGGCTTCTATAATTAGGCCCGTGCATACCTCTACCCTACACCCAACCCTCCACCACTACTCCCCCATATAACGACCCACGTAATATGTATTGCAAATGATTTATCCAGCGTCATAATATCTAGCTGCAAAGTCTGTCTTAACACATAACTGAATTATTTTTCCCGCCCTGGGTGCGTTCCGACTTGGGTTCACCCTAAGGAATACAGCCTACACCCCAACCATCCACCCCCACCCCCACCCTCCCACCCTACCCCCCATATAACGACCACCTCGATGTGTGTTCTTCCTCATTGACCCAGCATCATAATACATAGCTGTCGAGTCTGTCTTAAAACACAACTGAATTATCAGTCCCACTCTGGTTGCATTTTCCTTGGGTTGAAGCTTCAGCCTAAACCCTACACCACAACCCCCCCTACCCTATATAACGACCCCGTGATATAGGGGGGGGTGATATCTCAGCACACGCTGAGAACGGAGAACCAATTCAACACGAGCGACTTAAGAACTAAAAGTTTTGCCCGATCCACCCTACCTTCCTTGAAGAGACGCGTGCGTTACGGTACATCGCCCCCCTCCCCCAGATCTACAAGGGAGATACGACAAAACAACTTTGCGAGAGTGGCCCTCACCCCTCGCGACCCTTCACGGTCCGCCGTGACCACGTGTAGTGCACAAAAGTAGCCCTTATGAATACTATTTTCAAACAACCGTAGACAAACCCAACCCACCTCAGAAAGTCGCTTCCGGTTTGGTTCCGACTAAGCGTGGCGTCTACTATAGATATCGAGTCTGTCTTAAAACACTTATCTGAATTATCAGTCCCGCTCTGGGTGCATTCAATTTCCTTGGGTTCACCCGACACCCCCACACCCTACATCGTACACCTCCACACCGTACACCCCCACACCCTACACCCTGCACCCCCACACTCTACATCGTACACCCCCACACCCTACACCCTGCACCCCCACACACTACATCGTACACCCCCACACCCTAACCTCTGCACCCCCACACCCTACATCGTACACCCCCACACCCTACACCCTGCACCCCCACACCCTACATCGTACACCCCCACACCCTACACCCTGCACCTTCACACCCTACATCGTACACCCTTACACCCTACACCCTGCACCCCCACACCCTACATCGTACACCCCAACACCCTTTACCCTGCACCCCCACACCCTACATCGTACACCCCCACACCCTTCACCCTGCACCCCCACACCCTACATCGTACACCCCCACACCGTACACCCTGCACCCCCACACCCTACATCGTACACCCCCACACCCTACACCCTGCACCCTTACACCCTACATCGTACACCCCCACACCCTACACCCTCACACCCTACATCGTACACCCCCACACCGTACACCCTGCACCCCCACACCCCACATCGTTAACCCCCACACCCTACACCCTGCACCCCCACACCCTACATCATACACCCCCACACCGTACACCCTGCACCCCCACACCCTACATCGTACACCCCCACACCCTACACCCTGCACCCCCACACTCTACATCGTACACCCCACCACCCACACCCTGCACCCTCACACCCTACATCGTACACCCCCACACCCTACATCGTACACCCCCACACCCTACACCCTGCACCCCCACACCCTACACCCTGCACCCCCACACTCCACATCGTAAACCCCCACACCCTACACCCTGCACCCCCACACCCTAAACGTACACCCCCACACCGTACACCCTGCACCCCCACACTCTGCATCGTACAACCCACCACCCACACCCTGCACCCCCACACCCTACATCGTACACCCCCTAACCCTACATCGTACACCCCCACACCCTACACCCTGCCTCCCCACACCCTACACCCTGCACCCCCACACCCTACATCGTAAACCCCCACACCGTACACCCTGCACCCCCACACCCTACATCGTACACCCCCACACCCTGCACCCTGCACCCCCTACATCGTACCGCACCCCAACCCCACCCCGTACCCTCCACATAACGACGCCAGTATTGTGCGTTGCAATGGTTCACCCAGGGTCATATGGTCCAGCTGTCGGGTCTGATAGAACGAGGTTGAAGTCATGTCATTTGAGGAAGGTTGTTGAAGCCTTGTAGACCATCGGATGATCTCACAGACACTCTTCCAAGGCTGGTTAATGTCTTGACTTTCAACTGGATATTGTTTAAATACTACTGAACACGTATATTTTAATGAAATGGATTAATATTCAAACACATGTTCAATACCGGCACCCCAGTCCAGCTTGTACCATTTCTTGTGTCAAAAACGTCAACAAACAATGTGTGCAGTAGCTGGGTTGTTAAGGATTTGGTTGTAACCCAGGTGTGACCTTTCCGCTTGGATCTTATTATTTTTTAATTGTTTAAATTATATTTTATAAATCCCTTTTTCTGAACGATAATGAAAGTGCCATTTTAGTCAATCGCAATCATAGCATTTTAATAAATAAATGTCTCAAGATCTGCCTCTGCCTCTCTGGTTTGGCCGTTGGACCTAAACACATATGAATAGCACAAGACTTTATTCTAAAAATAGCCGTGTTGCCGTGTTTTGTTTCGGACAAACATTGAATATGCACCAATCAAAGAAATATACAACAATGTAGTTGCCTAGCAACACATTATTTGTCCGCCTGTGATATCACAGCCCCCTCAATTGAGTCTTGGCTAATGTGAAAAGTTGTAGTTGATTCTATACAGAACTCTCCTGGCGGTCCATCTACAATCTACATATATAAATAAAATCAATTAATACTGAAATGTTTTGGTCGCTTTCGTCCTAGACACCGTGAAATAGTTGATTGTTGTGTGAACATTCTTATAGATTTGTGTTGCTAGGCGACGAATATTGAGCAGTGGTGAACAGGGTAATGGTTTAGTTCTAGAAAACTGCATTTTGCAAAGCATTAAAAACACTACAATCCTTAATATGTGTTAAAAGAAAGCCAACTTGATTAACTGCCCCAAACGTTTTGACGTAAACGCAACTTAACCTCAGGAACCCACATGGACTGTTCCAACGGCTTTGGCGTCACTTTGGCTTGTTTCTTTACCCTCCTTTTGACTTCTCTCACCAAGAACACTTCGGGATCCTCAATAAACGCTTCCAGTGGCTTCGCCGTCACTTTGGCTTCTGCCACCACCGCCAACCCTCCCACTTTACTCCATACTCACCCTGAGTAATTAATTGTATTTCCTTACCCCCCTTTGCCCTTCTATTATCTTACCTTTACCCTACTGCAATGAAGCTCGAAAAAGTTCTAAGAGTGTTATCCCCGGGAGGGTGGAGGAACCACCCTCACCAAGCCCCCCATTGATAAAAGCATCCATTTATCCTTGACAAGGACCACAATGTAGGTCCACAAAAGAGAGAATGCATGCACACCCCAACCATCCACCCAAACCCGCCCACCCATCCCCCCATTTAACGACCCCCTCTATGTGTGTTGTACCTCATTGACCCAGCATCATAATACATAGCTGTCGAGTCTGTCTTAAAACATTACTGAATTATCAGTACCGCTCTGGGTGCTTTCCCACTTTGGTTGACCCTTTAGCCTACACCGTATACCACAACCGCCCCCCCCTATCCTCCATACAACGACCCCCGTGATATGTTTTGCAACTGTTTCACCCAGCGTCACAATATCCATAGCAGCTGCCACTTTTATTAGGAACCAAACCGCACGCTGAAGACGGAGAAACAATTGAACGCGCGCGACTTAAGAACTTTTCAGTGTTGCCCGATCAACCCTACCTTCCCTGAAGAGACGCGTGCGTTACGGTGCATCGCCCCCCTCTCCCAGATCTACAAGGGAGATACGACAACACAACTTTGCGAGAGTGCCTCTCACCCCTCGCGACCCTTCACGGTCCGCCGTGACCACGTGTAGTGCACAAAAGTAGCTTTTACGAATACTATTTTTAAACAACCGTAGACCATAGAGATATATACTACTTCGTAGAGAGACGTAACTCAATGCTATCGAGGCGTACACAAAGTTGTTCTCGTCTGTGGCCTAAATCGGCCATATTGGCCCCGTAAATCTTGTGTATTGGTTTGTTTACATGGTCAATAGTGTGTAGATTAAAGGCTTTATCCAATTCTTCCTGTATATTTCTATAGTTCTGAGGTAAATACATGATTGAGTGATGTCGGAAGGAGATATTTACATCTATTTATATATATATATCCTATACTAATAAAACAATGAACTTAAAGCTCAATTCTCCAGCGAGAGCCCTAGGCCTAGGGCCTACACTATATTAATAACACAATTACCTTCAAGCTTAGGTATATGGCCATAACACCAACACATAGGGCCCAGGGCTGCGCTTTACGCCTACATTAGCCTATACTAATAAAACAATTAACTTCAAGCTCAATTCGCCAGCTAGGCCCTAGGCCTAGGCCTGTGGCCTTAATTGATCTAGGCCTATATGCAATTGTGTCATAATGAAGTGAAAAATAGTTCAACCATTCTGATCATGTTGGCAAAACAAATTAGGGAATAACCTATTGTCATGTACTACAGTCAACGCGCGATCACCCAGGTCGTGGGACTGTAACGATGTGTTATTGTGTTGCGCAAGCCTCCTACGCACATTGTTTCCCTGCACGTGCTGATGTCGTAACATAGCCACCACGCGTCAGTACGCAGTTCTCTCTCTTACCATGTAGTCGTGTTGGATACTAGTTTCATTAAAGCATATTTAACATTCATTGTGTCAACCATAATTACAGTACCTAACATCTATCCATATATACACAACATTTGGCGACGATCAAAATGGAATGATATAATTTTGTACAGAGCTAACTTCTCCTAGGCCTAGCCCAGGCTACCTTAACTATGGAAATATGGAATATGTCACATGTTGTTTGGACACAGCTTTTAGCTGAAATTAAAACGGAGTGATTATGATATTAATACGTTCATACTATGGAACAAACCTTGAATATTTCCATAAGCCATTTCGTCAAAACGGATGAGTGTATGACATGTCAAGCGCACATGGCTATGGAACACGCGTGTTATTCAGATGTAAACAAACCCGGAGATGGTCCAACATGGCGGCCGCGCGCACCGAGGCCTATTCGAGCATAGGTCGCCTACTCGCCGCTCAGTTACGTCTCTCTACGAAGTAGTATATATCTCTATGCGTAGACAAACCCAACTTACCTCGTAAAGTCGCTTCCGGTTTGGTTCCGACTAAGCGTGGCGTCCACTACAGCTCTCGAGTCTGTCTTAAAACACTTATCTGAATTATCAGTCACGCTCTGGGTGCGTTCAACTTCCTTGGGTTCACCCTGCACCCTGCACCTCCACCCCCTACATCGTACCGCACCCCAACCCCACCCCGTACCCTCCACATAACGACGCCAGTAATGTGCGTTGCAAAGGTTCACCCAGTGTCATATGGTCCAGCTGTCGGGTCTGATAGAACGAGGTTGAAGTCGTGTCATTTGAGGGAGGTTGTTGAACCCTTGTAGACCATCGGATGATCTTACAGACACTCTTCCAAGTCTGGCTAATGTCTTGATTATCAACTGGATATTGTTAAAACACTACTGACTACTGAACACGTATATTTTATGATGTGGATAAATATTCAAACACAAGTTAAATACCGGCAACCCAATCCAGTTTGTATCATTTCTTGTGTCAAAAACGTAGCTTGGATTTTATTATTTTTTAACTGTTTAATTTTTTTTTTAAATTCCTTTTTCTGAAAGATAATGGAAGTCCAGTTTTAATCAATTGCTATCAAAGCTTTTAAATAATTTAATAAAGATCTGCCTCTTGTTTGGCCCTTGGACCTTAACATATGAAGTGTGAAAAGTTGTAGTTGATTCTATACAGAACACTCCTGGCGGTCCATCTACAATCTACATATATAAATAAAATCAATTAGAACTTGAATATTTTGGTCGTTTTCGTCCTAGACACCATGAAAAAGTTGATTGTTGGGTGAACATACTTATAGATTTGTGTTGTTAGGCGACGAATATTGAAGTGGTCAACAGGGTAATAGTTTAGTTCTAGAAAACTGCTTTTTGCGAAGCATTAAAAGAAAGCCAACTTAATTTACTGCCCCAAACGTTGTGACGTAGACGTCACTTAACCTCTACCCCTCCCACTTAACTCCATACTCACCCCGCAAAATAATTTGTATTCCCTTACCCCCCATTTGCCCTTCCTATTATCTTCCCTTAACCCACGCAACTGAAATATCTTAAAATGCCGCCTACTGCAATGAAGCTATCGAAACAGTTCTAGGGGTGTTTTCCCCGGAAGGGCGGGGGGACTACCCTCACCAAGCCCCCCATTGTATAAAAACAGCCACTTATCCTTGACAAGGACCACAATGTATTTCCACAAAAGAGAGAATACATCCAGGCGTACTTCAGTGAGGGGTAGAAATGAAAGAAAGAGAACACTATATGTTGATTCCTGTTTACAAAAGTTATGTAGAGATGTTCGTTCTAACCCAAGACCCGTCTGGGCCCGGGGAAGAATAGGTCCACAGTGACTCTGCTAGTCGTAACAGGTGACGAAAGGAGACCCTGAGCCTCACCCACCCCCCCCCCCCCCCCATCCATGCGGCCCCCCCCCGTCCAACATGCGGCGTTTTTCATCTTCATATGTCACCCTCTCATCGTCTCGATTAGCCAAAGTGGAAAAATATGGGACGTAACGCCCAAATATCATCATCATCTCTAGCCCAACGTATACGGTGCTGCTACCTGGTGTACATAGAGCAACGATAATGAATGCAATAGTGAATACATGAAATATTACATTTCCGAATGTGATGAATTTGAGTGTTTGGCTCCACATGTGAATCACACTACTAAGCATTTACCAAGCAACGTGATGAACTTACAACTCGAGGCTTTGGGCCTACTAATGTTAGAATACACATTGGTACGTACTTCAAGGCTATTTCCCTGTAGATGCTGATTGTCAACAAATTGAAATACTCAAACGTGTAGGGCATTCACTAACACTCAAGTTATTCATTCTTGAGTAGGTCTAACACAGAAATTGTGTGTATCTGTGTATTTCAATGTCGTTTTTATTCTAGACTTCTATGCACATTTTTTTGTAAGCTGAACTTTCTTGAAACCAATAATCCATCCTTTGAACACTTTCCACCTCCATTTTTATTAGACGTTCACATTATTCCATGTTATTACAGTGGAAGCAATCTGAATTACTTGATACTGGTATCAACACTCATTAGACGTCCCAAAACTTCCTTTTCAATTTTAATGGCACCCTCCATGGTCCACTACTAAGCAATCTGAATTATCGCTTTAACTGAGCCACTTGATAACTTTTTGTTAGCAACACTGATTAGACTTCCCAAAACTTCCTTTTCAACTTTAATGGCTCCCTCCAGGGTCTGCTGAATTATTGCTTTACTGAGTCACTTGATAACTTACTGCTACTGGTACTCTGTAGAATCCCTCCGCCTGCCCAGGGACTGCTAACTTATCGTGGTGGGCAAGTTTGCGTGCTTTGTTGATCCCGAGAGCTATGCCGGCGGAAGCGTATGCTTCTGGTAAGGCCACCTTAGCCGTACTGATCGAGGAGACGAAGTGCAGTCCACACCCCAATCCCCTTTCCTCTCCTTTCTCCTTTCCTCACACGCCCTCCTACTTGCCCCTTTCCTCCAAAGAGCCCCCAATTTCATCTTCATTATCACCCACTCATCGTCTTGATTAGCCAAGGTGCAAAAATATAAGACGTTAAGCCCAAATATCAGAATTTCCTCCACTTCTTTCTCGATGCCTGTCATTGCTTCATTGAAAAGTGTGTGAGCTAGCCCTGATATGAAGCATTTTGCTAACGTTGAAAGACACCAGTGGAGTGTCTACAATCTTAAAGCAAGGTAGCCCAAATGTTTGGTCTATCACATCCACGTCCTCCCTATGGTACAGACAGTTCACCAACTTCAGTATTAGCGGTAATTTTAACACCTTCAGATACGTTGAATGCGGAAGTGTTTTATGTGCTGTTACATCAGAGCTTCGAGAAAGTAGATTCATGCGTATCTATGAATCGTTTCGACGGCGTCATATGACCTACTTGTCGATATTACGTTGTTGCAGATCTACATCCGTCAACGATTTCGCTTAGTCCCCTAAAAGTATCAGAAAAATTAATATAGCAATCGAACAGGGCTGTAGATCTAATTATTTATACTGTTTATATGATTTTTATTATACTATTCATGCTGTTTTATCTAATTATATCTCCATCACTTCAGACCAAAAGAATGCAATTAAATACTAAACTTGCAGCCTTATTTAAAAGTCATGATCTCTTCTAAGGTTGCATCTAGGTTGCAAGGTCTGTACAACTTGAGCTTGAGCATCGTCTCTTCTCTAAGAATGCTGACAATTATGTTGACAGCAACTTCTGGTTTAAACGGCCAGTCAGAGTCAATTCTTTTACAGATGTGGGATTTAACTGCTCAGGTTAAGTTAGTAAATAGGTCCAGAGTGACTCTGCTAGTCGTAAGAGGCGACTGACAGGAGACCCTGTCCCTTTTCCCCCAATGTCCTATAGAATATTTCTCCCACTTGGCCCTGCCCTCCCTTGCTGGATCACGCGACGTACAATGGATCTGATTCGGTTATGGCTTTATTATCGTTATCTTTCTCATCTTCACTATCACCTGCTCATCGTCTCAATTAGCCATTATGCAAAAATATGAGACGTTAAGCCCCATTTTTAATCATTTAAAAAAATGTTAAAGTTAAATGTAAAAAAGTAGAAAAGTGTCATTGTTAGAGCGATGTCTGTGTATCGTGAGTTTTGATATAGTTTCATAGTTTTTAAATAATGTGTGTACAAAATGATAAAAGCATTTTCTCGTTGGATGAAAGATCGAAAGATGTAGCAATATAACATTTATTCGTGTATTTTTAAGTGAATTTTGTTTTTTAGTGGATTCTGTAGCTATGCACTCAAGAACATTTAACAGTCTTAGCTCTATCAGTGATTTGTATTGTTAAAACTAAGAGAACAACAAATGAGAACAGCGTTGATAGATCCTTCATCTGCTGTTTATGTCAACCCGAAATTACTTAAATAAATCAAAAAATTAAATAAATTCACATTAAAAGTCTACCCACTCAGTAACTAAACTAATTTATATTGTTATATTCATTACAAACAAACAAGTTTTATAAATCAATTCGATATCATTCAAAACGCAAAATGTAATACGTACGTAATAAGAGATGTACTTCAGATGGACAGTAATAAATAGTTGATTATTGTGATTATCATACATTCTCTTTTAATAACAAGAAGTTTTACTGATATTTGAATAGTGAAAGAGTAGAATGATATTGGGTGGGTGGTTTGTTGCCCCTTTCCACCAAAGAGCCCTCAATTTCATCTTCATTATCACCCAATCATCGTCTTGATTAGCCAAGTTGCAACATTATAAGACGTTAGCCCAAATATCTATCAATCAATGTTGTTAAGTAATAACTTATCCAGCACCTCTCCACCCCCAGACCTGTGCACACACGAAGTTGTGCCAGCAAACGAACATGCGATGGTCATGGTACTCGAAGTCAGTGGCTCGCAAGATTTTTCTCCAGGTGGTGTCTCAGTTGACAAATCAGAACTGCCTGGGAAACGATTGGGGAACGAAATCGTTGGTTCTTCGGTCGGTCTCACAGTGTTGGTTGGTACAGAAATTGGTGGCTCGGTCGGTCGCACAGTGTTGGTCGGTACAGTAGCTCTCTTCGTGTAAGAAGAGAGCATTACATCTCTCGTCTCCTACTTGCACGCACTACAGTGGTGACCCCGACGTTAAATAAGACTTCCTATGAAGTCCTACAGTGGTTTTATCTTACAGAAATAATTGCAAAATTAAAATTATAGATACTCCTGGATAAAGTCTTGATGCTTGGATATAGTAGTAAAGCCGGTATGCAGCTGTGAGTAACATCGCTCCTTGGTGTCTTCTGCCGGTGTAAAAGCAATGCTGACAAGCGCTCGCAAGTAGTACCGACTGGTCTCCGGATGCCTCAATACCAGACTCCCCCCCGAGTCACCCCGACACACGCTGACACTCTGGTTGACGTAGCCGGCGCACAGTTTGTCCTGCGTCAGCAATGCCTGGAGCTCTAGAGGAAGACCCTCGATGCACGTCACGGGAGATACATACGGGAGTTCCACGTAACTCATGGCCGAACTTTGGACACCTTCCTCGGTGTAGCCCCATCCCGTCACAACTCCTTCGTTTCCGACAGTGAGCTGCCGCCTCTCGAGTACGCTGTCCCAATCCAGGCAGATGAGTCCGACGGAAGCCGTCAGCTCGAAGGGAGTTTCCACGGAAACGAGCCGAGGATGGCAACCACTTGCTTTCTTCTCGCGAAAGTTGAATGCGGCCCAGCGAAATTATGGTGCGTCTGATCGCGAACTGCTCGCCGTGTACGAGGCCATACGATTCTTCCGCCATATGGTGGAAGCGAGAACATTTGTCATTTACACAGACCATAAACCTCTGACGTTTGCATTTAAACAGAAGACTGACAAGTGCTCGCCACGACAATTTCGTCACTTGGACGATATTGGACAATTCTCCACGGACATTCGCTATGTGCCCGGTAAAGAGAACGTCGTTGCTGATGCTCTGTCTCGAGTGGAAGCCATATCGGGTGCAGTCACCCTCGCTGACATTGCCCGAGCCCAGGCAAATGACCCCGAGCTCCAGACAATCCGGCAGAGCACCACTTCACTCCAGCTCCAACAGCGGTTCCTTGCTGACGGAAACCTGTTGATCTTCTTCGACACGTCCATGCAGATGGAGCGACCTTTCGTCCCAACCACCCTCCGACGCCAAGTGTTTGACAGTCGATACAGTCCGTCCCACCACGGCATCGCTGCCTCCGCTCGCTTGTTATCACACCGTTTTGTGTGGCCTTCCATGCGGAAAGATTGTAGGGAGTGGGCATCCGCCCTCGTCTCCGGGTGGATCTCACGCTTCGGGAGGCCTCTACGGATCACCTCCGACCAAGGTCGCCAATTTGAGTCGTGCCTTTTCAGGTCATTGAACCACCTGACAGGCACTACTCTCATTCGAACCACTGCTTACCACCCGGCCGCCAATGGTATGGTGGAACGCCTCCATCGACAACTTAAGACAACGCTCAAGTGTCACGAGGGGGAGCGATGGACGGACCACCTCCCATGGGTCATGTTAGGTATTCGTTCCTCATGGAAGGAGGACGTCAAGGCTACTCCAGTCGAACTCGTGTACGGAACAACGCTCCGTCTTCCTGGGGAGAACCTGTCACTTCCAACACCAACTGCGGACAGCACGTCAACGTACGTCGATCAGCCTCGGCGACGCCTGTAGTTGATTCGACCAGTTCGCCCCGCACGTCATGGGCAGCGCTCGGTTTTCATTTTCAAGGACCTTGCAACCTGTTCACACGTTTTCGTTCGACATGACGCAGTCACAACTCCCTTGCAACAACCGTACGACGGACCTTTTGAAATTGTTGAGAGACATGAAAAGTATTTTGCAATCCTCCGTCATGGGAAGAGGGTGGTTGTGTCGATTGACCGAGTAAAACCTTCATTCATCCTCGCCGGCGAGATTGTAGTCACTCAACCACCAGCAACGCTCTTCCCACTCATCCTCCAACCGAATACAGGAGCAAGCTCATCAGGACTACCCATGACATCGACTACATCCAGCACCAACGTCAACCTCCAACTGGTGTTACGCGATGTTCAACGCCCCGCCTTACCCACGGTGACACGAGCAGGACGTCAGATACACGCGCCATCGCGATTCGGCACTTGAATTTCGTTCGCCTCGTTAAAACTCGTTAAATGGAAGGGGGGTCCTGTGGGGGATTCCACAGCCTTCATTTACGTGTCTGACAGTACGCCTGCTAAAGCTTTTCGTTTCTCACAGCCTTCCATGGATCCTGCTGTCTTTTGTCGACAACAATGGTTTTGGGGGATCATTGTAGAGTTTCATCTGGCTGGACTGGAGATGGACAAGGCCAGGTTCTACTATTTGATTTTGTACATGTAATTAATAAATAACATACATTACATCTTTTGTCTCCTACTTGCACGCACTTCAATATAATATGATTGTTTTCCCCCGTCCGAACTCGAGGTAGTATTTGCCCTAGGGAACAAGAAGATTCAATATATTCAGGATTCAATATATGTTCTTATAGGCAGAGTCGATCGTAAGACGAGAGAAAAGAGGACCCCCAGCCCCTGACCCCTTCCCCCAAAGCCGTGCGGTGACATTCCACGTAGGGCAAGCTCTTCACTGGTGGACGCTGCACGGGACCTGGGGCAATGTCCCAGCACTCAGAGCCAATTTTCGTAGTCTTTAGAGTTTTACAGCGAATTTAATTTCGGTTTTCATGCAGTAACAGGCATTACCAAAAATATTTTATAGCTGAAGACTATAATTTAGGTTTCACAATAATTCCACCCATAAGCATTTTTAAATATATTCCTTCAAATTGTCCCATTCCTCCAACTTACTCCCCCGTATGGCCCCGGAGAAGAATAGGTCCAAATTGACAGCATTTGAAATTTTCTGACGAAAAAACAAGGTCTGTACGTCTAGTGAGCCAGGCCCTCCTACACAGCGCCCCCCCCCCCTTGCTTCCTTCCGGGGGTGGCGGGGGTATCATTTACGCCACTGCATCAGGGGTGTCTAGTTCTTTTCGTTAATTTTACACACGAAGTTGCTACGCTTCGCTCGTAACATTTTGACAGTATAGTAAAGGCGAATCTCGAATCCTTGTTTTGGCATGCTTCGCCAACTAACACAACAATTACTAATTGTGTTAATAAATTGTAAACAAAATTTTAGGTTAGTCTGCCAAGTAGGCGGAACAAACTCAAGCAGAGAATTGAGATATGCTCTAAATTCATTACTGGCAATATTTTTATTGTTTAACCTGGAAACGGACACTTATCTAAACGATGTTTAATTCATTGTTGTGGTCGCACTCCCTGGGGCGGCCTGCCCCGAAACTTTAAACGACTTGAAAAAAATGGCTAAACGTGAGAAATCATCACATCAAACAAAATTAAATAAAACAAATAAATGCTTTAAGTGTATTAATAGTGCTTAACTATAATAAAGTACAAACATATTAGAAAAAACTTATCAACAATATATACAAAATATATACGACAGTGTCAGAATTAGAATTCAGAGGCATAGGCCTACTGTCTAGGGGTAAAAAATCTATCTTAAAAATAAGTATGTAACCAAGTTTGTTTGCTGTATGTTGATTCTGGGCATTATCCAATTAAACGTGTGTTTATTTACGTTCATTGCCAATTACGAAAGTACTGGACGAAAGAGTGTCAGAAATATGTTCAATATGTTGGAATCCGTTCTAATTTTGCATAATTTTGCATAGCCTGTGACCCATGGCCATAACCCACCCTTAAACAAATAAAATGTCCAAACAATTTCACCTGCACTATTTTTCATTTAATCCTTCTACTTGTCCCTTTCCTCTATTCACCCCCGGATGTCATAATGCCTTTTTGTCAACATCATATAATAAAACCAATCTCCCTCGCCGATATAGATGACCTAGCTGTCAATACGATGATAGTATATAATATATATATATATATATAATATTAATAACACTGACATACAACTAACTAATGCGAGCAGTCTCTCTTGAGTTTAATATTCTGCCTTGGCTTTTTGTTTATGAGGCCGCAAGAGGTTTTGATATCTTTCTGATGCCCAGTACGTATGAACATATTATAACCCAACATTCCTCACAGTCAAGAACGCAATTATTTACAAACACGAGTGAAATCGTTACCCGTCTGGAGACGTTTTTTTTTTTTAATTTTTTAAACATGGATCTTATACGCCATCATCACATTCACAGTAAAATGCCATGGATTCTACAGGGTTTCTAAAAGTGCCAACGCTTTCTAGAGAGACGGCACTTTGGGCACGAGTAAGTGTCTACTGCGGGTAGGTGAAATGACCGTCTGCAGTGTGTGAACGCCTGGAGCCGAGGCTCACTGACGGCGCGGGAGATGCCGACGCGTGTGGCCATGGCATTGACTTATGGGAGTCTGCTAGTCGTAAGAGGCGACCAAAGGAGACTTGTCTCGGCCCGGGGTGGAATAAGTCCAGAATGGCTCTGCTAGTCGTAAGGGGCGACAAAGAGAGACCTTTTCTTCCCCCCCCCCCCACTGTCCCACTGAAGCTTTCTCCCCCCACTTGGCCCTGCCCTCCATTGGTGGACTCCCCTTGTGATCCCCCCTCGAAGTGTAATGACTCTGCTAGTCGTAAGGGGCGACCTGCCCAGGAACTGCTACCTTATCATGGTGGGCAGGTTTGTGCGCTTTGATGATTCCTGAAGCTATGCCGGCGGAAGCGTATGCTTCTGGTAGGGCCACCCTAGCCGGACAGGTCGAGAAGGAGAAGCCAGACGAAAGGCAGTTCACATCGTTCCCACTGTCTTTTTCTCTCCCTTCCCCTTTCCTTCTCGCCCTCCTACTTGCCCCTTTCCTCTAAAGAGCCCCTAATTTCATCTTCATTATCACCCACTCATCGTCTTGATAAGCCAAGTTGTAAAAATATAAGACGTTAAGCCCTAATATCAATCATCAATCGTAAGGGGCGACAAAGCGAGACCTTGTCTCCCCTCCCCCCCCCCCCCCCCACTGTCCCACTGAAGCTTTCTCCCCCCACTTGTCCCTGCCCTCCACTGGTGGACTCCCCTTGTGATCCCCCCTCCAAGTCTAATGACTCTGCTAGTCGTAAGGGGCGAAAAAGAGAGACCTTGTCTCCCCTCCCCCCCACTGTCCCACTGAAGCTTTCTCCCCCCACTTGGCCCTGCCCTCCACTGGTGGACTCCCCTTGTGATCCCCCCTCCAAGTGTAATGACTCTGCTAGTCGTAAGGGGCGAAAAAGAGAGACCTTGTCTCCTCAACCCCCTCCCCAACGTCCCGCTGAAGCTTTCTCTCCCCACTTGGCCCTGCCCTCCACTGGTGGACTCCCCTTGTGGTCCCCCCTAAGTGTAATGACTCTGATTTCGATAACTGGCGTTCTTTAATCTTCATTTTTATATTCCACCCACTCAACGTCTCAATTATCCAAGTTGCAAATATATGTTACATAAAAGCCAAATACATCTACATCATCAATATCTACGAACAAAGCTCCGCCCATTGGCCCTTTCACCTATTAATATCTGCAGATCAATTTATTTTTTCCCTCCCACTCGTCCGTTTTCTTCAATCTCCATCGCCAACGGGTACCCCCCTGCCAATAGTACAAGGCAAGTGTTGAGGTTTTGAGGTTTCCTAAATTCCATTTCCTCCATTTACCTCCTTTGATTTTTAGACCTTATTAAATTTCTTCCAACGATGAAGTAAAACAATTAAAATGGTGCTTGTGTGCTTCCGAGAGCTATAAGGGAGATACGACAACACAACTTAATTGCGGGAGTGCCTCGAACCCCTCGCGACCCTTCACGGACCGCCGTGACCACGTGTAGCGCTCAAAAGTAGCCCTTACGAACACTATTTTCAAAAAACCGTAGACAAACCCAACCCACCTAATTAAGTCGCTTCCGGTTTGGTTCCTACTAAGCGTGGCGTCCACTAAAGATTTCGAGTCTGTCTTAAAACACATCTGAATTATCAGTCCCGCTCTGGGTGCATTCAACTTCCTTGGGTTCACCCTACACCCTGCACCCCCACCCCCTACATCGTACCGCACCCCAACCCCACCCCGTACCCTCCACATAACGACGCCAGTAATGTGCGTTGCAAAGGTTCACCCAGTGTCATATTGTGAAGAAATAGGGTTGGACTGAGCCTAAGGGCAGATGCAATTGCCCTGCTAGCATGGGGTGCGTAGCCGATGTTTTTGCTTTGCAGCTCAGTCCTTCCCTAGTTCTGACCAGGACCAGTATTTGTAGGGATGGATCATGCGGAATTACAAAGCAAGACACTAAATTCAATTAGCAAGGGTTACGTATATTTGTTATCGAATGTACCCTATTGGTCTTGAATCAACGATAACGTTGTGAGCGCGAGTGCGTGGTCAACAACCGCTTTCCTACCCTTTTCACAGTGGCCTGGCACAGTGACTGGGTCAATCCTCCGATCCGTCTTTCCTTGGTTCGATCCCTGTCGGCCGTTATCCGTCTTCTCAACGTGATTGAATGTCCCGAGCCCGTCGACCACTACACGTCTACCTTCTCGTTCCTCTCTCCCCTGGTAACCCAAACTCCAAACATCAACAACCTTCCTTTCTCTCTCTCCTCCATTGTTTTGGACAGTCCCTCGACCGCAATAAAATCCATCGGGAAAACAGCGCCTGCTATCATCAAATCAACACCACAGGCGCGACCAACTACCCTTAAAATTGAGTTATCCGCCGTACGCAACAACAACCCGTTTACCGGGCTTAACTTCAAATGCCGGACCAAATCCGCGCTAAAGCGGGAAACCCCCGCCCCTGAGTCAACTAAGGAAGAAAAAACTTCAACCCCCAAACTCACAGGAACCCTTAAAGATCCCAACGTACGATTCACCATAACATCAACTATCTAGGTAGCCGTCTCCACCTCACAATCAGCAACAATAACGCCCTCAGCCATCACCTCAGAACTATCCTCATTATTCATAGCAATTACAACCCCCTCTTCAACCGCAACAATCTCCTCCTTAACAGTAATCTCTGGTTGTATATGATCAACAGTTTCCTGTAAAATAACAGCCATAATTCCCGGGATAAAACGCAAAACTTGCGCCCTATGCCGGACAGCCGCCCTCCTAATAAAACACTTTCGCTTCTTGTGCCCCACACGAAAACACGAGAAACACGTGCCCGTAAAACGGAAATCTTGAACACATTTCCCTTCATCATGCAAAGAGACCCTATCGTTAACCACCGGAGACGTCCAACACCCCGGCGTGTAACTCAGTTTCCCGCAGGGGGGGGTGGAATTTGGGGGTGGCTGTGACCCAGCTGCTGGGCCATTCTGCGCCTGCAGAGCCTTCAATTAAAATCCTTCAACTGAAATGTTGGTCAAGTTTCTTTTTTTTATGGAAACTACGCCAGAATTCGTCAACATAAAGCAATCGTAGAAGCACACGGCTAAATTAAAAATAAAACCCAAAGGCCATATTTTATGCCGGCTTGGCTAGGCCCTTGATCTACACCTAGAAAGAAACATTACTTAAGAAATAACTTTTACAGGCAAATCTGATAAATTTTTATCCTCGGCGTTAGGCCTAGCGCTAGACCCAATGACATAGGCCTGCTTTTTTCCTGGTTTAGCATTTCTTTCGACGATTGCTTTAGGCCTACAATATTGTACGAGAAATGTTATTTTTAAATTATAAATAACCTGCAGACAATGCTGATAATATTCAATTCTAGGCCTACATAAATAGAAAGCCCAACAACCCGCTGTGATGTAACGCAGTGTAGCCGTGGTCGGGCTCACGCCCCGCGCCGCGCCCGTTTCGCAATGTTATTTTGTGTGTTTAGCCACGAATATCTCGAAAACGAGTTCCCATTTATCAATGTTGGGTAGGAACGGATTTTTTTAGTTCCGTTCCTTGGAACTAGTTCCTTTTTAAGGAACTAAGGAACGCTTTAGTTCCTTATTTCCAGCCAGGAACTGTGGAACGCCATAGTTCCAATTTTCCAGGAACTGTAACTTATTTTCATAAGTTCCTTTTATTTTTACTTGACTGTACAAGCATGAAGGACGAAATCGCCAAAACATAGTTTACTTACAAGATGACAGAAACGAGAAATCTAAAACAACTTTTTTTGTAATATTTCATTCTTGTCTACCCATCCCAACCCTCCACCTGCTACGCCACCCCCGCGTGGGGTCTCCAATTAGTCGCACACCGGCACAAGTCGAAGACCCGAAACCGGTGACTAATCCCAAATCGCTCGTGCGGAATAAGCGTGTCATGTCACTTACAACTGACCAACCATCTAACCCCTCCTAAACAGGTGTGAGAGCCTCAGACTGTCATTCCAAAATCAAACAAAACATGAAATATATCACTTGTCAACCCATCACATCAGTCATTGTTCCCTTAACACCCCGGCGGTGTTAATACCTATTATTCGCATCGCCAGCAAAACTGCATTCGAATTCATTGGAAACGGGAAGGCTTTGATGAAAGATGTGGTCCGAGTGGGGTGGGGGTGAAGTTATTTAGAGGCAAGGAGCTATCTCAATATTCACTGATCTATTCAGTATTCAATTCTTCGCAACGAGTGCATGTGACAACATCGCTGTCTCCTTCGATCGTTTTGTTATAATGTCTGGTGTTCGTGGCAATAACATACTGCCCTTTAAAAAATACAGACCATTTTCTTTCTGGGCGAAAGTTATATTTTCGGTGACAAAAACATTTTTCGGCAAAATGCTTGCTTTGTTTACCAGCTAATAAAGTAATCGGTGCTTCGAGGTCATCGCCTGCCAATCTAAAGAAGCACTTGCATTTTGATTCCTACAAATCTCAACCATATTTTAGGCGTTATTTGCAAACCCTTGGCATTAAATTTAATATAGAAACTTAAATTGAATTAATTATAATAGTTATTAATAATTAATGTAAATTGTAATGCATTAAATTAACAATATAAAATAAGTTAATAACCTTTTACTTTGAGTCAATGTTATTGGTGTAATGCATAAACCCGGATAATAACCATTGAGTCGATGGTTAGTATCCCGCTCGGCAATATCCAAAGAAAAATGGTTGTTTGTGAAAAAGGAACTGTTTAGGAACTTAGTTCCATTTTGAAAGGAACTAAGGAACGCCCCAGTTCCTTTTTTTTTAGAGGAACTTGGAACTGGAAAGAGTTCCTTCTTTCTTGCGTGGAACTGGAACTGGAACTAGATCCATTTTTTAAGGAACTTACCCAACACTGCCATTTATGTACTTTCTGAAAGCCTGTTTTAATGATTTAAATACTAAAAATAATAATAATTATAATAATAATAATAATAATAATAATTAATAATAATAATAATAATAATAATAATAATAATAATAATAATAATAATAATAATAATAATAATAATAACGCAAATTGCCCCCCCCCCCCCCCCCCACCCCGCAAGAAATGATTACATAACAAAATAAACTTACTTGAGCTCTCATACCCCCACGCTGTCATTTGATAAGAAGGTAATTTAAAGTAAAGTAATTTCACAATACGTGGGCTCGGCGAGCCAAGCTGTCAGTTATGGCGTCCGTGTTCAACTGCTTGGCCTACTCCCGGTTCACACTCTATGCTGAGTATATTGAGAGAGCTTTTAAGACTGTATTGAGGCATGCTGCAGTACTGCTCGAGCTGCAATTAGGAATAACATGAGGGCCAGTGGCGTATCGAGAAATTCACAGGGGGGGTTGAATATCCTAAGAAGAGGGTCAACAAATCCACAAGAACACAATTCTGCCTAGGCCTTTAAGCCCTAGAACTGATCTAGAGCAGGTAATTATACATCTAACCCTAGGCCTACCTGGGGCCTAGCCTTCCTAGAGCTAGCTAGGACTAAGAGTCCAAAACTAGGCCTATGAGCCTAGAACTAGGCCTTGACTTGCTGGCTGATCTATGAAACCGACTAGGCTTAGGGCAAATGCTGGTTATTAACCTAGGCAAGGCCTAGTTAACTATTGCTATTGTTAGGGCCCAGATCCCTTTGCTTGCTAGCTGGCCTAAAACCCGCCCAAGACCCCCACACATCTAGGACCAGGCGTATACCATGCTTTATGTAAGGCTTAGGCCTGCCCTAGCCCTCGCTAATGAAAGAAACATTTTAGTCTAGGCCTAGGCCTACAGAAGATGGCCAACAAAAAACCAGAACACATTTTTGTCTAGGCCTTGGAGCCCTAGAACTGGTCTAGTGCTGGTTATTATACAACTAGGTCTAGGCCCACCTAAGGCCTAGCCTGCCTGGAGCTACGATAGGACTAAGAGCCCAGGACGAGGCCTAGGCTTGCATGCCGGTCTATGAAACAGGCTAGGTCTTGGGCTTATGCCGGTTAATAACCTAGGTTAGGGCCTAGATCCCTATGTTTGCTGGCTGGCCTAAAGCCCGTCCAAGAGCCCCACACATCTAGGACCAGGCACCATACCACTTTTTAAGTAAAGCCTAGACCTCTACTAGCCCTCGCCCTTTAAGGAACTATTAAGGGTCTGGGGCGAAAGTCCCAGCTGGGGTAGGTCAATTCGCCAGAGGCGATTTCCTCTTTATATATGACGCTGTACATCCCTGTAAACACGTTTCAGATACGGACAATGATACAAGATATAATATGATTCCACGTCCTTGCCCGTGGTTGTATTTTGCCTAGAAAATAAGAATATGCAATATATTCATGATTCAATATAGTTTATTATAGGCAGTGTCGATCGTAAGACGTGAGAAAAGAGGAACCCCCTGACCCCTTCCACCAATAAGTCTTTGTAAATATTTTCCTCCAATTTGGCCCATTCCTCCAACTGCCTCCCCCGTAGGGCCCCGGAGACGAATCGGTCCCAATTGATAATATTTCAATTTTAATGACGAGAAAACAAGATCTGTACGTCTGGCGAGCCGGGCCCCCCTACAAAGTGGGCCCTCCTTTACGCCACTGATAAAAATAATAATAATAATAATAATCCTAATATTATTATAATAATTTAATAATATTAAATTTCATGTCAGTGTACTGTACCGCGTTTTTGGTCAACAGGTGTAGATTGCTGAATTCCGTAATCTTTAAGTCAAAATATCTTAAAAAGTACGGCGATGACCCCCGTTTTTTTTTTATATGTATATATATATATATATATATATAATTAAAAAGCACACTTAGGATGAAGTGTGTTGTGAATTTCAGCCAAATATCATATAAGTAAAGTTCCAAAGGATCAACTTTAATTATAGTGACTCAGGCCGCAAAAGCCTAAAACAAGTTTTAATAGTAGGGCCTATACGTGTTTTAAGAAGCATGCAATATTTTCAGCATGCTTATATGCTACATTTGTTTGTAGTCAGCATAATCTACACCAACAATTGCCATTCTCTCCATATAATAAGATATCGATTTGGGTTTTCCTTCATACTTAGGCCTACAGGAGCTCTTAAATCGAAATTTAACATCCATTAAACTTAACTAAAAATGAATCGTTTGCTTTTGGAAACTATCCCTACGTATCTACCAACTTAATTTGATACAATTGTATTTCATCCAATACATAGTTAAAAATATAACCCCATACGGGAGTGATAACCCACGTTTTTGACGATTTGGAAAAAACTTGGAGAATAGCAGTACATATTTTCTGTGGATCCGATTCCTCCGGCTACTACTGCATGGCTTTCAATAGGCCTACCTGTTTTTACAAGAATATGGACGTAAGATGGTCGTGCAGCCTCCTTCGCATGATCGTTTTAATGGTACATCCATCACTATCAAACTGTCCTTTCGAGAACCTCTTTCAATTTCTTGGAGTTTCGATATTTGGTTCGGTTCTCTATACATCAAGCCTCGGCGGGACGATACCATGAATTATTTTATTCTTGAAACTCTGGATTGAATTTTGATATTAGGTCTATCACTATCAAACTATCTTTTCTAAAACCTGTAACCGAGACCACGGTTGTGACCGTAAATCGGAGAACAAAAAGAGTTTTGAGTAGAACTAAAGTGAAGAAAAGATGGCGATAATAGTTATCATAATAAACGTTTATTAAATACTAGAAAATACAAGTTTAGGTTCACATAATGATGGTAGGAAAGCTGAACGACCAGTGTCCCTGGCAACAAGACGGTCCCCTCGCCCGCGCGCCGTGGAACCTAGCCTAGGCCTATATTGCAGATCTCACTAGCAGCGTTCGCGCCTCGGCGTGGGAGATACCTCAACACAATACCGCTCGTCAGCTAGTTGTAGTAGGCCTATATCTGGTTAGAAACAATGCAATTGCAATTATTAACTCGAATCAATATCTTTAATACAATGCCCTACCCTTTGACAAAGTGTCGTACCTAAATAATTAGGCCACTTTTCGTCTGCCTTGATATCGAGTTCCTCCTACATGTACTGGTTCCCTTACAAGAACACAATTTTTTCATTGAATCGAACCTTCTTACTTATAGAAAAAAAAAGGTCTGGTATTCTCGTTGGGTGAACGTCCTCAGGTCTGCGGGTTTTCGGGTTCTGCCATCCTCGGTAGTGTCTACGCTCCCAAGAATGTGCATGAAATTATACAACTTAGATTTATAGATTTACTACTCATAAAAAAAAACTTAGTGAAGATTGGATATATACTCTCATATGCTGATTTCCTAGATTGCTGTACTCCCGTCTGCGTCGGGGTAGAATAGGACCAGGGAGATTCTGAGTCATAGGAGGCGACAAAAGGAGACCCTGTCCCTCCCCTCCCACTGTCCAATTTATGACCCGTCCACCCACTTGGCCCTACTCTCCCTTGCTTGACTCCCCTTATGACGACCCCGGCGCAGTGATGATTTAAGGCATATCCCGGGGGGTGCTCCGCCCCCCCCGGCAGTTGTAAATGCCCCCCCCCCTAGCAGATTAAAAAAACCACATAAAGTAATGTAAATTTGCAAAAAAAAAAAATGCAAAAAAAAGAAAATGAGGTATATTTTTTCACCTCATATAAGGCTAGGAGAAAATCGATCTCCACGAAAAACTCATCTACATAAATGTTGCAACATTTTATTTTCTATTTAAACGATGTTAGGTAAAGGAAAGAATGGCAAATAGGAATCACCTCATATTCGAAAACTGTAAGGATGGCTTCAACAAAGACCGTAACCCCCTCCACCCCTGCCTTTTGTCACGGCGTCAAAAAAAAGCCATAAAATGAGTTACTAATTTAGCAAAACCCCAGATTTTTATCAGCCCCCCCTAGGAAAAATGTCTGAAATCATCACTGTCCCGGCGTCATCATCAACCTCGTTCATTAAATTTGAACAACCCACTTAGTAAGTAATCATTCGCTTTAAATAATAAAATAATAATAATAATAATAATAATAATAATAATAATAATAATATTGCTAATAATAATAAAACTGCTAATAAAAATAATCATAAAATAATAAGATGAATAATCTAACGTTGTTCTTTAGCTTTGAACTACCAACTTAGTAAGAACCCATTCGCCTGGAAAAGCATCTGCCATCATTA
This sequence comes from Isoperla grammatica, assembly GCA_945910005.1. Lineage (NCBI taxonomy): Eukaryota > Metazoa > Arthropoda > Insecta > Plecoptera > Perlodidae > Isoperla > Isoperla grammatica. Next base: position 27,033,133 of record OX246745.1, read on the forward strand.
AATAAGAAATAAAATATATTATCAACAAATTCTGATTGATGTTAGTCCGCTCCTAGGACCATCACGTTGCGCCAGTAGTATTCATGACGTTATACCAGAAGTATTTTCTCTGCTCTGGCTTAAGTTGAGCTGGCTACCAATAGTAGTTTTGGAGTAATATGGAAATGTCAATGGATCTGTGAAGAGAGTGTTTGAGATTAGATCACGACATTCTTCTGGAGTGTCTGATGTGTCTGATGGAAGTTCATATTCAGTTTGCAGTTTCGAATCCATGAGAGCTATCTCCCGTTCCCTGGCTATCACTGCAAGTCCTCTCAGGTTACATAAATATACCCAGTCTCTTTGCTCCCACTATCTGGCTCAAACAGTTCTCCGCCCACAGGTCCTGCCCCCAGCCCCCCCCCCCCCCCCCACCCAACGTTTCTTTGCTGTACACCCGTCTGGGTCCGGCATAGCATAGGCCCTGGATGACTCTGACTCTGCTAGTCGTAAGAGACGACCAAAGGAGACCCTCTCCCTTCCCTCCCAATGTCCCATTTATGTTCCGTCCTCCCTCTTGGCCCTACTCTCCCTTGCTGGACTCGCTTTATGACGACCCCGGCGTCATCATCAACTTCGTTCATTAAATTTGGTCAACCGACTTAGTAAGTAATCATTCGCTTAAAAAAGCCTCTTCCACCATATAATAATAAATAATAAAAAGGCAATACACAAATTTCTATCGAACCAGTACGCTCTAAGTGACCATCACGTTGCGCCTGAGGTTGGATGTTGGTTCGCGTCGATAGCGTACGTAGGCTGCCTCATGGCCATGGCTAATTTTTGTTCCAGCACTGAACGGGACGTGGCCATGGTTTGCGTATACACTGCACTGCCATATGGCTCCACTGACAAGCAGATGGGGACCGTTGCCAGCAAAACAGGCGCTCTTGCATGACTGATCATCCCTGTGTTTATCACCATGGTCTTGCTCTCGTTTACATACTGTTTTCTCTTTGATCTGGGTGACTTGGCCGACAGTAAGAGGCGACGAAATAGCCCCCCCCCCCCCCTTCTCTTCTTCTCCCCTTTAGCACATTTAACGCGCCAGTCCTCCAACCCACTTATCCCCCAACTTGTCAAGTCAAAGACTGGAAACGGACGACAAATCCCAAATCGCTCAAGCGGAATAAGCGGGTCTGTCCCCTCTAAATGACCAACTCTCCCTTACACTGTTGTCACATCGCCGTTACACAGTTGTCACATCACCGTTATTCATCAAAACATTCTTTTGTCACTCGTCCTTCCCCTTTGTAAATTTGAAAGAAAGTTAAAAGTCCAGCGATACACCCTAAGCCCATCGACTTAGCAACATCGAAAAATGCCACTGGAGGAGATTTGTCGTTCTATTGCGGTCCTGGACTTAACCTATACTCGCACCCCCTTCACAACCCCCCCAACTTCGATAGTAGCGTAGTTATCATTTACATCGATAAATGCAAAGTATTAAATTGACCTGTTTGTCACTGATTGTGGGTATGACGTCATATGACATAACACCGGTGTATTGTTGTGGCCCTTCCTCCCATCTTGTAACACCCGTTGGGCTCCAGGACCCAAGGCGGCTCTGTATTATGTTTGTTTTAGTTTGTTTTTGACAATTCTTCTAAAGAACAGAGGTTCTTTGCCCGTGGATGTGAGAAACTCAGATTCTCCTTCTGAATTGTTTGCGTCATTGGCCAACTGCTGATCACTGCCAGCTAGACTGACGTGTTTGTGTTTGTTGTTGATTCTTTACTCTGTTCTTTGCCCGTGGATGTGAGCAACTTGCATGTAAAATGTTCCAAGGTGCATCATAAGGTGCAATGTGAATCATAAGGTGCAATGTGCATCAAAGTGTCCATTTATAATATGTGTAGAAAATCTGCTTCCTGTTTGCGACCCGTCTCGGGCCGGGGTAGAAAAGCCTCTGAGTGACTCTACTAGTCGTGAGTGGCGACGAAAGGGACTCACCCCCTCCTCCCACGGTCCCACTGAAGATCTCTCCTCCCTCTTGGCCCTGCCCTCCCTTGCTGGGTACCCTTTATGACGACCCTCTACGATGTGCCACGAATCTGATTCGGACATGTGACGTATTGTTATCTTCAACTTCATATTTCACTCACTCGTTGTCTCGATTAGCCAAAGATCAAAAATAAGGGACGTAAAACCCTAACATCATCATCACCTCCTATTTGCATCATGTCGCTTCCTGTAATTGTGTGTATGTGCTATGTGCATATCTTAGTTCCTGACGAACACCTTCAGATCTAAGGGTGAAAATAAAGGATGTAAAACCCAATATTATCATCAACTATTGCTGTGACGCCTTATGATGACCCATGCGTTATCATCATCATTTATTGCTGTGACGCCTTATGACAACCCTGGCGTCATCATCATCATCTACTGCTTTGACGCCTTATGACGACCTTGTCGTCATCATCATCATCTATTGCTGTGACGCCTTATGACGACCCGGGCGTCATCATTATCATCTATTTATGTGGCGTCTTATGACGACCCTGGCGTCATCATCATCTATTGCCGTGACGCCTTATGACGACCCTGGCGTCACCACATCTATTATTGTGACGCCTTATGACGACCCTGGCGTCACCACATCTATTATTGTGACACCTTATGACGATCCTGGCGTCATCATCATCTATTGCTGTGACGCCTTATGATGACCCTGGCGTCATCATCATAATCTATTGCTGTGACGCCTTATGACGACCTGGGCGTCATCATCATCTATTTATGTGACGCCTTATGACGACCTGGGCGTCATCATCATCAATTGCTGTGACGCCTTATGACGGCCCTGGCGTCATCATCATCTATTGCGGTGACGCCTTATGACGATCCTGGCGTCATCATCATCTATTGCTGTGACGCTTTATGATGACCCTGGCGTCATCATCATCTATTGCTGTGACGCCTTATGACGACCCCGGCGTCATCATCATCTATTTATGTGGCGCCTTAAGATCCTCCTTAATGCTTTGCACTGGGTTCTAAGTCCCCCCCCCCCCCATTCGCCACCACTGATGTCACCACTCCATTATTTTGATAACACGAGCATCTTGTGTTGACGCAATGTTCGTCTAAGGACTTAAGACGGCAGGTGAAGCCTGTGTGGCTGTTGCTAATTGTATTGTGACCTTGTCAGCGAGTTTTTGTACTTGCATAATCACCTTCCTTTGAAGCTGGTAGAGTAGTAATGGTGCTGCTTTGTAATCCACAGCTGTTTTTTCTAACCGATAGAAGAGTCCATCTTTATTTTCAACCCTCTAGGCCTATGAATGAGCACATTGCAATATTGGAGCATGGCTATGGAATTCTTGCAATCTATACCTAACTGATTCATTTGAAATGTAAAGCTCACATATTTAATTTAAATAAATGAATACAAACTCGTTAACCTGCCCAGGGACTGCCACCTTATCGTGGTGGGCAGGTTTGCGTGCTTTGTTGATCCCGAGAGCTATGCCGGCGGAAGCGTATGCTTCTGGTAGGGCCACCCAAGCCAAACTGGTCGAGGAGGAGAAGTCAGACGAAGTGCAGTCCACACCCCAATCCCCTTTCCCCCCCACTGTCCCATTGAATATTTCTCCTCCCACCTGGCCCTGCCCTCCCTTGCTGGACTCCCGTATGACGACTCACGCGACGTACAATGGATCTGATTCGGATGTGGCTTTGTTCTTCATTATCATTTTTCTCATCTTCATTATCACCCGCTCATCGTCTCGATTAGCCATCGTTGCATAAATATGTGACGTTAAGCCCCATCAATCAATCAACAAACTCGTTAAATACAAACGTAATACAATATGAAAACCCTTACCTTCATTTTCACATGGTGATATTTTTTAAGATGATACGCTTGCATACTGATGTTTTTGTTATGTGTAGTACTCATCCAACCTTGCTACTCTCCGCACAAAGACTTCATATCGACAATCGCTACAGGGCACATTTGTATGCTGTAATACAAATGGATGCCATAGTTAAAAAAAAAAAATCAGCTGACATTGTTCAAACTAAGAAAATGTAGATTTTAGCATGCCTACTCGGTTCTCCTCTTTGGCTTTGGGGATGGATTTGTCCACCCCAGTCCTAGATGTAAGACACGCCAGGAGGCATCTGGCTGGACCGGCTTCTCCACCAAACCCCGGGACGCCACCAAAAGGACCATAAATTCGGCATGTCGGCTTTTCTCTAGTCTGCACAAATCGCCTTTTCCTTGGAAAGCTCTGGCTTAGGAAGTCTTGCCTTATACTTATATATCTCTCATGCCAAGCTCGGAGCTCGAGGATGACTGACTGGAACTACATTAGGTAGTTTACACTGTATTGTTTACTTACTTCGTAAATTCAGCTTAGAACCCACTTTCTTTCAAGTTGATCTTTTCTCAATTTAAATAATAAAAAAAGCATTATTTTTATCAGAACAACATTTTCAAGTTTCAATTTCCATTCGATCTTCCAAGTATGTAGGGGTTTAGGATCTAACCGGCAAGCGGTTCACTAACTGTGTCCCTTACAGCATTGGAGTATCGGTGCGCTCATCGTGTTAAAGAGACGGGACACTGACTTCCACATGGCGCTTGGATCCTGTCACTTGTGTGTGTCCACTAAGTGTTCACTAAGTGTTCATTCACTAATATTACGCGTCCCACTACTTTCCCTTTACTCCAATCACCCCGTATCGTCAAATGACCTAGTTATCTAGTAGTCACCAATGCGTAATTGGACCAATCCTACCAAGAATGGTATTTTATCGTGCTTGTATGTTTGTTTGCAACCATTTTCGACACCCTATCTATCTTCCAATGTGTATCTATAGCAAGGTTCTATTCGAAACCAAGAAATGTTGTCAAAAGTACGGAGGTAATGGTAGATGTGTTATTCCATTCTTTGCTGCTGTACCCCACTGTTGTTTTTGCATCCATTTACCCTTAAGTCAGCTCTTTAAGAACTTTTTCATAGTCTTGGTTGCGTACGAAGCGTTGTTTCGTTTTGCGTTGGTCTTGCTGCTATAATATATATTTCGTGTAACTTTGTGTCTGTTATGTACAGCTCACGAACAGCTCAGTCGCTGCGACTTCTGTTTCTTTTGCTATTGTCACCTCATCGGCAGTTACTTCCTGAATCGGTATTCTGGATACCGGATGCAATAACTATTTCCCGGGAACGTATGACATTGTATAGGAATATCGCATTTATTCTCACTCCTTGTGTCCTCAAAGGCGACATGCGTTTAATCAAAAAAGTGTTTACAATGGTTTATGGTCTGTACACATATGAAATGCTCTTCCTTATAAACAGTGTTAAACTTGGAACACGTCATTTCTTGTGTGCCCATCGAGCTTGCGTCTGCATGAGAGTTCGTGAAGCATACGCAATTGGTTTCCATTTTTATCTTCTTTCGCTGTAGTAAAGCTCTTAGGACACATCCCCCCCCCACACCCCCCCCTCGGCACCGCTGTAGTCCCACTGAAAATGTCACCTCCAACTTGGCCCTGCCCTCCCTTGCTGGACTCGCCTTGTGATGTCCCCGCAATGTGCAATGGCTTTGATTTGGACATGTGGCGGTTTTTCATCTTTATATATCACCCACTTATCGTCTCGATTAGGCAAGGTTGCAAAAGTATGGGACGTAACACCCAAATATCATCTGCATTCTATGTTGCGTGATATCATTTCACTGGCAAGAACCATTTGTGCCAGATAGTTCAAAACAGATCGATGATTGATGCTTACCAAGTATCGGCAATAGTCATCGTCTTGATTAGCCAAGAGCCACGTTGCAAAAATTTGAGACAATAATTATAGTTACACATTTAGAGCATTCAGTCTGCAGGGCTTACCAAACCACAGATTTTCGATTTCGATTTCCATTCTTAAGATATAATTCAAAAATTGAAATTTGGTTCGGTTTTTAACGTAAAGCTACCCTTCGCTCTGAAGGGCAGAATAACATTGAATTAATTTATTAGTTGCGTACTTATGACTCCAGAAAATATCTTTGGTGCCTCCATGAGCTCATCACTGAGACATATTCAAAAATAATTTTTCATGCTAAGTTTACTATAAAAAATATGTATTAATCAAGTTGGCAATTGGCATACATATTTATTTTCTAGACGTTTTTTAAACAGAACATTCAGTATTAAATTATTTTTAACATAGGTTAACCAAATTATAATTTTAATTATGGTCTTCACAATATAATTTTTAGTGGAACTATGTCAATGAATGGTGGATACCAAATAGAAAAACCTTGTCATAGTGCATATTTCCCGTAAAGGACCATCTTTACAAAATAAACGTATGAATAATGGATACGCGTACAGAGTTTAGACAAAGATATGACATTCTATGATGTTCTTTAAAAAGTGTGGCAACATTTTGTACATTAAAGAACGGTAAATAAATAGCTCGTCTTCTGTCGGTCTGTCTAATTATGTCCACGCGTAGTTAAAAAAAAACTGCGTCCAAAAGAAGTTATTGAATGTTATATAGTTAACATATTATTGCAAATGGTAATTTAGCTCGAGTTTTTGTGTGTGGCTTGAAGGTACCTATGGAAACATATCAATCAGAGCAGAGAATTATGTTTTAACTTTTGTGTGAGCGCCAGTACGTAGTTCCTATGGCATGACATTACGTTATGACAATCCATATGCCTATTTTTTTGCGAATACGGTCCTTTTAATGTGTTGGTTTTGAATCTTGACGCAATATTGTAACATTGTACAAATTATACAACTCTACTGTAGAATTGTATATGCAATACACTGGGGTACGTAATGTAATTTGTGAAATGTAAAGTAGTTTTGATAAAATAAAATTGCTTTGTACCTCAATTTCATATTGTATTTTAAGCACCCCGAATCCATATTTCCTACATCTAACATCTAATTTAGCAATTGGCATTGTGATTACTCTGTGTGTGAACAGGTAGCTACCATCTCACAAGATTGATCCATATTGTTTCTAATACACTGTATTGTAATAATGATAATTTCAAGTATGGTGCAGATGAACGTAGGCTTTATTGCTGGTTGATAGTTTTGACGCATGTTCGTATTTGTTACTTTCATAATGAAACAAAACAATTATTATCCGTAATGAACCTAATTTATGTACATTTGTTTATTTAAAATGTGATTACAATCGCATATTTTCATACCATTTTACGTATCCTAGCTACATGGTTTTGGTACTTCTATACCCCCTTCTTTAGTGCGTCGTAATGACAAAGTATAAAACGCGTGCACATTTATATATTACTACATGTGACTAGTATTTTACAATAATCACACTCTTCTCTTTACTGAAACAATGCAAAGTTTTGCTGGTTTAGTTTAATAACACAATCTCAAAGCTGCGAGATGCTAGGACCGAACGGTGACCATGAGAACAGGCTTATCTTGATCTATGTTATTTGTTAGCGATGTAAGTCAGTCCTACAAGTGATGGAAAACTGCAGGAAGACTACTCATTTCTAACAAACTCTGTACAAATTGCATTGATTTAAAACGAATGGAATTCTGCCGGAAATCCGCTAGTTGTCGATAAACTGCTTTGGTTCACCTACAGTGTTCCGCTCGCGTTCCACAAGCATATATCCAGCACAAAAAGGTTGTTGAATGTTGGCGTTCCACTGCAGTTAATTTAGCAGTATGGTTACTCCTTCACTACTGGATTTCCTACAGCGTTCCGCTAGTGGGCCATAAACTAAAATCCTCTTGTGGGAAACTTCTGGAAGCTGTGCCAAATCCACTATGCGTTCCACAAGCGCACCTCCAGTGCTTTTCCATAAGCTCGGGTGCTGGACATGCTACAGTATTCCATAAGAAATCCATCACTTTGTGCTACTTGGGTGTGTTGTTGTTGTTGTGGTTCCGTGGCTGGAAGTAGCGCTCTGTTCTACGGGCAGTCTGCTTTCAGGTGATTCACGTCATTACTATTACAGTGGAATCAACGTTGGGAAACAGTGGATGAATGGAGCCTCGATCTGTTGTTATGGTTGCCCCAACAAAAGTATTCTGATGCTTACGACATAGCCGAGTCGAAGGTGACAACTTAATTTTTTACTTTACCAATTCCTACCATCTAATCTAAACAAGTCCATTGGGGATAATTTAAGACTTTCCGTTGGTTACCTGTAAATGTGGATGTGGCCAAACCGCTTGTGCACTCGACTAAGCCGAACCGTGCATTTATGAAATTGTGAAAGAACGCCAGGTATCTGCTGATTTTCTTTCAGTTAGCGCGGTTGAAAGAGGCCAGTAGACAATGACCTGAGATCGGTATGCGAATACTTTTTTGGGACTTGTACACCTCTCAGCCCATGCTCTTTCCACCCCACTCAAACGGCATCTAGAAAATATTGACCCTCACGATTGTAACATTTTAGTGCTCTGTAATTGACCGCACTTCGAATTCCGTAGGCGAATGTTTTCGAGATTTCTGTAAACCTTCTTTGTATGGCCGCTTTAGCGGGTACTGGCTGACTGCATTCATCTACTGTGGTTCTCAAGGCTGTTTGAACTTTGGAGTCCCGTGAAATTCGCATTAAATGCGAAGAGTGAAACGTAATTTTTTTACGAAAGTTGTCGAACTTTGGTAGGGTTATGCACCTGATAAAAGATTTTTTTCTTGCGAATTCAAACAAAAACTCCATTTCATGCGATAAGCGCAAAATATATTAATTCACGCAAATAACGGCGATTTTTCTCGAATTAAAACAACAATCGTAAAAAATGCGAAAATAATACATTTTTGACGATTTCCTGAAGCTACCATTCCACTATTTCCATTTGCTTACAAGGCCCATTTTACTTTTTATTGTATTCAAACTGTCAATGAACAATCCAAATTCAAAAAAAATTAATTTTTTAACCACAATTACTGGTCCAGGTCTAATATTCTGTTGCTAAAACCCCGATTTCAGATAAAAACTAATTACTACTAAAATGTTGAAGAATACACGCTAAACAAAAAGAAATAATGATAATTTCACAGGGCTCTAGTCTCTACATATACAGTAAGTTTGTGTCTGGCTTGCATATGCACTCTGTTTATTATCAAGTAAGACGGAAAGTGTGTTTTACTTCCATTTTAACTGCACGAACTCCGTTTCGAACCCAGTATATCATGTTTCTCCCCGTACTTCATTTCCAATTGTAAAGTTTGTATCCGTAATCACGCAAGGCATTATTAATTTCGCTATTGCTAATTCTAAAACTTAATTGTGCACTGGTACGATAATATTTCCGTCTTCATTTGTGACTGGTTCGTCACAAGGTGTTCCTTCCTCCGTCTTGAGCCTGAGCCTGCCCTCATATTGTTCCATAGGGTTTTCAAAGAGTAATTTACTATTAGTTCCAAGTAAACCAGCATCTCCTCCAATCCAGCTGCAGCCCTTCTACTGGGTCTTGTGTAAACCGTAACTTGTCTGAAATCCACCGATGAATGCGTCGTATTCCGAGGGCAACGGTTACACGTTTCTGAAGTTCAGTCCGTTGGTATTCTTCCTAACTTGCTGGATGATAATAATAACAATAATAATAATAATATAAATAAAAATAAAAAAACAATAAAATAATATGTTACTTCTTTTTTGTAGAATTGCTTATGTAGTATTATCATTATTATTTTTTCTTATAACTATCTCCTGTGTATTATTGCATTGTATTGTATGGTCTTTACTCTATAATATAATGTTTCACTCGCTAAACCGGTGTGGTGCATAATCACAATGCCCACTGTTGCGTCCGCTCACCTTCCCTGCCGAAGACGGAACATGACGTATATTAATGAATAATATTTATTTTCATATTAATATGTGTCATTCTTCACTGTCTTTATTTTTTATTTTGCTAAAGTCCCTCCTCGTAGTTACCGGTGCTGGCAAAGATAGTTTTCGTTCGAATAGTTTGTAAGTCATTGTCATACGGCCTTCTTTATCTTTTCAAAGTTTTATAAATTCTCCATTTAATAGCCCGCCCTCTTTGCGACTGGGATAAACAACAACCCCTCCTACGTAGGCCAGCTACGGAATAAACGTTGACATCATTTACAACGAAGTTAAATTGTATATATTAGGTACAAAATAATCTTTTGCATTCAGAACCGTAGTCCGCGCCGCCCGGCGCCTCCACGAACTGAACAATTTCCTTGTCAGTCTTTTAAAATAGACTGATTTGAATATATACTGTATACTTTTAACAACATGAATCAATTAATATTTAGTTGAACTAGTCAACTACTCGGTTTGACGCTCTCTGGATGCCGTTTTTCTTGGGACCAAGACCCAAACTGAGCCCTGAGTTCGTCGTTTGGCTTCACTATGTCCAGTTACAATAGCCAATGTCTATACGGATCAGACTGTTCGCTTGGCATGAATCTGGCTATGGCTGTCAATAGTTTTGGAAAAATATGGAAAAATCAGCGGATCTGTCAAGACAGTGTTTAAGATTAGATCATGAAATACTTCAGGAGTCTCTGGTGGAAGTTCATATTCAGTTTGCAGTTTCAAAGCCATGAGAGCCCCCGTTCCCTGGCTATCACTGCAGGTCCTCTCAGGTTACATAATCATACCCAGTCTCTTTGCTCCCACTACCTGTCTCAAACAATTATTCTGCCACTGGGTACTTTTGTGTAACTTTGCTAATACTGATTAGATCGCTAAAACACAAACATATTCGGGACCGGAAAAATCTTTATATAAATATGGCTATCTCCCATTTTGCCGCCATTTTGTTTCGGAAAAATATTTTGCAGAGACTATGGTGTAACTTTGTAACTTTTCGAACGATTTTGCCACAAAACTATACACCTTCAATCCACATTGAGGCTTGTGGATGGTCAAATTTCAAGTTGACCGGATTTTCCGTTCGACTGCTATCGACAGACATAACAACACAACACATAAACAAAAACAAAAAAACAGAACAAAGTGCTATAAGAGTCTAATGGAGACGCTCGCTTCGCTCGCAATGTATAATAAGCTTGTACAATTTATTCCAGTCAACTACTGTTTAACAACAACAGTTGGCCCTCATAACATTCCGAGCGGAATGTATCATTATGTATTTTTTCTTGGTGATGGTGTGTTGTGATTTCTGCAACAAAAGATAACAAGTACTTAATTACCACTCATTCATAACCATTGCATATTTTTAAAAACCTAATCGCATTGTTTACTGTATTTCTGGATAGAAATATTGAAAAAATAAATTGATAACACTGGTTCAAACATTCCTAACACCAACGAGTAAACGCTCGTCTGGGCCCGGGGAAGAGTAGGCCCAGAGTGACTCTGCTAGTCGTAAGAGGCGACAAAAGGAGACCCTGTCCCTTCCCCCCCCCCCCCCCCCCCCCACTGTCACACTGAAGATACCTCCTCCCACTTGGCCCTGCCTTCTGTTGCTTGACTCCCGTTATGACGACCCCCGCGATATAGATGGTTCTGATTCGGAAGACGTCATATGACCTTAGCTGTGGAGATGTCATTAAATACCACCAATCATCATCAGCAGCAAATGTATGTTGGTTGAATACCAGTATTCCCATATCTCCTCTTCCTGTTTGGTCGAAGGTATCGAATTCCCCTCCGTTCCTCCAGACCCCGTACGCGACACTAGCTCCATTGAATCTTTTCACCGAAGCACACAGGGTAGATTGGTGGCTACAAAGCTGAAGAGGTGCCACATTGTCATACAATGGTCAGCCATGACTCTCCTGGACACGACCACTTACTGTATTTCTTCCTGTACCGGATCACCGGCTAGACCTGTTGCTGCCCACTTCGCTCTCGGAGACTGCAATGCCTTGCTTCACGGGACCCAATTATACTATAATATTAATATCAATAAATGATTTAAGTGATGCTGCATTGGGAAGCCAGCAGAGTAAAGAGTGAATAGAAACATTAATCTAATTGTTGACACTGCAACTTTCACTCATTGCGCCCTTCTTTTCAACCTGTATGTCTACTCAACCCCAAGAAACCACCCCCAAGCCCCCGCCTTAGTGGACTACCCGTATTACATCTCCGGCAATATGTGTCGGATCGTATTCGGGCGATGTAACCTAGCTGTCAAAAACGCGATAATTTTAACAAGAATAAAAATAAAATAAAATTGCCTAGTTTTGGTCCTGTGGAAGCAACAATAATGATTGTTCATGAACAGCTTTATAATGTTGAATTAGATATATAGTGGCCTTGCCCAACGAAGAGTGCATCTTGCATCGTTGATCTACCGTAAATCCTAATGAAGGAAGTCTCCCTCAATTTCCGTTGTAATGTGTATGGTTAACTGTATGCAGTAGTTCATAATTATTTCTTTTAGAGATGTTGCGCATATCTTTGATAAACCCTTTGATCTGGGTTCCCCCCCCCCCAACTCATCCAAGCTTTATGCCATGTATTGATGAACGGCTATTTTTGTGGATATGATTTGGCCGATTTAACATTACCTATAGTTGTAAAGTGTGTTGTGAAACAAACAATAATGAATAATAATAATTATTATGGTAAAAATAATAATAATAATAATAATAATAATAATAATAATAACACTAATAATAATAATCCAACACCCGGTTCCAACATGTCTCATCTCGGGGGATGATGCATCACCAGTACTTGGGCAGTGGATTCTTTAGTGCTTGCTGGCCATGCTGAGCTCATCCTTTCGTTCTTCGCTCTCTCCTAGGAAAGGTGTTTCCAAAAGTTCTTTCTTCTTAGTTCTCCTTCTGCTTCAACGTCAGTAATAATAACTCATATTATATTTAGAGTATGTTTTAAACTAAAATGAATGTTACTTGCTGTTGAAAATATATTTTAAACATGAAAAAAATTTAAAGCACCAAGTGTATCTTAATTTTGAAAATCAAGGTGACCCAGTGTCACTTTTACACATGCTTCCAACAATATTTAAAGCAGTGGCTTAAACAGAGGGATTGATTTCAATGATAGAAATGTAGAAATACCTAGCTCACAACATGGCTATCGAAAGAACAAATCAATTACAACAGCACCAATACAATTATATATGTTGTTCTAAAATTCATGGACAATAGTTAATATATAATCGGAACCTTTTGTGACTTTAGTTAAGCTTTTGACTTTGCTCACCAGGGGATCCTCCTGAAAATAAAAATAAAAAAAAGAATTACAATATTCGATTTTTCCAAATTCCTCTTTTTAACCATTAACCATATAAACATTTTACGTACTATAACATTTTAAATATAGAATATAAATAAACAACACAGGCCACTAGATGGTATGCAGTAGAAAATCGAATCTGGTATTACGAACTAGGAGACTCAATAGAATATCTCCGTCCCGTCCATCTGGTTTGGTTATTTTCGAGGTCGTGACAGGATTTTTTCCGGGAATTCTGCCAAACATTCTTGGGCTCTTCTCTGCGTCTTCCATCACTGCTGCTTTCTTGTGCTTCTTCTTGGATTTCATTTACATTTCGTCGTGCAAAGCATTGCTTTGAGAAGTGGTTGTCCTTACAAAGTGTTTACTGTTTGCCACAGTTTCTGTGTGTTTGACCCTGTTTCTTGATACAATTAGGGCCCCTTTTCTTGCAATTATTAAAGTAAGCAATATATGTGTTCAGGTTTCTTTAAACCACCTGCTGTTGATAGCATCTACTTGTTTATTTAGCTGCTGCTTGCTGTTTCACTCGGCTGACTTTTTCTCTGCTTTTCGCCCTATGTCGAAAACTTTCACTTCTGCCCCTCTTTATCTATCTATTGCCTTCTGCAGGGTTATTTTGTGGTATTGTATCACAGCACTGGGACTTGAAAATGATCGTTCTGGATTGCTGGCACTGTGATGATTGTAGAGCAGCTATGAAATCTTTAATAAATATTTACAACCATAAACACTTATCTACATTGCCTTCCTATTGTTAGAGATTCCTAACCTAAAAACTTACAAGGAACAATGTGGCCCACCTAGATAATTTCTTGGTCAATATATCATTTATATAAGGTGTATTATAAATAACAATTGTGACGCTGCTAGTCGTAAAAGGCAACGAAAGGAGACTCTGCCCCCCCCCCCCCCCCCAGCCACCACTGTCCTACTGCAAATTTCTCCTCCCACTTGGTCCTGCCCACCCTTGTTGGACTCCCGTATGACGACCCACGCGACGTACAATGTATTTGATTTGGATGTTGCTTTATTGTTTATCATCATCTTCTCATCTTCATTATCACCCGCTCATCGTCTCGATTAGCCATTGTTGCACAAATATGAGGCTTTAAGCCCCATTAATCAATCAATCAATCATAAATAACAATGGCTTAGGCCAAACCACGACGGACATAGACCATATCCTCTGGCGTTCTTACAAAATCTAACGTTTTTAAAATGCATCTTAAGCTAGAATCTACATGACTGTGCCGGTAGTGTAACAATGCAATACTGAGTGCACATTGTTTTAGGACAAAGTTCTATCTTTGCAACTATTACTTACCTCTAAAACATAATTTACTGGTAAAATGTTTACACGGGACGGCGGCTATGGCTAATGTTTTACTAATGTCGGCCGTAGAAGCCTATTTCTCGTAGCCAATAGAAAACGCACACCAAGTTGGCCGTTCTCTTTTCCTGTCTGGCCTCTCTAGATCTACCTGGTAATTCTACAGCAGTACTTGCAGTGGCGTTACTAAGGGGGGAAGGTTTAGGGGGTTTTAACCCCCCCCCCCCGAAACTACATCGAGAATGACTGTACTTAATACTATAAGATTCCTAAACCACTTCAGTGTATAACAATCGCAACAAATAATATTTTTATTATATTTATCATACCACTTCACTTAGATAAGATGTATAATTTCTTTCAATAATTCAATTATATATTGATGTGTTCATCAAAAACTAATATACCTTTCGCTCGAACCAGTAAACGTAAGGGTGCCTATAAATAAAAATGCATTAATCTAATATTACAATATGACGCTCTGTGAATTAAAATTTAAATGTGTGACTTGTGACCACAATGTTTCACTTCATCTTGAGATTATATTGAACAACCATAAAACATTAAAAACACAATTTCTATGCAATTCTTATTTAGAAAGATAATTAATACCAACTGAAACATTGTAACTTCAATATAATACAAACAAACAAGTAGTGGTTCGAGTAGAATTATTTGAGCCTAAAATGCACGAAATAATAATTAGAGAAGTGAAAAAAATTTCGCCTTCGGCGAAATGGCCTCTAGCGGCTGGAGCTTCGCCCCAGACCCCTTCCTTGTCCCCTCATCTCACTTTTCCCGAATTAACCCACCCCCCCCCCCCCGAAATAACTCCTAGTTACGCCACTGAGTACTTGT
The DNA here is from genome assembly GCA_945910005.1 of Isoperla grammatica. NCBI lineage: Eukaryota > Metazoa > Arthropoda > Insecta > Plecoptera > Perlodidae > Isoperla > Isoperla grammatica. The sequence continues at coordinate 27,048,533 of OX246745.1, forward strand.
AATACAAGCCTTGGCGGGGTAACATTGTCGTCTCCATGATATTGTTAGATAGTGAGAACCTACCGTGACACCTACCCAATTCCGCCGGCTCAGCCTCGAACCCACGGACTCCGGAGTCGACGGTCCCGTAGAAGTACTGGGGCGCAGCTTTAAGGGTGGTTCTCACAACTAGGGGATCGGGACGTACCAGTCCAAGCAGTTTAGGTTTTAGGAATGAGATGACTTGATTCAAACAATAAGGGAACCGTGATTTATTCAGATAGACATTTATCCTAACCGTGGCTGAGAAGTGGCGAATCTGTCTACGGGTTTCCCTGTACAACTTAGTCTAGACGTGTGGCCGGAGTGCCTCTACCTTGGTATCCTGGCGTCGTATCCCTTTCTCCGTGTCCGCCTCGGTCGCGCTCGTGACGTTTCCTTGGCCTTGCCGTTCGTCTTTCCCTTCGCACTGTTGGATCCTCAGCCGTTCTACCCAGGTGTCGGTCCTCCGTCCGTCCTCGATTCCAGTCCAAAGCCAATTGCCCCGTAAAAACCCCGTGAACCCTCGCACCTAAGCCTTCCTACGTCATACCCCAGTCACCCCCTCTCTGCCCAACGCTGGCTGTCCCAAGTCATAATTTACCAATCAAACTACTCGGTTCGACCCCCTCTCGTGGCAATCACGAAAGAGTGGGACCCGGGCTCACTGACGAAGTCAACGAACCGGCCCCCTCCCGAACCGAGCAGTCAGCAAAGTTGCTGCATAACCAGGAAATTATAACCGGACGAGACTGACGAAATAGCCGAGCACAGCGCATACCTTAGGTGTCGACACCTGTGAGGGAACACAGGTGTCGCCGTTAAGTATCCATAAATCACGCAAGAAAATAAAACAAAGTAAAAATGAAATAATGAACAATTACTAATTTTTATCTCACAATATTGTCTAGCCATGCATACATCTAATATTCCTATATTATCATTGTCAATTTGTCATCTCCTTGATAACAATAATAACAACTATCGTTTTTGTAATCACTTTATTGTGATACTCTCCACCTACAGAAAGCTTCATATTTTTTTATGTTTTGAACGTTCGCCCTAAAAAATAATTTTTTCTTTACATCTTGGTGTGTCTTCTTGTTTTTCTAACAAGATGTCCAACTGCAGTTTAGTTGCCGAGGCCTCGTTATTTACTTGTCAACTTACTGAGTGTTCTATGGCTTTGTTTTGATCGTCAGCCCTTAACGCTGTGTTATCTGTATCAACACGGAATGCAATGAGTATAAATCCTATTGGATAGTAGGTTGAGTCAGTAAGATGCCATCAGCGACTTTTGATCAGATAGTCAATATCAGTAAGTTCAAGTAGGGACGAGGCGGGTCTACAGGCCTGGTCTTTCTAAAGTAGGTTTCTACGGAAGCTGAATGGTCAGCCCTAGCTCTGGATTGGATACCTGGAGCGGTCTAAAATTAATATAACGTTTAACATCATTATCTTAGTCTATATATAAACAGATAGTAATACAATTGTAAATAGTTACCGACACAGTCCACTAGATGGTATGTGTGTGCTTATTCAGTTTGTGATTTGTTCCTAGTTTTAACATCTAGGAGACCTAAGAGAGGCCTCCGTTCTGTCCATCGCTCGTCGTGTAATGTATATTCTATCGTGGGCCCTTCATAAGATTAAACCTTGCAGGTGTCAATGCCGCTATCTGACCTGAGCTCATGACAAATTTGGAGACCTAAATGATCTTACAAATTGTACCGTTTGTTTGTTGCATTCATCAACTATCCCCGTCTGAATCTGGGTTAGAATTGGTATAGATTGACTCTGCCTGTCGTAACAGGCAACAAAATGTAGCTCACTCTCTCCCACTCCCCCACTCCCCCTGTCAAATCTGTGTCCTCTTACATGTCACCATTCTCTCCAAAGTGTAAGTTTTTTGAACCCCTTTTTTTTCTAATTACCTTGGTCTTTATTATTTTGATTGAGTCTACTTATACGTATTTAGACCGTTAATAAGTGGGTATAGCATATGAGTTAAAAACAATGCGTGCTGCTTTTCACTATCTATTTTCGCTCAGTGACGTGGCGTCCATTCGACACTTCCATAGTTCTGTTTCTCGGGTCGTCAGTTGAAGCAAGTCACTAAACTGTGTTGGCTTTCATAATCCATAAGAATAAATAATATTCCTTGTCCTTGCATTTCTCGCAGAGAAGCTGTGGGTGCACCTTAGGTGGGTCAGACACATCGAGACCAGCTGGTGCTTCGGGGCTCATTAACTGATTGTTGTTTATTAGATTAACGTGCCAGTGAAACCCCCTACATATTAAACTGTCTTTACTGTTATTCCACTGCTGAACATACTGTCAATGCCAGTGATCATCTCTGCGACAAGCCTTCTGCAAAGCTTGGTCATTTTATTTAATGCGTATCCAATGCACATATTCCAATATCTAGACGACGTTGGCAACCAATAAAATCCCATGTCCTTGCATTTCTGGCACCGATGTTGTGGGTGATGCTTTAAGGTGTTGTAGATGGTCGTGGTGATGACGATGTGGTATAACTGGCGTAAACTGTGTGTGGGGTCTCAACAGTGCTCACACCGAGGGCGTGTGGTGGGCGTGGAAGGTGTTGAAGATGGTCGTGGTGATGACGATGTGGTGTAACTGGCGTGAACTGTGTGTGGGGTCTCAACAGTGCTCACACTGAGGGCGAGTGGTGGGCGTGGAAGGTGTTCTAGATGGTCGTGGTGATGACAATGTGGTGTAACTGGCGTAAACTGTTGTGAGGTCTCAACAGTGCCCACACCGAGGGCGTGTGGTGGGCGTGAAAGGTGTTGTAGATGGTCGTGGTGTTGACGATGTGGTGTAACTGGTGTAAACTGTGTGTGAGGTCTCAACAGTGCTCACACCAAGGGCGTGTGGTGGGCGTGGAAGGTGTTGTAGATGGTCGTGGTGATGACGATGTGGTGTAACTGGCGTAAACTGTGTGTAAGGTCTCAACAGTGCTCACACCGAGGGCGTGTGGTGGGCGTGGAAGGTGTTGTATATGGTCGTGGTGATGACGATGTGGTGTAGCTGGCGTAAACTGTGTGTGAGGTCTCAACAGTGCTCACACTGAGGGCGAGTGGTGGGCGTGGAAGGTGTTCTAGATGGTCGTGGTGATGACAATGTGGTGTAACTGGCGTAAACTGTGTGTGGGGTCTCAGCAGTGCCTACACCGAGGGCGTGTGGTGGGCGTGGAAGGTGTTGTAGATGGTCGTGGTGATGACGATGTGGTGTAACTGGCGTAAACAGTGTGTGGGGTCTCAACTGTGCCCACACTGAGGGCGTGTGGTGGGCGTGGAAGGTGTTGTAGATGGTCGTGGTGATGACGATGTGGTGTAACTGGCGTAAACAGTGTGTGGGGTCTCAACTGTGCCCACACTGAGGGCGTGTGGTGGGCGTGGAAGGTGTTGTAGATGGTCGTGGTGATGACGATGTGGTGTAACTGGCGTAAACTGTGTGTGGGGTCTCAACTGTGCCCACACTGAGGGCGTGTGGTGGGCGTGGAAGGTGTTGTAGATGGTCGTGGTGATGACGATGTGGTGTACCTGGCGTAAACTGTGTGTGGGGTTTCAACAGTGCTCACACTGAGGGCGTGTGGTGGGCGTGGAAGGTGTTGTAGATGGTCGTGGTGATGACGATGTGGTGTAACTGGCGTAAACTGTGTGTGGGGTTTCAACAGTGCCCACACCGAGGGCGTGTGGTGGGCGTGGAAGGTGTTGTAGATGGTCCTGGTGATGACGATGTGGTGTAACTGGCGTAAACTGTGTGTGGGGTCTCAACAGTGCTCACACTGAGGGCGTGTGGTGGGCTTGGAAGGTGTTGTAGATGGTCGTGGTGATGACGATGTGGTTTAACTGGCGTAAACTGTGTGTGAGGTCTCAACAGTGCTCACACCGAGGGCGTGTGGTGGGCGTGGAAGGTGTTGTAGATGGTCGTGGTGATGACGATGTGGTGTAACTGGCGTAAACTGTGTGTGAGGTCTCAACAGTGCCCCACACTGAGGGCGTGTGGTGGGCGTGGAAGGTGTTGTAGATGGTCGTGGTTATGGCGATGTGGTTTAACTGGCGTAAACTGTGTGTGAGGTCTCAACAGTGCCCCACACTGAGGGCGTGTGGTGGGCGTGGAAGGTGTTGTAGATGGTCGTGGTAATGACGATGTGGTGTAACTGGCGTAAACTGTGTGTGAGGTCTCAACAGTGCTCACACTGAGGGCGTGTGGTGGGCGTGGAAGGTGTTGAAGATGGTCGTGGTGATGACGATGTGGTGTAACTGGCGTAAACTGTGTGTGGGGTCTCAACAGTGCACACACCGAAAGCGTGTGGTGGGCGTGGAAGTTGTTGTAGATGGTCGTGGTGATGACAATTAGGTGATTATTTCCTCTTGTTGGCTCGAGACATCATTGAATTTCGGATAGTGATTACTACAACTACAGAAGTGGAATGTTTTACTATTTACAATAAAGTATTGTCGGATTTAATAGAATTAGAGGCGACTGGGCCGAAATAAAATCCGGGCCAGAGATTGGCCAATCTATGTAGAACGAGATGAATATGATACCTTAAATTTATTTATTTACATCATCTATTGTAATTTTCACAAGAACATGTCAAAAATTTTAAACGAAAGAGAACAAAAACAAAAAAGAATTAACACAAAAATAATTATTGAGAAATGAGTTAAGTAAAGGAAGGCCCAATCGAACACCGTTTATTATAAGGTTCGTTGCTTGTCGGCTCCAGACTCCGAAGTCAAAGTAACTTTGTCCCTGTGTACCCACACATTCTTACGGGACCTTATTTTGTCCCGTTTCGTTTTTAAAATACCGATTTCACGTGAAAATTGTGCAGAAAGGTCTTTTTACTTATAAAGCAGAATCATATTCTAATTATTAATATCCCCAGCCGGAACCGGAAATCGCATCCTGGTCTTTCTGGGAATGGCAATAAACCCACTGGACCAACAATTTGATGATTTTCCCTGTATTTCCTCTGCTCATTATGTTAAGACTCAGTCAACTTTATAAACGTTAACATTTTTTCTGGCCTTTCTCAAGAAAGAAAAACAGAAAATCTCAAAGTATTTTACCAAAATTGTTTTCCACTGACGTTATCTTTACCTTAATTTATATCATTTGTATATATTGACTAGGAAAACCTAACCCAAACCTTAAGTCACGATTGCTGGTAGCGGGTATCGAACCGGCGACCTCAAGAACTAGAGCCTCGTGTGCTAACACTGGGTCGTCTCTAGCGATTACTCTCTGCATTTTATTCTATACCTAGAGTGACTGCTAGTCGTAAGAGGTGACAAAAGAACAACCCCCGCCCCCCCCCGCCCGCCTCCCCCTCCTATTTGTCCCACTTTATAGTTATCCCACCACTTGGCCCTGCCCTCCCTTGCTGGACTCCCGTATGACGACCCACACGACGTAAAATGGCTCTGATTTAGATGTGACTTTTTTCTTCATCATAATTTTCCCCAGCTCATCGTCTCGATTAGCCATTGTTGCACAACTATGAGACGTTAAGCTCCATTTATCAATCAATTCTATGAAGTCAAGGTCAAACGTCACAATTACGCGTTCCCGTGCATTTCGTTTAGACACGTTTTCTTACTGTTACTTTCGTGGGTCGTATGCCTGAAGAAAGGATGCTTGTTTGTCTCACTAACAAGGTCTTCATTGTTCCCCATGGCTGCAAACCGCATCCAACCTCCCTCTTAACATGACTGAAGTACGCCAAACAAGGGATGATAAAGACAAAGTACTGCTATCGGCCGGGCCGCGAAAATACGCCACCGCTAGTCGCGTCTCTTGTGCCGCTGAATTAGCAGCGAGCGCTAGTGTGATGACCTCCATTTTAAACAATGTACTGCTAAACACGACGACTCTGTTAAGTATAGCGCCACTAAGTAGCGCGACTAAGTAGCGCCACTAAGTAGCGCGACTAAGTAGCGCCACTAAGTAGCTCCCCTAAGTAGCGCCTATAAGTAGCGCCGATAAGTAGCGCCTCAGAGTGGTTCATGTTAAGCGAGACACACAAGGAGGCATCTGGCTTGACCGGTTCCTCCACCAAACCCCGGCACCGCCACCAAGAGGACCATACAAGTCGGCATGTCGGCTTTTCCTTAGTCTGCATTGCACTTATTCTTGGAAGGCTCTGGCTTAGAAAAACTTGCTTTATGCTTATATAACTCTTATACCAAGCCCGGAGCTCGATGATGAGTGACTATCTTATATATCGTCCTGGCCAACTGGTTTAGTTCCCCAACATTAAGTTCGCACGGTATTAAATACTCCATGAATTTGGCCGGAACTCTTTTTCTTTCAAGCTGATCTTTTCTCATGTTTCTCATTTTGAATCTCCCTAATATGTAGGGGTCTAAGATCTCGGATCTATGTATGACTATAGATTCTTTTCTATAATAATATAATTAGTACAAATAAGTCAACAACATAACATTGAATGACTATATATTATATTACGTTACCCTTTCGTTCGGGTGTACTGTTAAAATGTACACTCACTTAAATAACAAATTAATAAATAAATACATAATTATAAAAGAAAATAAGTCTAAACTACATTGTCATTTTTATTTTTTCGCATGCTTTTGGGAAGGTGTGATGGATCGTACATTGCAAATATTTTTTGCAATGCAAACGATTTTTTACATGAATGACATTTGTGAGGTTCTTTGCGACCACAATCGTGATTTAAATGCGCATCTAGATTTTGTTTTAATGCAAACGATTTGTTACATGAATGACATTTGTGACGTTCTTTGCGACCACAATCGTGCTTTAAATGCGCATCTAGATTTTGTTTTAAGGCAAACGATTTGTTACATGAATGACATTTGTGACGTTCTTTGCGACCACAATCGTGATTTAAATGCGCATCTAGATTTTGTTTTAAGGCAAACGATTTGTTACATGAATGACATTTGTGAGGTTCTTTGCGACCACAATCGTGATTTAAATGCGCATCTAGATTTTGTTTTAATGCAAACGATGTGTTACATGAATGACATTTTTGAGGTTCTTTGCGACCACAATCGTGCCAGAGAAAACCCCAACACAGTCAACTGGAATACTGTTATTCCACTGCTGAACATACTGTCAATGCCAGTGATCATCTCTGCGACAAAGCTACTGCAATGCTTGGACATGCTATTTATACCCAAAGCATATATTCTTATATCTAGAAGGTGTTTGCAATCAATAATATTATCCTATTGCCTTGCATTTTCCGCACTGAAGCTGTGGTTGGAGGGCGCGGAAAGTGTAAGAATAAGAGCCTCGTGTGCTAACACTGGGGGGCCGTCCCATATCGATTTTTCTCTGCATTTTTTTCTATGAAGTCAAGGTCGAACGTCACAATTACCCGTTCCCATGAATTTCGTTTGGAGACGTTTTCTTTCTGTAACTTTCGTGGGTCGTATCCTTGATGAGGTCTTCAGTGTTCCCCATGGCTGGGAACCGCATCCAATATCTCTCAGAATATGACTGAAGTACGCCAAACAAGGGAAGATAAAGACTTAAAGTACTTCTATCGGCTGCGCTGCAAAAATACGCCACTGCTAGTCGCGTCTCTTGTGCCGCTGAATTAGCAGCGAGCGCTAGTGTGAATACCTCCATTTTAAACAATGTACTGCTAAACACGACGGCTCTGCTAAGTATAGCGCAACTAAGTAGCGCCACTAAGTAGCGCCACTAAGTAGCGCCTTTAAGTAACGCCACTAAGTAGCGCCACTTAGTGGCGCTTCAGAGTGGTTCATGTTAAGTGAGACACGCCTTATTTTATTATTTTATTATTCTTGCAAGGCACCGGCTTAGAAAAACTTGCTTTATGCTTATATAACTCTTATGCCAAGCCCGGAGCTCGATGATGAGTGACTATCTTATATATCCTCCTGGCCTACTGGTTTAGTTCCCCAACATTTAGTTCGCACGGTATTAATTACTCCCTGAATTTGGCCGGAACTCTTTTTCTTTCAAGCTGATCTTTTCTCATTTTGAATCTCCCTAATATGTAGGGGTCTAAGATCTCGGATCTATGTATGACTATAGATTCCTTTTAATAATAATATAATTAGTACAAATGAGTCAAACAACATAAAATTGAATGACTATATATTATAACGTAACCTTTTGGGTGAACAGTTAAATTGTACAGTCACTTAATTAACAAAAAAATAAATAAATATATAATTATAAAAGAAAATAAACCTAAACTACATTGCCATTCTTATTTTCGTCGCATGCTCTTGAGGTGTGGTAGATCGTACATTTCGATTATTTAAATTTAAAAAAGTAGGTATAGTCTCCCCGCCCGGCCCCATTTCTATCACTGATGTCATGGTGGCACCACCACATTATTCAGATAACATTAGCTTCTCGTGTTGACATTCTTCCTCTTCTTTGGACCCGGGTTCGGATAGGGCATACGCACTTGACGCATGCCTACCTCTTTGATGGAGGAAAGATTGCTTCGCATTGTAACACATGTGATGCCATACTAACTGTCCAACATCTGTTAGCTGAATGCTCCTTATATGATTGCCTAAGACTCCAACTGGGGCTAAGCCATTTGTATGACGAGCTTTTGTCCTATGACAACTGTAGAAAACTTCTTAACTTCTTGGAACGAGCTAACCTGATAAACCGACTTTAATACTCCTGACTATTCTCTCCACAAAACTTCATCAAAATTCCCACTGGCATGTTGAATGTTTGTGATATGTGTAGAATATTTCGTGTTGTTTATCTTAACATTGATCCCCACAATATGCCGACCCTTGCTATGTCCTTCGGTCTACGATTCCAGTACTCACTATGACGACTAACGCACTGGTTAAATGGTACAACGATAAAATGATTCTCATATATCGACCATGGGTATGTTTTAATGACTATGTCTATGATGATCTACACATGTCGACTTGGGCAATGTTTTTCTACACCGTTTATCGCTCTAATTTAACTGTTTTCAAAATAAACTGGTTCTATACATCTTGGAGGCGCGAATAACCCTCGCTATTCTAAGCGCCCTAAAGCCATAAATCAATCAATCAATCAATCCCCCCCCCCCACAGTCCCACTGAATATTTATCCTCCCACTTGGCCCTGCCCTCCCTTGCTAGACTCCCGTATGACGACCACGCGACGTACAATGGATCTTATTCGGATGTGGCTTTTTTCTTCATCATCATGTTCCCCATTTAATCATCACCAGCTCATCGTCTCGATTAGCCATTGTTGCCCAACTATGAGACGTTAAGCCCCATTAATTTTAAATTGAAATAGTAAGTAGGTAGTCTCCCCGCCCGGCCCCATTTCTATCACTGTTGTGATGGTGGCACCTCTACATAATTAAGATAACATGGGCTTCTCGTGTTGACATTCATTGTCTTCTTTTGGAGGGAGCCGACAGGTGAAGCCTGTGTGATGCGATTGTGACATTGTCAGCGAGTTCTTGTACTTGCAGATACAGTATTTGAATTGTGTTTATTAATCAACAAGTTCTTTTACTTTGGGTTGAGATTGTGACTTACCGCACTCTTGCAAATGAGTATCCATAGTTGTTGAGCAGCAAGAAAATGCCATCCTTTCATCATGTCGATCGTTCTTCATTGCCTACACTGGCCCGAAGCCTGTTCCCTCGTTGAATACGGCGAGGGTTGTATGATTGCCGTCAGTCAATCGCACACGAGACGGTGTTCTGCTGTCCGAGATCTGTGGACACTACGTTTACATGAGACCTAGTCTGATCCGATCTTTGATTTGTGTTGTGCTGTTTGTGCCGTTGTTGTCAACGTGGCTGCCTTTACCTTGCTGTGGTGGCTCGTTAGCTTGGTAGCTAGTTACCAAATGGATATTTAATCTATATCCATGTCATAATGGATGACGTGTACTCACAAATTATTGTGCCGAGTGGTTCAAGTTTTGATCTGCTAGATTAAGCTTGTTTATTTGTTGTGTCCCTTGGATCATTCTTATTCGGAACTAACTATTCACATGATGATTTGTTATGTGCTTTTAATAGGTGTCAAAGTATGCGTGATGCGCATTGCAACAACACAACGTCACAACATAATACAGGCCTACCAGTCTGCCTGTCTAGTTTGGAAACTTGTTCCTTATTTGCCTTGGTTGGTACATGCTTCATAATATAACTTGTCCAAAGAGACAGTATGAGGGGCCTGGGTTGTGACTTGGTGACTTGTGAGGCCCCTTGTCCCAAAGCTGATTCATGTCCCTGTGTTTTTCTTCTCTACTGTTTTGGTCACTCAGTAACTCGTTGTATCAATCCGCTTGCCAAGTGCCCAATAACCAACAGTGACAACGTAGTGCATGTTACTAGCTTTAAACATATCACTTGATAGCCTACAATTGTACAGAAAAGAATTGGGACTGGCAATGCCCACAATATTTCCATTGAATTACTTTATTTTGTAGACGTTCCATTTCGTCATCTCGTAGTTCATACATAAATGAAAAAGCATATCAAAAGCTCATCCTGCACCTCAGTAACATATTTTCCTTCACTGATTTGATTGGAACATTAATTGATTGAATATGTTCACTGTTACATTTTATTTACGCGATTGTGTCGAAAATATTGAAGAGGGTACTATTCACGCGTTAGCCATTACTTACCGCCTTCTATTTGCTTAGAAGACAATGATACTGTAGCATCTCTGCGTGTATCACCCACTCACCCTTGGCACCACCATGAAGCGTAGGATGATCTCTTACGTTCATAACAACTTATACAACGTTCCTATTCAACAAGTGTGTGAGCTTTTAGCACTCGTACTAGCACTTGCATTTGCAGCATTGCTAAAAGCTAAGTCCTGTGCAACCTGCAGACTAAATATGCTTGCAACCATTCAAATATACTAAGTACTACTATACTAAATACAATAAATAAAATAATAAATAAGTAATTAAAATAATTAAATATTACAAATACAAAAAACTATACTAAATACTAAGTTCTGTGCAACCTGCGGACTAAGGGTGCTCTTGAAACATACAGCTTTATGATGGATTGACGTTCATCTTTAATGTCTACATCATTAGCTTTGCTAAATACTAAGTTCTTTACAACCTGTAGACTTAACATGCTTGCAAAACATACTAAGTACTGCAATACTAAATACAATTAATAATTAAGTAATTAAAATAAATAAATACTACAAAATACTAAATACTTAGTTCTGTGATACCTGCAGACTAAGGGTGCTCCCGAGACATACAGCTATATGGTGGATTCACGCTCATCTTTAACGTCAACATCAACAGCTTTGCTAAATACTAAGTTCTTTACAACCTGTTGACTAAACATGATTGCAAAACATACAAATATACAAAGTACTACAATACTAAATACAATTAATAAATAAATAAGAAATTAAAAAAAAAATACTACAAATACTAAGTTCTGTGATACCTGCAGACTAAGGGTGCTCCCGAAACATACTGCTATATGGTGGATTGACGCTCATCTTTAATGTCTACATCAACAGCTTTGCTAAATACTAAGTTCTGTGATACCTGCAGACTAAGGGTGCTCCCGAAACATACTGCTATATGGTGGATTGACGCTCATCTTTAATGTCTACATCAACAGCTTTGCTAAATACTAAGTTCTGTGATACCTGCAGACTAAGGGTGCTCCCGAAACATACTGCTATATGGTGGATTGACGCTCATCTTTAATGTCTACATCAACAGCTTTGCTATATACTAAGTTCTGTGATACCTGCAGACTAAGGGTGCTCCCGAAACATACTGCTATATGGTGGATTGACGCTCATCTTTAATGTCTACATCAACAGCTTTGCTAAATACTAAGTTTTTGATACCTGCAGACTAAGGGTGCTCCCGAAACATACTGCTATATGGTGGATTGACGCTCATCTTTAATGTCTACATCAACAGCTTTGCTAAATACTAAGTTCTGTGATACCTGCAGACTAAGGGTGCTCCCGAAACATACTGCTATATGGTGGATTGACGCTCATCTTTAATGTCTACATCAACAGCTTTGCTAAATACTAAGTTCTGTGATACCTGCAGACTAAGGGTGCTCCCGAAACATACTGCTATATGGTGGATTGACGCTCATCTTTAATGTCTACATCAACAGCTTTGCTAAATACTAAGTTCTGTGATACCTGCAGACTAAGGGTGCTCCCGAAACATACTGCTATATGGTGGATTGACGCTCATCTTTAATGTCTACATCAACAGCTTTGCTAAATACTAAGTTTTTGATACCTGCAGACTAAGGGTGCTCCCGAAACATACTGCTATATGGTGGATTGACGCTCATCTTTAATGTCTACATCAACAGCTTTGCTAAATACTTAGTTCTGTGATACCTGCAGACTAAGGGTGCTCCCGAAACATACTGCTATATGGTGGATTGACGCTCATCTTTAATTTCTACATCAACAGCTTTGCTAAATACTAAGTTCTGTGATACCTGCAGACTAAGGGTGCTCCCGAAACATACTGCTATATGGTGGATTGACGCTCATCTTTAATTTCTACATCAACAGCTTTGCTAAATACTAAGTTTTTGATACCTGCAGACTAAGGGTGCTCCCGAAACATACTGCTATATGGTGGATTGACGCTCATCTTTAATGTCAACATACACAGCTTTGCTAAATACTAAGTTCTTTACAACCTGTAGACTAAACATGATTGCAAAACATACAAATATACAAAGTACTACAATACTAAAGACAATTAATAAATAAATAAGAAATAAAAAAAAAAAAAATACTACAAATACTAAGTTCTGTGATACCTGCAGACTAAGGGTGCTCCCGAAACATACTGCTATATGGTTGATTGACGCTCTAGTTTGCTGCCATCCTGCACAGTGAGCCGATATGCTGTCATCTTCTAAGTTCTTACGTGTCAAGCAATCGGCAACATTTAAGAGTAATGTACTCGTACAAATTCATTCTCTAAAAGGCAAGTGTGGCAAAAAAAAATGTAAAATTATTTACATTATTAATCTTTATTGTGAGATAACAGTAATTTGTTGTCCCTACTGGGGATCGAACTCTGAACGTCCGAACAATTTCCTACAGTGTCTGAATGGCCCAATCTCACCTAGATAGAAAACTTTCTACCCTACCAATAATAGTGGTACCAAAAAGTATGCGTTAAAAATGTGTGAAAACGAGGTGATAAGCGAAACTGTCTCCTTGACGAATCACACATGTTTCAAATACTCGATCAACCAGCCCACAATTATGGACTGGTTTAAAGAAACAAACATGTTTCAAAAAGCGGAAGAGTTGGATATTTCTGCAGCAACACATTATCTTCTTTACATTCATGTAGCTAGGCATAGTGGTTTTACTGGCAACTCACTTTTCTCCCTCTTTTCCTGCGCGCAAATTGGATGTCTAGACAACATCCGATGTATACTGGTGTCTGTGAATAGCTATCTTTTAGAATGTTTATACATGGAGCAGAGAATACATCTTAAGTAGACCTGTGCTTTACTCTTGCTTTGGTTTTGACAGTCTGAGTTGGTGACGATTTAATGCGCCAATTCCCATTGCCTTAGGTGTTCCTCATTGCGGGAGAGGGGGGTAATGACATTAGTACCCTTGTGGTGTAGCAGTCATTAAACCCCTTGTTGTGAATGCCTGCATGTTGGGCCACGGGTTTCAAGTCGAGCTTTTTGGCAGTGTCCTGTCTATGTCTATTTATCCTGGTACTTAGCGAGTTGGTGGTTAGGCCTATGTACTCGGCAGGGCATAGCTGGCATTGTAATTGTAAGATGAGGTTGGTAGTAGTGCAGTTGTTGTGTTGTCTGATGGGGTATGTTTTACTGGTGGAAGTAGAGGGGTGAATGGCGCAGGTCTTGCAGCGTGGTCTGTAGCATGGGTGTGATGCCTGGAGTAGGGGAAGCTTCTCTTTCCTCCTATCTGGCGTCTGCCTAACTACGAGGTCGCTGATGTTGGGTGGGCGCCGGAAGTATACCCGAGGTAGGTTATTGGTGAGCTCATTGGTGCGAGTTGATGACTTCAAGATGGGAGCTTTTGCTTCATGATGCTGTTTAGCAGGCGTAAGCCTGGGTGCCACTGGGTGACCAGTGAGATGATGCTGTTGTTAATGGTTATAATCAATTATTCTTTTAGACCTTTTCATGCATTACTCACGAGTTTTGATTTTTTGAAATTAGATTTTGATCATAAAATGTCCGCCGGTGTACAGGAACTGCATTGGATGCCCCTGGGTGACCAGTAAGATGATGCTATTGTTATCTGCATTGTCGTGTGCAAGGTATTCTCTTATCACACATACATCTAATATTGTCATATTATCACTGTCGTCTGCAAGATATTCTCTTATCATACATCTAATATGGTCATATTATCATTGTCGTCTGCAAGATATTCTTTTATCATACATACATCTAATATTGTCATAATATCACTGTCATCTGCAAGATATTCTCTTTTCATACATACTGCAACGCCACCGTTTGCCATGTCTTACCACGGGTCCGGCTAGGGGTTCCATTGTGGAGAACGGTCGTGGATCTCCTTCATTCTCGTAACACACAACCTTCACAAAACTTCTTAGGGCGCCACTTTGTTCATTTAAAAAAAAAAACACCAGACAGGAGGAACAAAGAATACCTGTCTGGGTAATAGGTATGGACTAACAATGGAATCAGTTTTACTATTTATTTCGGCTTGAATATGACGCAGTGGAATCGTCCGTGGAACTTGTACCCAAAGTTGTAACAGTATAAATCAAAGGAAAAAAGAAAGGTGGCCACCGTACATATGGTATTACGGTTTAACAAAAATAACTTATTAAAATATAGTTAAATCTAGTATTGACCAAAACAGTTCATATCTCTTTTCTTGCGGCTTGTACAATACCCGTTGACCACTGTAAGTATGTTAGCTCCTCGATCCGCGTAATCCCTCCACTCGTACTAGGCCTAGATTCAGCTCACGCCGGTTACATGGCCCCTCCACAACCGCCTAAATTCGAATACAAAATAGCAAAAATTAAAATTCAACCAGCAACTATTACTTCTAAATAAAAACTTGGCGAACTGAAACTTACCACAAACGTGGAAATGAATAACCCGAACAAACTGCAGAAATCAAACCAATCAATCTACCAAAAACCTCCTCCTCGTCCAAACACGACTCTTCAATGCAACTCTTTTACCGTCGCTAGGCAACACAAATCAACAAATTCAAACAGTCACCGCCTTCTCAATAACTATCGTGGTAACAAAACACACGAATACCAACTCACTTAATAAATAAGACCGAAAAAGACGACACAACAGAAAACTGTAATTCAACTGTTACCATTAACAAGTTCCACAATGACGGGACGTCACAATACATTTAATATTGTCATATTATCATTGTCGTCTGCAAGATATTCTCATATCATACATACATCTAATATTGTCATATTATCACTGTGATCTGCAAGATATTCTCATAACATACATACATCTTATATTGTCAAATTATCACTGTCGTCTGCAAGATATTCTGTTATCACACATACATCTAATATTGTCATATTATCACTGTCGTCTGCAAGATATTCTCTTATCACACATACATCTAATATTGTCATTTTATCACTGTCGTCTGCAAGATATTTTCTTATCATACATACATCTAATATTTTCATATTATCATTGTCGTCTGCAAGATATTCTCTTATCATACATACATCTAATATTGTCATATTGTCACTGTCGTCTGCAAGATATTCTCTTATCATACATACATCTAATATTGTCATATTATCACTGTTGTCTGCAAGATATTCTCTTATCATACATACATCTAATATTGTCATATTATCACTGTCGTCTGCAAGATATTCTCTTATCACACATACATCTAATATTGTCATATTATCATGGTCGTCTGCAAGATATTCTCTCATCATACATACATCTAATATTGCCATATTATCACTGTCGTCTGCAAGATATTCTCTTATCATACATACATCTAATATTGTCATATTATCATTGTCGTCTGCAAGATATTCTCTAATCATACATACATCTAATATTGTCATATTATCACTGTCGTCTGCAAGATATTCTCTTATCATACATACATCCAATGAGGGATGACATCGGCCCGGGTACCCGGCTCCAAATATTAACCCGGAGCCGTTTTTCGGGTCCGGGTAATTCTTTAGTCGGTTTCTAGGCTAAAATTACGTGCCAGTATTGCTGCGGTCGATTCCGGTGGAGCCAGCAGGTACGGCAGGCGCCTACCCCTCCACAACACGTGACTCGACGGGGAACAGAACATACGCGAACCGACTTGCATTCGTTACTGTTTGTTCTTTATAAAACATTCTGGTGAACATTCTGGCTAATACTTGTTCCATTAATATTTATTTTCCTTAAATTCTTGTTTTATGTACGTGCTTCTGTTGTGTATTGAGAAAAGTTTTTTTTACTCGACGTGATTACTGCAGGCGTATTCCAAAAGACTCACCGAACGGGCGGCATGCATATCATTCGTCCCTCGTCTTTGCTCCCTGCGCACTCCACAAGGCCTAGCGAGGACCTTCAAATCAAGCCTACACATCGAAAAATACGTTTTCAAGATCCGGGTACCCGGGTAATATGAGAGCTGGAACCGGTTCCGAATTTTACTACCCGATGTCATCCCTACATCCAATATTGTCATATTATCACTGTCGTCTGCAAGATATTCTCTTATCACACATACATCTAATATTGTCATATTATCATTGTCGTCTGCAAGATATTCTCTAATCACACATACATCTAATATTGTCATATTATCACTGTCATCTGCAAGATATTCTCTTATCATACATACATCTAATATTGTCATATTATCATTGTCGCCTGCAAGGTATTCTCTTATCATACATCTTATATTGTCATATTATCATTGAGTTGACAGACAGAGTTGAAGGAGATACTCGCCGTTTCGGGTGCCGACTTCTTCGAGCCCAATTCCAAATTGGCAATTTGGCTAGTGCATCGGTCTTCTCGTTGCCATGATGTTGCAGTGGCTGGGCACCCACTGGACTTTTTGCACGTTTCCATGCATCACGTTCTTGATTAAACTTTTTTAAGTGACAGATTCTTCGTACATTATTTTGTTGTTGTGATTTGTATAAAAGCTGTTCTTACATCTGGGGTTGGGCACAGCTAATGTATTTCTGTGTTTTTCATGTTGAGAACTTTTCATGCATATGTATGTATATTGAATAGACTTACTTCTTTTTTTGGGCTGATATGAGATGTGATTTTGTTGTACTATAAAACATATGTTTTGCAGTTAGTTTTTAATTTCTTCGCATCTTTTCTAGAAAGTCCCCTTTTCGTTCCCATCTAAGCCTGGAAAAAGGACGACCGCAACGAATGTCTCACGGGAGCTCCGCGAAGTGTGACGGTTATTGACTTGCCCTCACGTGTAACGAGGTGTAGATGAATGAGGCATGGACTCTATCGTTGTAAGACGCTCCTGGAAACAGGACGTGACTCTTCGGGGGGCGACTTGAATATACTTTTGTGCCTTATTTTTTGTTTAACTTACTTAACCAATTCATTTGAATTTATTTCAAACCTGATTTGCGGACCCGTCTCGGCCCGGGGTAGAATAGGCCCAGAGTGACTCTGCTAGTCGTAAGAGGCGACGAAAGGAGACCCTCTACTGTCCTACTAATGATATATCCTCCCACATGGCCCTGCCCTCCCTTGCTGGACTCAACATGCTGGGTTGGGCACGCAATTACCAAAACTTTGCCCTAAAACCGCTTTATGGGACGCCTGTGTTTTGTAATAGATGGTTCCATTAGTTTAGACATAGCTTTGGCCAAAGCTGCTGTCACTGGTACGTACCCTCAAACCTCCGCCTATATGGACCACCCGTATTACGACCCCGGCGACGACCAGATACATAAGAGTATGACGATTATTAGGCAGGGTGAAGTATCTCCTTTTTCCCCATAGTTCTACCCTCAAACACGCTATTTAACTGCAATTGTACGTGAGTAGAATTAGCACAGGGAATGTCTGACTTTCGTAAGAGTTGAAAAGCGTATTTACTGTTTTGTGACAGATCCTACAACGCTTCGCTTTCTGGACTTGATCCGCCGGAATCGGCAGTAGATCGAGCTACCCCTTTTAACTGTCATAATTTTCTTCTTCGCCGTCTACAAGTTGGTCAAAATAACTTCGTCTCTGCTTGTTGATTGGTCAGCCACGTTGCTCAACTAATTACTTAGTAGCTTAGGCCTCCTAAATCTTTCAAGATGGATAAGGTGACGAACAAGTTCGCCCACCCATTCAAATTACCCGTTACAATTGTTTTTTTCAAATGGCCTCATTCATTCGACACTATAATTTTACCACCTTCTTTTAAACTTTCCTTCTTTTCCTGCCAATTTATGGCAAGGTATTTTTTTCATCATACAAGATACAACTTACAACGATACAATATTGTTTTTTAAATGGCCTCATTCGACCCAATAACATTTATCCCGAAATATTCCCAAATTGGGAAGTTTCACTTTTTTTACTGCGAGTTCGCCTATAGCCTACAACGGAGTAAGACTGTGCATAGCCTTTCCGCTTGTTTCTAATAATCGGCAATATAACAGTATATTCTGATCGTTTGGGTGGTCTTGGATCCAGGGGCGGCTCTACGTTAAGGGCACACGGTCACGTGTCCCACCTATTAATTATTGGCAAACCAGTATTATAAATAAATTATCCTGGCCAGTAATATGTTTCTTAAATACCTACTTATTTTTAATTTATAAAATGTTTTGAAATGGTGAAAATGTTTCTATTACTTTTGTGAAGGCAAATGTTTTAGTTTGAACAGTAGTTTGCGCTCTCCGGTCACAAGCCTGATGAGCCGGGACTGCTCTAGCTAATCTTATGGGTTCTAGTCAACACTACCTGCAGCTATAAATCCCACACTTTTCACGTCGCTAAATGCAGCCTTCTCGGTCACAGAGAAAGTGGTGACCGAAGCCTAGTTTGGGTCGAAATCGAACGTGTTTCCATCTCTATCCTCGGGGTAGGGGTAGGGGTAGTAGTACAGGGTAGTACTACTACAGGGTAGTAGTAGTACTAGTAGTACTATAACATACTAGTACTACAGGGTAGTACTACCCTTGTACTAGTAGTACAAGGGTAGTAGTACAGCACAGTACATCACTAAACAACCTGTTGCAAATATACTTTTATAAAAGCTCCGCCTATTAGTGTGAAAGCATTCTGATTTGTAGTTACTTTCAGTCCACGTGGAGTGGACATCTCTCTGTCACATACCTGTCTCAATGGTACGTGCCAGTCACACAGGACGAAGATTAGGAAGGAAACAAAGTAGTTTGCGAAAATGTTTGATCGGACATATAGCCATAGGGTGGATAGAAACTAACGGCTTACTTTAAATGTTTCTACTTTTTGACGAATTAGTAGAGAGTGATAAGAGATAAGGATCCTAATTGAATTTTAAGATAAAAAAGGCAGATAATATGAAAAATATTGTTCACACAGTTTATGTACACGAACATTTCTCTATCTCGTCTCGAGTATAGAATGTAATGTAAAAAATATTCCGATCTTCGACACAAGTTATTCTCGTGTTGTATTCAGTTGTTTCATTGGTTGAAGCCTTGGGATGGGCAAATAAGTTTAAAAGTCTAAACGTTTAAACGTTTTTTAAAACGCGTAGCAACGTCTAACATTTACGTCGCCCTTATCCCTCCCCCCCTCCACCTGAGATAAAAAAATTACCGATGCAGTAAAGTAATGAAAAGTTCCGATACCTAGAGTAAAATCAAAATTCGTGATGAGAAATAACTAGTATAGTAGACTAGTAGTTGACTCCGTTGTAAAACAAATGTTTGTTTCTATCATTTATAAAAGCACAATTATACAAACGTTTAAACGTGACATAGCAAATGTAAAAGTATGTAGCCACTCCCACGCTTAAACGTCCCATCCCCATTGTGTATCTATATTCGTAGTTGTTCTACAGCATTCACACAACATACTTGGATTTGCTTTACTACTAGCTAGAGAATGCTTCCTGTTTCCTTGCATTACCTGGAATCTGCTTGTTTAGGAAAGTGACATACCGTACACTTTTAACACATAAAGCTTAAATGTCATTTATTATTCTGATGATCCACAGATGTATTGTTTTGTAGTGGTGTATTCTTTATAGCGTTTGTGTGTGGTTCTGTAAACACTCTAGTTTGTCTGTCTAGAGTACAATTTGTTGTCATTTGTTGTCGAGTTTTATGTTAAACACTGCCATAACTTACTCTCTTTATAAAACAAGAAACCCTTTACGTTACGTTTACAACGTAAAGCAACAGTTCCAGAGGTTAGGCCGTAGCCAACGCGTCTGGCCTCCTGTCAAATTCAAACGTTTTCAAAATGCATATCAAGCTCCAATCTGTATGTACCGATAGACCAGCAATGCAATAGGTGGTGCACATTGACATAAGACAATGTTATAACGTTGGAAAAAATAGCTTAACTGTAAAACCTACGTTTCTGGTAAATTGTTGACACGGGACGGCGGCTATGGCTATTGCTTGAGTAATGGCGGCCGTAGAAGCCTATTTCTCGCTGCCAATAGAACACGGTATTACTTACTTCTTGAATTTTGCTAGAAACTCATCTCATCCGAGTTAGCCGTTCTCTTTTCCTGTCCGGCCTCTCTAGATCTACCTGGTAATACTACAGCAGTACTTGTAATACAAGGCGTGGCGGGGTATTATTGTCGTCTCCATGATATTGTCTAGCCATACATACATCTAACATTCTCATATTATCATTGCAATCTCCTTGATAACAATAACAACCACTACCGTATTTGTAATCACTTAATTGTGATACTCTCCACCTACAGGAGCTTCATACATTTTTTAAATGTTTTGAACGTATGCCCTAGAAAATAATTTTAATTTTCTTAACATCTTGGTGCGTCTTCTTGTTTTTCTAACAAGATGTCCAACTGCAGTTTAGTTGCCGAGGCCTCGTTATTTACTTGCCAACATACGGAGTGTTCTATGGCTTTGTTTTGACCGTCAGCACTTAACGCTGTGTTATCTGTATGAACACGGGATGCGATGAGTATAAATCCTGTTGGATAGTAGCTCGAGTCAGTAAGATGCCATTCAGCAACATGTTTCAGTTTCAGTTTTTCTTCTTTTGATCAGGTAGTCAATATCAGATACTCTAGGTACGAGGCGGGTCTACAGGCCTGGTCTATCTAAAGTAGGTTTCCACTACAGATGAATAGTCAGCCCTTGCTCTGGGTTGGATACCTGGACCCGTCCTAAAGTAAATAAAACATTCAACATTCATTACCTTAGTCTTGTAATGGTAACCAGCGTTCCCGACCACACCTCCACAGCCACCTATATTGTATGTATTGAGGTTTGATCGACTAACATATCTTTGTTGTAACTTCTTTGTTATTCATTGTTGTGTTTTTGATTCCTGGAGAGGACTTCACTTGTTTTTCTGCTTCTTGTACGGGTGATCTGATGGTGATCTTGTGAGTTTTATAATAAAGAAAGGAAGTCAAATAGTAAGTTTGTTTTGATTTAGTGAACTGTGTTCATATATATTTATCATACCAAACCATTACGGAACTGTGTTCCAATCACGGTTGTGATATTACCGTGTTCTATCGTGAACTGTGTTCCGATATCGTGTTGCCGTATACTGTGCCAATTCGGAACTGTGTTCCGAGTGTTCGTGCTGTATCATTTCGTGAGCTGCATCCGTTGCTCCACATAACTGTCGGGACTGTGTTCCGACGGGAGGACGATCGCCACGACAGCGCCAACTACAGTCCGGCATCTGGATTTCTCCTGGACTCCCGTCAACGGGCCAACGGAATAACCTCTTCAATGGATGAGTACACCCATTTGGGGAATACATATGTATTTGTATGTCTCTAGCGTTTACGTTAGTTGTGTGAGTGTTTAGCCTACGATATAGGCTTAAGAATATATATATTAGTGAACTCCTATTCCTCCACCAGTCAGGATTCCGACACCCCGGCTATTTTAGCCACATCACATCTGGCGCCCAACGTGCTCTTGGCTGTAGATAGAGGAGGGAGTGCAGTCCCATACAACATTGCTTATCTTTAGAAGCATAATTTAACACTTCGTACTGACAATAGTATAGGAGTGCATGGTAAAAACACGCTCTGGGAGTGGAGTTGATGTAGTACCATTAGAAGACGGACCTAGTACCAATATGGCAGACGCAGACAAACTAGCGGCGTTAATCGAGTCCTTAAGGACTGACGTCCAAGGATTCCGACAGGATACCGTTAACCAGACCCAGCAATTAGTAAAACAATTCGTAGCGTTGAAATCGGATTGCACTGAGCAAATACAGTCAATTCGCGGCGAGGTTACTAATTCCTGCAATACCCTCACATCATCAGTAACAACACTAGAAAATTCGGTACAACTTCTCTCAGAGAAGGTGGCGACGCTCAAAGCGCAACCAACCCAACAGGAACAACATCAACATGCGGTAGCACCTTTGATTTGGGGGGCAGAGCTAAGATCCTCGTCACAATTACCACTTTTCGATGGGGATGGTAAAACCCATCCGGTTACGTTTATCAAAGAACTTGAAAATTATTTTGAATTGTCAAGAGCGCCACAACAATTTCAAGTTAGATTAGCTACTGGCCAGCTACGTAGCTCAGCCCGCCGCTGGGGCGAAGTTTACGCGGACCGTTTTACGTCATTTTCCGATTTCAGGCGCGCATTCTTGAATGAATACTGGGGGGCGGCCCAACAACGCAACGTGCGTTATGAGCTTTATCACGGCAAGTGCCCGCGCCAATATGACACCGCGATGGCGGACTACTTTCTGATAATACTCGCAAAAGCAAGGTATCTGGCACCCACCATACCTGACGAAGATGTAATTGATGCAATTACCGACCATTTCCGTCCGGAAGTAGCTGCTACACTACTAGCCGCAGGGAAGAATACCGTTGACGAAACTTTAAAGCTTCTGCACCGTTTAGACGAGGCACACAAGCGTAAACCGACCGGCGACTCATTCACCCCTAGACAATCGCAAGCGTATGCGGACACTAGACAATCGCAAGCACATGCGGATTCTAAGACAAGTTATATCGATAAAAGGGCATCAACTAACTATAACTGGCGGCAACAATCGGGTTCCAGTAACCGGGACAGCCACGGGGATAAGAAATCAACCTCAACCTTTCCCACAACGGGATCAAACCAATCGCGACCGACTGGGAACCAGTGGCGTACCGAGCATACCCATCGCGACAGTAATATACAACGAGGAACCTATCGCAATCGCGAACAAACTCAAACTTTCGACGCAAATAGACAGGTTAGAGGGATTGACATAACCGAAGACGTAGCGGCGGTCGAGAGCGATGTGGGGGATGAGACCGCCGAAACAGTGGCGATGTTGGAACGGGAACTCCTACACATTACGGCTGGGGAAAGTCGTGAGCTCCTCTCGGACGATGAGGACGACACCTACACGGCAGCGAGAACATCCCCAGAGGTCAATGTAATTGTCAATAAATTGACACAAACTCCCATACTTATCGATTCTGGCAGTGAGATCACGTGTGTCTCAGAATCGTTGTATCACGAACTTCGCGAGGGGAAGGGAGATATTCCACTACTGCCTACCCCACTAACTAAAGTCATAGGCGCCGTTGGCAAACAAAATAGGCTCGCGTCCAAACAAGTGTTGTTGGATGTCGTAATCGGAGACTGGACAGGCGCGGTAGCCTGTATAGTAGTGCCCGGGTTATCGCGGAAGATGATTTTCGGCGCCGACTGGCTACATGACAACAATGCTGTTATAAGCTTCGAAGAAGCAAATCTTAACATTGGGACAAACGACGAAATAATTTCCATCCCTTTTGTCAACACGGTGCCAACGAACCACGGACAATGCCGAAACGCCAGGATAGCAACTGATAGAAACGCATATGAGCTGGAAGACCCAGTGGGCAAGATTTTAAAAGACTCTTACAACATCATCCATTTGAAACAATACAAACAACCTAAAAGCGTGGGACACCACTCGGATACGTAGCGGATTACTTAAAACACTCATCTTGCCGTCCGCAAGACCGAGTCTTTTCAGTGGGGGGCTGTAATGGTAACCAGCGTTCCCGACCACACCTCCACAGCCACCTATATTGTATGTATTGAGGTTTGATCGACTAACATATCTTTGTTGTAACTTCTTTGTTATTCATTGTTGTGTTTTTGATTCCTGGAGAGGACTTCACTTGTTTTTCTGCTTCTTGTACGGGTGATCTGATGGTGATCTTGTGAGTTTTATAATAAAGAAAGGAAGTCAAATAGTAAGTTTGTTTTGATTTAGTGAACTGTGTTCATATATATTTATCATACCAAACCATTACGGAACTGTGTTCCAATCACGGTTGTGATATTACCGTGTTCTATCGTGAACTGTGTTCCGATATCGTGTTGCCGTATACTGTGCCAATTCGGAACTGTGTTCCGAGTGTTCGTGCTGTATCATTTCGTGAGCTGCATCCGTTGCTCCACATAACTGTCGGGACTGTGTTCCGACGGGAGGACGATCGCCACGACAGCGCCAACTACAGTCCGGCATCTGGATTTCTCCTGGACTCCCGTCAACGGGCCAACGGAATAACCTCTTCAATGGATGAGTACACCCATTTGGGGAATACATATGTATTTGTATGTCTCTAGCGTTTACGTTAGTTGTGTGAGTGTTTAGCCTACGATATAGGCTTAAGAATATATATATTAGTGAACTCCTATTCCTCCACCAGTCAGGATTCCGACACCCCGGCTATTTTAGCCACATCACAGTCTATATATATAAACAGAAGGTAATACAATTGTAAATAGTTACCGACACAGTCCACTAGATGGTATGTGTGTGCTTATCCAGTTTGTGTTTTTTTTTTTCTAGTTTTGACATCTAGGAGACCTAAGGGAGGCCTCCGTTCTGTCCATCGCTCGTCGTGTGATACATATTCTATCGTGGGCCCTTCATAAGATTTCACCTTGGAGGTGTCAGTGCCGCTATCTGACCTGAGCTCATGACAAAATTTGGAGACCTAAATGATCTTACAAATTGAACCATTTGTTTTTTTCATTCATCAACTCTCCCCTTCTGCATCTGTGTTAGAATTGGTATAGATTGACTCTGCCTGTCGAAACAGGCAACAAAATGTAGCTCACTCTCTCCCACTCCCCCTGTCAAATCTGTGTCCTCTTACATGTCACCATTCTCTCCAAAGTGTAATTTTTTTGAACACGTTTTTTCAAATTACCTTGGTCTTTATCATTTTGATTGAGTCTACTTATACGTATTAAGACCGTTGATAAGTAGGTATAGCATATGAGTTACAAACAATGCGTGCTGCTTTTCACTATCTATTTTCGCTAGGTGACGTGGCCTCCATTCGATACTTCCAGCGTTTGTTTCTCGGGTCTCAGGTTGAAGCAAGTCACAAACTGTGTTGGCTATGCTCATAATCCAAAAGAATAAATAATATTCCTTGTCCTTGCATTTCTCGCAGAGAAGCTGTGGGTGAACCTTAGGTGGGTCAGACACATCGAGACCAGCTGGTGCTTCGGGGCTCATTAACTGATTGTTGTTTATTGGATTAACGTGCCAGTGAAACCCCGTACATATTAAACTGGCAATAGTGTTATTCCACTGCTGAACATACTGTCAATGCCAGTGATCATCTCTGCGACAAGCCTACTGCAAAGCTTGGTCATTTTATTCAATGCGTATCCAATGCACATATTCCAATATCTAGACGACGTTGGCAACCAATAATATCCCATGTCCTTGAATTTCTGGCACAGATGTTGTGGGTGATGCATGAAGGTGTTGTAGATGGTCGTGGTGATGACAATGTGGTGATTATTCCCTCTTGTTGGCTCGAGACATCATTGAATTCGGGAAAGTGATTACTACAACTACAGAAGTGGAATGTTTTACTGTTTACAATAAAGTACTGTCGGATTTAATAGAATTAGAGGCGACTGGGCCGAAATAAAATCCAGGCCAGAGATTGGCCAATCTATGTTGAACGAAATGAAGATGTAACCTAAAATTTATTTATTTACATCATCTATCAAAATTTTCACAAAAACATGTCAAAAATTTTAACCGAAAGTGAACAAAAACAAAAAAGAATTAACACAACAATGATGGTTGAGAAATGAGTGAAGTATAGGAAGGCGCAATCGAACACCGTTTATTATAAGGTTCGTTGCTTGTCGGCTCCAGACTCCGATGTCAAAGTAACCCTGTGTACCCACACATTCCTACGGGACCTTATTTTGTCCCGTTTCTTTTTTAATATACTGATTTCACGTGTTGATTGTGCAAGCTAGTCTGTTTACTTAAACACCAGAATCATATTCCAATTTTAAATATCCCCAGCCGGAACCGGAAATCGAAACCTGGTCTTTCTGGGAGTGGGAATAGACCCACTGGACCAACAATTTGATGATTTTCCCTGTATTTCCTCTGCTCATTATGTAAAGACTCGGTCAACTTTATAAACGTAAACATTTTTTCTGGCCTTTCTCAAGAAAGAAAAACAGAAAAACTCAAAGTATTTTACCAAAATTGTTTTCCACTGACGTTATCTTTACCTCAATTCATATCATTCGTCTATATTGACAAGGAAAAACTAACCCAAACCTTAAGTCACGATTTCTGGTAGCGGGTATCGAACCAGCGACCTCAAGAACTAGAGCCTCGTGTGCTTACACTGGGCCGTCTCTACCGATTACTCTCTGCATCTTATTCTATACCCAGAGTGACTCTGCTAGTCGTAAGAAGTGACAAAAGTGACAAAAGAACAACCCCCCCCCCTCGCCAACCCACCCCCTCTATTTGTCCCACTAAATAGTTATCCCACCACTTGGCCCTGCCCTCCCTTGCTGGACTCCCGTATGACGACCCCACGACGTAAAATGGCTCTGATTTAGATGTGACTTTTTTCTTCATCATCATCTTCCCCAGCTCATCGTTGCGATTAGCCATTGTTGCACAACTATGAGACGTTAAGCTCCATTAATCAATCAATTCTATGAAGTCAAGGTCAAACGTCACAATTACGCGTTCCCGTGCATTTCGTTTAGAGACGTTTTCTTACTGTTACTTTCGTGGGTCGTATCCCTGAAGAAAGGATGCTTGTTTGTCTCACTAACAAGGTCTTCAGGGTTCCCCATGGCTGCAAACCGCATCCAACCTCCCTCTTAACATGACTGAAGTACGCCAAACAAGGGAAGATAAAGACTTTAAGTACTTCTATCGGCTGCGCTGCAAAAATACGCCACTGCTAGTCGCGTCTCTTGTGCCGCTGAATTAGCAGCGAGCGCTAGTGTGAAGACCTCCATTTTAAACAATGTACTGCTAAACACGACGACTCTGCTAAGTATAGCGCCACTTAGTAGCGCCACTAAGTAGCGCTTCAGAGTGGTTCATGTTAAGCGAGACACACAAGGAGGCATCTGGCTGGACCGGTTCCTCCACCAAACCCGGCACCACCACCAAAAGGACCATAAAAGTCGGCATGTCGGCTTTTTTTTAGTCTGCATTTGGCGCCTTATTCTTGCAAGGCACCGGCCTAGGAAGTCTTGCTTTATGCTTATATAACTCTTATGCCAAGCACGGAGCTCGATGATGAGTGACTATCTTATATATCCTCCTGGCCTTCTGGTTTATTTACATAACATTTAGTTCGCACGGTATTAATTACTCCCTGAATTTGGCCGGAACTCTTTTTCTTTCAAGCTGAACTTTTCTCATTTTGAATCTCCCTTATATGTAGAAGTCTAAGATCTCGGATCTATGTATGACTATAGTTTCTTTTCAATAATAATATAATTAGTACAAAAATGAGTCAAACAACATAAAATTGAATGACTATATATTATAACGTTACCCTTTTGGATGAACAGTTAAATTGTACAGTCACTTAAATAACAAATAAATAAATAAATACATAATAATAAAAGAAAATAAGCCAAACTACATTGGCATTCTTATTTTCGTCGCTTGCTTTTGAGATGTGGTAGATCGTACATTGCAAATATTTTTCGATTATTTAAACTTAAAAAAAAGTAGGTTTAGTCCCCCCGCCCGGCCCCATTTCTATCACTCATGTCATAGTGGCACCTCCACATTATTTAGATAACATGAGCTTCTCGTGTTGACATTCTTCTTCTTCTTTGCACCCGGGTTCGGATAGGGCATACGAACTTGACGCATGCCTACCTCTTTGATGGAGGAAAGATTGCCCCGCATTGTAACACATGTGATGCCATACTAACTGTCCAACATTTGTTAGCTGAATGCTCCTTATATGATTGCCTTAGACTCCAACTGGGGCTAAGCCATTTGTATGACGAGCTTTTGTCCTATGACAACTCTAGAAAACTTCTTAACTCCTTGGAACGAGCTAGCTTGATAAACCGATTTTAATACTCCTAACTATTCTCTCCAGAAAACTTCATCAAAATTCCCACTGGCATGTGGAATGTTTGTGATCTGTGTAGAATATTTCGTGTTGTTTATCTTAACATTGATCCCCACAATATGCCGACCCTTGCTATGTTCTTCGGTCTACGATTCCATTACTCACTATGACGACTTATGCACTGGTTAAATGGTGCAACGATAAAATGATTCCCATATATCGACCATGGCTATGTTTTAATAACTATGACTAAGATGATCTAACATGTCGACTTGGGAAATGTTTTTATACACCGATTATCGCTCTTATTTAACTGTTTTCAAAATTAACTGGTTATATACATCTTGGAGGCGCGAATAACCCTCGCTATTCTAAGCGCCCTAAAGCCATAAATCAATCAATCAATCAATCCCCCCCCCCCAAAGTGTCACTTAATATTTCTCCTCCCACTTGGTCCTGCCCTCCCTTGCTGGACTCCCGTATGACGACCACGCGACGTACAATGGATCTGATTCGGATGTGGCTTTTTTCTTCATCATCATGTTCCCCATTTCATCATCACCAGCTCATCGTCTCAATTAGCCATTGTTGCACAATAATGAGACGTTCAGCCTCATTAATCAATCAATTCTATGAAGTCAATGTCAAAAGTCACGATTATGCGTTACCGTGAATTTCGTTTAGAGACGTTTTCTTACTGTCACTTTCGTGGGTCGTATCCCTGATGAATAGATGCTTGTTTGTCTCACTAACAAGGTCTTCAGTGTTCCCCATGGCTGCAAACCGCATCCAACCTCCCTCTTAACATTACTGAAGTACGCCAAACAAGGGAAGATAAAGACAAAGTACTACTATCGGCCGGGCCGCGAAAATACGCCACCGCTAGTCGCGTCTCTTGTGCCGCTGAATTAGCAGCGAGCGCTAGTGTGAAGACCTCCATTTTAAACAATGTACTGCTAAACACGACGACTCTGCTAAGTATAGCGCCACTAAGAAGCGCCACTAAGTAGCGCCACCGAGTAGTGCCACTAGGAAGCGCCACCAAGTAGCGATTCAGAGTGGTTCATGTTAAGCGTAAGTTGCAAGAAGGTATCTGGCTGGACCCGACCCCCTCACCAAAAGGACCATAAAAGTCTGCATTTTGCTCCTTATTCTTGATAGGTAACGGTCTAGGAAGTCTCGTGTTTATGCTAATATATAACTCTCATACCAAGCTCGAAGCTCGATGATGAGTGACTATCTTATATCCTGCTGACCGACTGGTTTAGTTCCCCAACAATGTCTTCGTACTTCGTGAATTTTGCTAACAATTCATTTTCTTTCAAGCTGATCTTTTCTCATTTTAAATCTCGCTAATATGTAAGGGTCTAAGATCTTGGATCTATGTATGACTATAAATTCCTTTCAATAATAATATTATTAGTACAAATGAGTCAAACAACATAACATTGAATGACTATATATTATATTACGTTACCCTTTCGTTCGGGTGTACTGTAAAAATGTACAGTCATTTAAATAACAAATAAATAAATACATAACTATAAAAGAAAATAAGCCTAAACTACATTGTCATTTTTATTTTCTTCGCATGCTTTTGAGAAAGTGTGATGGATCGTACATTGCAAATATTTTTTGCAATGCAAACAATTTGTTACATGAATGACATTTGTGAGGTTCTTGGCGACCACAATCGTGCTTCAAATGCGCATCTAGATTTTGTTTTAATGCAAACGATTTGTTACATGAATGACATTTTTGAGGTTCTTTGCGACCACAATCGTGCCAGAGAAACCCCCAACACAGTCAACTGGCAATACTGTTATTCCACTGCTGAACATACTGTTAATGCCAGTGATCATCTCTGCAACAAAGCTACTGCAATGCGTGGACATGCTTTTTATACCCAAAGCATATATTCTTAATTCTAGAAGGTGTTTGCAATCAATAATACTATCCTAATGCCTTTCATTTTTCGCATTGAAGCTGTGGTTGGAAGGCGCGGAAAGTGTAAGAATAAGAGCCTCGTGTGCTAACACTGGGGGGCCGTCCCATATCGATTTTTCTCTGCATTTTTTTCTATGAAGCCAAGGTCGAAAGTCACGATTACCCGTTCCCGTGCATTTCGTTTGGAGACGTTTTCTTACTGTCACTTTCGTGGGTCGTATCCCTGATGAGGTCTTCAGTGTTTGCCTTGCTTGTGTACATGGGCATCTTAAACTTTATTCGATGGCTAAGCTTAAATCGTCTATGATAATTCCATAGACTCATAGCCGTGGCAACAATCCTTTTTGCTTTGCTTGTGTTGTGTTATGTTGTTGTGTTGTGTTAATGCTAGGTGATGTTATCGTTTTAACAGAAACGGTGGTTGACTCAACTGACATTCAAAACACTCATGAGACTCCCTCCCATGCGCATGGGCTGCGGTGCATTATGGGACATAAGTCCACCGCCATCTTCATGCTGAACAATCAACCACTCTATACAGAATACTTGGTCCTGACACGTGGTTCTCGAGAACTAATTAAAACACTCTTCAATCAACGCAAGATAGTTCAATGTGGTAAAACGATGAAGAATGAGTTACTGCCCAGCTAAATTGACATTTTGTCTTGTTCTATCTCGATACGTTATAACATAATATATAATGTAGTTTCGTCAGTTCTACAAACTAGATAAACGTTCTAAATATTGTCTAAAAAGGTGACTGTTTTTTTTTTTTTTTGGTTTATTCCTGTGTCCAGTAGAGATTGTCAGGTAGCGCCCTTCTTAATCATGATAGCTTAGAATATAAAATAAATCGAATCCTATTATCAATATTACCTATTTGTCTTCATAATGACCCGTCTGGCCCCGGGTAGAATAGGGCCAGGGTGACTCTGCCAGTCGTAAGAGGCGACGAAAAGAGACCCGGTCCCCCCCCCCTCCCAAAACCCCAACTGTCCCCCTGAAGTTTGCACCTCCCTCATGGCCCTGCCCTCCCTTGCTGGACTCCTCGTATGACGACCCTATAATGCGCAATGGATCTTATTAGGACAGGTGGTGGTTTATCATATTCATATATCATCCACTCATGGTTTTGATAACTGTTAGCCAAAGTTGCAAACATTTGGATTTCAAAACACAAATATCACCATCATCATCGTCTTCATAATTATTATCTTTTAAATTTTATCTGTATATAATCAGGAATAAAGAGTATTCTTACTCTAGAGAGGTGGTTAAATACTGCAATAAAGAGTATTTGAAGGCCACATAACCTTCTCCGACTGAAGTACCGCCTACAACTGACTCTGCAGCGGTGCTAAAACGTGCCTATAAACCAACCAAGTGATTAACGCCAACTCAGGCGAAGTTGTACTTAGCTCGTGTTGTATAGCTTATCGCTAGTTGGTCATTGTATATTTGTGAACATAACTTTTGACAAGCGAATTCAAAAATGTAATTCATTATTATTACAAGACTTGTAACATCACATTTGCTTTGGTAAAATTTGAAACGGTTGCTGCATCTTCGTGTTTTTAGCTATAGGATATACCTAAAGTTATAGTGTCCAAGCAATATTTCAACTGTTGGACTTCCAGCGATATTTGTCGAGCTTTTTTTCAAATGGGCCCCCCACCCCCCTCAAATAAAATACAAAAAAGACGTGACTTGATACATATACTGGCACTGGTAGCGGCACTTCTGTGTTTTGTTGTTTGTGTACGCATAATTATTATATTTGAACCGCTGAGTTAGAGGATGGATGAGAACAAAGGATTCTAAATCACGCCCCTTGGTAGTTTCCCAATTACTCTGTTCTGCGCCCCAAACATACCCCTGGGTGAAGGCTGGAACATTAGTTGAATACGAATGTGGACTTTTTAGTTTATTGTTTATTCAGAATCTTCCTTATGTTTCTAGCATTCGGTCGGTTAGATTTAATATATATGACGGTTTCATTTCATTCCAAGCAAATAGCATACACTTCTATTATCTATAGTTGAGATTGAGGTAGGTAGGAGTGGATTGAGTGTGCAAGGAAGCTGCGATTCAGAGGCGATTGACAAGGGCTTTGTTAAACCTCTCATAATAATTGTTATTTTGGTGCAATATCTTAAAAAATATTAACTATTTCATTGCAAAGGGTTATATATTTGTCAGTGGAAGCGACACTTTTTTGTGACGATCCTGGCGAATTGTGGTAATGGCTGCCAAACATTGTAGATCTGGTTAGACAATCCACCATTCTAGGGATCCTTGAATGCTGCTAGTACTGCTCCCCCCCCCCCACTCCCCCCCCCAACCCAGACCACTCCTCCACTCGCGACACTTGGCCACTTGCCCACTACTCTATAAGTCTATAATACTCTAATATTCCCATCATTTTATAATCATTTCCACAACATACTCACATATTCTCCTACTCTCCTAATAACATACTAACATACATACTCTCTTATTAACATACTAACACTCAATTCACATACTAACACACTCTCCTACTAACATACTCTCCTACTAACATACTAACACACTCTCCTTATAACATACTAACATACTCTCCTACTAACATACTAACTCACTCTCCTACTAACATACTAACACACTCTCCTACCTACATACTAACACACTCTCCTACTAACATACTAATATACTTATATATTAACACACTAACATGCTGCAGTAGAGTTCCGCGGGAGTTTACACCATGGCCACACCATTTCCCCCCCGTTTTGGACACCCATACATAGGTTGAAAGATAAGCTACCCCGGGATCATTTGTTTTGAAGAATGTGATAAGTGTAATCATGTCATCTGAATTCCTCGTTCTTTGCTCGAGTTTGAATGGAGATAATTGCTCGACTGGACTTTTCTCTAGGGGTGTACCAAGAAAACTACCTAAAAGGTTGGTGTAAACTCCCGCGGAACTCCACTGTAGCATACATACTAACATAGTAACATACTCACATACTCGCATAATCTCAAACTCTACTGGTGTATACTACTCTACTACTCCCCTACTACCACTCCTCCACTCTCCTACTCCCCTACTACAACTCATCCACTCTCCTACTCTACTGGTGTATACTACTCCCTTACTCCCCTACTACCCACTCCACCACTCTCCTACTCCCTACTACAACTCCTCCACTCTCCTACTCTACTGGTGTATACTACTCCACTACTCCCCTACTACTAACACCACTACCCGTTGTTACCTTGCTGGGCGATGGTCTTCGTTCTATATGGATGCAGAAACGTTTAGCAGTGTCAAGTTTTACTCATACTGCATAATAAAGCCATAATGAAGCTTCACAGTATATTCTCATTAATGGGATTATGCTGTAGAGATTTCAGCTTTGTTCTAGGCGCAAGTGTAATATGATGCAGAATGGGTTGCTGTGAGGATGTACAGATTGAGTTGGAGATTCAGTGATATTCCATTGATCGGTTTTAGATCACAAAGGAATGTGGTGATATCAGCTACTTGACAATATTGGGGATCTGACAGACACTTGAGATGGTAGCATTGAATACGAGGCTGCGGTTAATTCAGAGCGACCACCTCCCTAGATCAGCATTGTTTAGCTACCATGTCTGTGCTAAACCTCCTGAGCCACAGGCAAGAAGGCCTACTATATGTAACCTTCTTTGGCCTCAGGGCGGTGGATAGCAAATTGATATTTTCTTACAAAATCCCCAATTTATTTTTACTGGCCGGCATCTTTTATCAAGAACGTAATACGAGAATGATTCCCATTCACTTCAAAGAAAATAATGACTACCGTCATAATGTACATATAACATATATTAACAAAATGAAAAGTAATTGTTTTATATTTTGAGATTGAAATCTGTTTAATAATAAATATGATGGACTATATGTATATGTATATATATATATATATATATGGGTTGTGTTCATCATGTTAAACGAAACATGAGCAGATAGAACATACACAAATAAAGGAACTGTGATTAGAATTAAGGACTTTCCCTTAGATAGTGGAAATAAATTATTCAGTATCGAAAGTGACTCTTCCAATCTCTAATTTCCTTTGAAGTTAAGTTTCGTTTGTGTATTTTAAAACTGTTGCACATGTCTCACAAGTTGTGTTAATATAATACGCCATCATGATAGCCATGCTCAGCGGTAATCATTTTCAAAATGGCCAATTCATTTATCAAATTCACAGTACGTAGATGGTCACGTTTAAAAAATTATAAACACTAGTCTATCAATAATTTTGTATTTGAATGTAACGTGCGATATTGAATATACCTAATATTATATACCTATTGAATAGGTATGCAAGACTAAGTAACTTGTGTATTGCAGATCCACCGGAATGTTGTTGAGTGGTATCAAGGAATTGTATACTTCACTGTCCACATTAGTGCGGTTATTGGTACTTACAACATTCCGAACAATTATGCAATACGTAAAAAAAAGTTCGAAGTCACATCCACAAATGGTGGAAAAAAACATTATATTCAAATGATTACACACCTACAATGTGTCATTGTTTAATCTAAGAACAGTTTTACTTTTAAACTTTTTAAGTTTACATTTCAAATAAATTTTGTGAATAAAGCCTGTGCTAACCAAATACCCTAAAAATATTACAAAGAAAATTAAAAATAAGAATTGCATTCGGTTTTACAGTCTTCTACTGCAGCTAGTATCTTTTTAAAACAATGAAGGTTTCACCTTTAAACTTAATAAGTTCACATGTCAAATAAATTTTGTAAATAAAGCCTGTGTTAAATCAAATATAAGAAATATATTTGGAAGAAAATGCAAAAGAAAAAATGTATTTGGGTCTACAGTCTTCTTCTGTAGTCAGTCTTTGTGGCTAGTTGTTAGGTTGTGGGTTTGTGGATGTTTGGGTTTGTGGGTGTGTGTGTTTGTAAGTCGTTGTTGGGTTTGTGGGTTTGTGGGTCGTGGGTTTGTGTGGTAGGATTGCTACATTAGTAATATTTGTCTTTAGTGTTTCTGTTTTCATTGTTTTTTGTGCAGTTGTATTTATTGTCTTCTCTTGTACGTTAGTTTAATAACTGAATAAGATGAACAATAAGAAAATATAAAAGTACGTTGCTTTCAAACACGTAAGCCAATTAGAAAGAATAAGCCATTTTGAACACGCTTAATCTTTAACATCGGCATGGAAAGATTCTATCGACGCGTTGAGGGTTATCGAGGAGGTCGGGTGCTAGGCCACTGACTACTACACCACTGAGCTACCAGACCAGAGGAGCAATATTCTCCACTCTATCCTTCTCTAATGCATTTCAGCGCGTATAGCCATAGAATCCTCGTGTATGATCGTTTACCGTTCATGGTTTCTCGCATGGCAATAGGATGTGGGCGGATATATCATCACACAATCTATAATATTATCTTGACACGTCTGGGCCCGGGATAGAATAGGTCCAGGGTGACTCTGATTGTCGTAGGAGGCGACGAAAGGAGACAACCCCCCCCCCCCCTACGGTCCCGCTGAATATTTGTCCTTCCACTTGGCCTTGGCCTCCCTTGTTTAATTCCCCTTGTTTCGACCCCCATGATTTGCAATGGATCTGATTCCTCACCAAAGATCTCCGTTAGAAGAAAGATGTAATCCCTGGTATATCGAGTTCTATACCTCTCGACGACATATCGGCCGATTCGACGTATTAAGGCTTCATCATACTCCTCCTCCAGCTGACATCAAGAGGCCCATGCCCTTCTTCATTGCTACCTTCCGTCATCACACTCCTTGTCCTCCACCTGACATCAAGAGCCCAATGCCCTTCTTCGTTGCCACCTTCGGCCACTAACGCCGAAACGGCATTTTAATTTAATTTTCACCCTATCCTGAAGAAGAGCGGAAGAATTTTAATAAGAAGAGGCGGATCTAGGGGATAGTCTGTGCCTAAAGTAGGGGCCCCGAGGCCCTGAATGGTTCCACCCTAGGTTGCAGACACCTACTTCGCCTCTTCTTGAGAGTTATAGCTCAGCTATCAAACACTTCCAATACCGTGAAGATGGTTTAAAACTAAGTAGAACATGGACGCAGAGTGGCTGAAACGAGACAGACACATGGTGACGTCAGTGGCTGGGCGCGATGAGAGTTTGTGCAGGCGCAGCTGACTAATACAACTAAATGCACAACTTGTTTGGGTTCACACACACAGACGGACTGGGTTGAGTAGGTTTGTTCCGTGTGTGCACTCTTCAAGAATTACTTCTAAAGATGGACCGATGCAATCGGTACGAATCATAAAAATATTTTAATCGATTTTTATCGATGTTAAGCCTAGACCAGCTTACAAGATCCGGCAGCTTCTCAGGGTCAGTGTTCTTACACCTTGCACACGAGTTGCGGCCAGATCAAACATTGCCCTAGGTACTATTAGTAATTTTCAATGTTCATGTCGGAAACCTTATAATAATCTCCCATTCATTTATGTATCATTGCCTTTGTACGTTTTCAATTTTGTCATCTGACGCTTCTCGTTCTTTTTGATACCAGCTCCCGGCATTGGTGGATCCACTTCGAGGTGACCGTTGCCCGCAAAGAGAGCTCTTATCTTCCCTTTTGAAAACCCTTTATTCATCTGACGTTAAGGTCATCATTTTTACCATTCATGTTGATATATCTTCTTCGTATTTGCCGGCGGTCTTTGCTACCCAAACGCCAACCAAACTTCCATGACCCCTTAAACCCTAATACTCCAAATTATTGGATTTTATTTTCTTTGTGACGACCTGGGCGATTGGCGAGATATATTATTGTGCCGACGTCATATAATCCTGCTATCGAATATGTCATAATACCCCAAATATTCATACATCATAATTTGAAGGATACACACAAAGGCATGTCCGTGAACATGGCACTTATATTATAATAATAATAATAATAATAATAATAATAATAATAATAATAATAATTATAATAATTATTATTATTATTTTTTGGTTGTCTGTCTGAGCCCCCGGCTATTTGGCTCAGGGTAACTCTGCAAGTCATAAGAGGTGACACTGTTGATTACCCCAATCACCCCGTAACGTCAAACGACCTTGTTAACACCAACGCGAGATTGGACCAATCCTACCAAGAATGGTATTTTTTCGTGCTTATACAAGTTTTTGTTTTCAACGATTTTCTACGCCCTGTTTTATCTTCCAACGGGCAAGCTAGCAGGGTGATAGCAAGGTTCTATTCGAAACCAAGAAGTTTTGTCGATAGTACGAAGGTAATGAAACATAGGGACCTCCACCGGTCCCAGCCGCCATCAGCGACTCACGCTTGAGTCCACCCTATTGAACTCCAGGGCCAACAAAACCGTACAAGAAACCCTGATCGCCCAGCAACCAGCCTCCAGACCTCCAGTCGCACATATACATGCAAACACTGTATATGCCATACATTCATACACACTTCACAATATACATACAACAGAACATCGTGATTAACAGTAGACCAAAAAAAAGTGATAGCCAAATGCCAAGCTATAAACTGGCCTTCTTCGTGCGAGCAAACTGCTGACGTGCGTAGAGCCGCGCTCAATTACACAAGAAACAACTCACGTGAAACAATGAAAAAAACTAAACCATACGCAATACGACGACGAAAGCGGGACTCGAACCCAGCACGACGAACATAGTCCCTGGCAGGACAAGATCGCGCCAATCCGCCGACAATGCTCGAACAGAAGTTCGAAAGTAGTTCTCATAAGAACTGTCTCATACGGACTAAGTAGCAGGAATTGACCTTAAAACCGTCCGGGTTAAGACTTACCACTCGTCCCGCCTGAGACCGAATTAAAATCCCGACGCAACGAGGTTAATCACGACGCTGACACACATACGAAGAAACAACACAACAAGCAATAATCAACCCCTAAGTATGAAACCAAAATTCGAATACCCTTACCCCCCACACAAAATCCAACCGTTGTAACCACGAACTTTATCATTTTCATATATCTTTTAAATTTAGTTCCTCATAATTAATATATTATTATAATTATTTTATTGTATTATTTCATATTTCTTTATATATTCTTAATGTATTTTGTATCAGTGTTATTGTACAAATAGATTTTATTTATTTTGTATTTTGTATTATGTTATTGTAATTAATAGTATAATTTTTGCAATTTTTGTTCGTGTTTACATGTATAGTTAACTGTACGGCTGAAGAGAGCCTCCGCACAGGCGGTGGCGGCTCTGCAATAGCCTATACATTAAATAAATAAATAATCCTCCAGTGCAGAGAGGCTATCAACACAGAGAGAGACACACACACACATCCACAGGTACGCTACATCTTAATACCACGGTCGCGATAAAACAACAAAAAAAAATCATCTCAGACATGGAAAACCACAGAAAACAAAAGAAAACCGGTGCCTCTAACCAACTTTGTTGAAGACAAAGTCAGCGCCTATACCAAATTTGGTATGTCAAAAAAAGAAATGATTTCAAGACAGGCGGCACTACAAACTGGTATGTCATAAACCAAAGTTGGAACTACGTTAACGAAATCGAACAAACCAGCGCTTCCATCGACATAGCAAAAAACTTTCGTGATAAACCAATTTGTCATGAATCAAATTGGCTCCGGCAGCCTCCACCAACTTTGTTATGTACCGAATTCACGCGCCGACCAATGAACCCTTACCACCCTGGTACGGGACTCGAACCCATGTTTAGCTCGGCCGTCACAAGGTTTTACTGGGGGCGTAACCCTCTCTTGACATACGTGAGCTACCTACCCTTGTCCCTACCACCCTGGTATGGGACTCGAACCCATGTTCAGCTCGGCCGTCACAAGGTTTTACTGGGGGCGTAACCCTCTCTTGACATACGTGAGCTACCTACCCTTGTCCCTACCACCCTGGTACGGGACTCGAACCCATGTTCAGCTCGGCCGTCACAAGGTTTTACTGGGGGCGTAACCCTCTCTTGACATACGTGAACTCGTACATTTGGGATCGTTGCTATGTCTGAGGAAGACCGGGAGACTAGGTACTTAAATCAACAGTCCTGGGTTCAAACAAATTGATGAACCGTACATTTATTATTTTAGACAATCGACATTCATCCTACCGTGGCAAAGACGTGGCGTACCGATCAGGATCTGGCCCTTTAATCTACTACTAAGGAGTCACACTACCTTGGTTGGCTTTCGCCCCGTCCGTACGCCCCTCGTGACTCCTTGGTTCGTTCCTCAAGGATAGTCCTTGTGCCCCATGGCATCGTCGGTCGCTCTCGGCCCGTTCCATCTTCATGTGCCCACATATGCGTCCATCTTCAACGGCTCCTCCGACCGATCCCCCCCAAGACTCCGAGACACCACTTTTAATCCACCTCGACCGTATCACGTCACCTTCCCCCCTTTTTACCCCCCATTGGCTTGTGCTAGCTGCTCATGACTATAATCACCAATCAACCTTCATGGTTCGACCCCCCACTCAAGCCAAAATGCTAGAGTGGGGCTCAGACCAAACTCCTAACAACAATCCAACTTGGGCCTCCCAAAACCCCTGACACAGCAAAGTTACTAAATTACTATTATGACCATTATGCTGTGTCAGTATTCTAATGTAAATTGTTCCCCTAGATAGATGATTACACAATAGCCAGCTCAGCACCTACCTGATTGTGATCAAAACATAATGTTGTTTACCCATATGTCACAATCAAGTAGAATAAAACACGAAAGTGAAGGAATCCAGTGTGAAAATCAATAAACTTCCATTTTCACACTACAATATTGTATCGATCGGTCTTCCGTCTTATGTTTTGATACTAATCTATCTATCGTAAGAGGCGACGAAATCTGGCTCTCCCCTTTCTCTTCTACTCTTAACCTGTCCTCCAACTTTTACCCATAGGTACAATCCCCTACCCTCAACCCCTTTAAGTCACAATCGGCTAGTTGGCAGTTTACATCGATGTAGGTGATTAAACAATTAAAATAATAAGCAATCCCTCATCGAGACATTATTTGATTTTATTGTACTGGAACTGTATACCTTGCTTTAAGTATTTAAATGCTCTGCCTGTGAATACAGCTGATTGTGGGTATGACGTCATATGACATAACACCGGTGTATTGTTGTGGCCCTTCCTCCCATCTTGTAACACCCGTTGGGCTCCAGGACCCAGGCTGGCTCTGCCTTCCATACGAGGAGATAACATGCGATTATGTCTCATGGTCCTGTGGTTGGCCCCTTAAGAAAGAAAATTATCTTCATACAGATTATTATTGATTAAAAATAAAATAAAATCATTGGTGTCGGAAGTGATGTGAAGCGATGGTCAGTATTCCAGTCTGTCAATGCACACTTCGTACCGAAGTGCGTCCCTCTTGGTGGTGACCGCTGCCAGCATAGAGGGCTCTTGTTTATATCTTTGATAATTCCTTATCTCATTATCGCGGCCCGTCTACTTTATCAATGTTGTGTTCTCTGTCTCTCGTCTCATTCTAATTCATGGCGGCCATCTTTGTGTACTAAATGGCCACTAACCCCCCCCCCCCCCCCTCTCCTTAACCCCCATCCCTCTCTACATGTTATTGTATTCCCTTATAATCCACACCTGTGTGGTGGACTTGATTCATACGATGTTATGTGACCTGTAACTATTGCGTAAGTGATAAAACAAACAAAAAAATCATTTATCAACACATTATTTGATTAAATGATACTGGAACTGCATGCCTTGCTCTAAGTTCAAAGGCTTGTCTCAGTTCATTGTCTGGCATGTCCGAGGATGTGTATCTTAACTTCGTGATTAGTCATCCCTGGACCTGATGGAATCTTGTTTATTATTTCCATGGCATAAAAGCAAGACGGCACCCACATATCTATAAATCATATTCGAGAAAAATATTATCCTAACTGTTATTATAACATCTTCAATAAAGTATCTTAAGAAATTTCTAACTGTACCTAACTATTGCTTCCTACTGACGGTAAAATCCCTCCAATGAAATGTTATAAATGTTTTCCATCGAGCAAACGAGGAATCACAAGTAGATGATAATGCACCACTTTGAACCCTTTATATCCTCGATCATTGTGCCTGCCCAGGGACTGCTATACCTTATCGTGGTGGGCAGGTTTGCGTGTTTTGTTGATCCCGAGAGCTATGCCGGCGGAAGCGTATGCTTCTGGTAGGGCCACCCTAGCCGGACTGGTCGAGGAGGAGAAGTCAGACGAAGTGCAGTCCACACCCCAATCCCCTTTCCTCCCCTTTCCCCTTTCCTCACGCGCCCTCCTACTTGCCCCTTTCCTCCAAAGAGCCCCCAATTTCATCTTTATTATCACCCACTTATCGTCTTGATTAGCCAAGTTGAAAAAATATAAGACGTTAAGCCCAAATATCAATCAATCGATCATTGTGAGCAAAAAGCCAGGGATGGGGATACGGTTCTATTTGCATCTCTATTGCTAATTGAAGAAAGTAGTCTAAAATGTCTACCGAAAAATAAGTGTACACCACTGCACCACTTAGCACCACTTAGAATCCTTAATATTCTTGATCATTGTGAGCAAAAATCCAGCGATTGGGATACGGTTCTATTTGCATCTCTATTGCTAATTGTAGAAAGCAGTCTGAAATGTCCACTGCAAAATAAGTGTACACTACAGCACCACTTAGCACCACTTAGAATCCTTAATATTCTTGATCATTGTGAGCAAACATCCAGCGATTGGGATACGGTTCTATTTGCATCTCTATTGCTAATTGTAGAAAGCAGTCTAAAATGTCCACTGCAAAATAAGTGTACACCACTGCACCACTTAGCACCACTTAGAATCCTTAATATTCTTGATCATTGTGAGCAAAAACCCAGCGATTGGGATACGGTTCTATTTGCATCTCTATTGCTAATTGTAGAAAGCAGTCTGAAATGTCCACTGCAAAATAAGTGTACACTACAGCACCACTTAGCACCACTTAGAATCCTTAATATTCTTGATCATTGTGAGCAAACATCCAGCGATTGGGATACGGTTCTATTTGCATCTCTATTGCTAATTGTAGAAAGCAGTCTAAAATGTCCACTGCAAAATAAGTGTACACCACTGCACCACTTAGCACCACTTAGAATCCTTAATATTCTTGATCATTGTGAGCAAAAACCCAGCGATTGGGATACGGTTCTATTTGCATCTCTATTGCTAATTGTAGAAAGCAGTCTAAAATGTCCACTGCAAAATAAGTGTACACCACTGCACCACTTAGCACCACTTAGAATCCTTAATATTCTTGATCATTGTGAGCAAAAATCCAGGCGATTGGAATACGGTTCTACTTGCATCCCTTATTGTAGAAAGCAGTCTAAAATGTCTACTGAAAAATAAGAGTTCACCACTGCACCACTTAAGCACCACTTAGAATCCTTAATATTCTCGATCATTGTGAGCAAAAATCCAGGCGATTGGGATACGGTTCTCGTTGCATCTCTAATTGTAGAAAGAAGTCTAAAATGTCCACTGCAAAATAAGTGCACAACAGAAAAATTATACATTGACCCAGCTCTTATATCCTCGAGTCTTGTAGTAAGCCAGCACTGTAAACCTCCCCAAGACATCGCTTGCATGACCTCATTTGTACTAAGAAGTAGGGACTGTAGAACTCTTTTGATAGGGATCATATTGTCTCTCGTTTCTCGTCTGGACCTGGGATAGAATTGGCCTAGGGTAACTCAGCTGGTCGTAAGAGGCGATCGAATGATATCCTCCCTATTGCCGTAACTACTTTTTAAATTATAATTTATAATATAGAAATCTGTTTCTCGTAAGAGAAATTATAGGTTATCGCCCATTTCCTTCAAACATATCCTTACATTACGGCAATTGTCACCTCCCTGTTCAACACAATACTAATAGATACAATTTTGTTTT
Source organism: Isoperla grammatica (assembly GCA_945910005.1). NCBI lineage: Eukaryota > Metazoa > Arthropoda > Insecta > Plecoptera > Perlodidae > Isoperla > Isoperla grammatica. The sequence goes on from OX246745.1 coordinate 27,092,053, forward strand.
TTATTTCCGACTCTAGCCACTCTTAAATGTAGTTATTCCTCCATGTCTCCTGCCTGATTACAAGATAGAACAGCCCCATAATGGCTCTGTCTTTTGTACTCGGAACCAGGCGATAATCAAATGCTACAATTATTCACAAATCAGTGAAATCACTTTTAGTATTTTGTTTCGCTATATACTGTGACTGTTCTTCAACCTTACGCTGGGACGGTATCATTATTGTATTGTGGATTATCTTTTCCACTGTATATGCTAAGAACTATGAACGATTTTTGTCTTCTGCTGTGAATTCCAGCCATGAACTTCTATAACTGTTTACTATCTAGCAGACTAAGTTTTGTAATGAACTTAGAGACTCCTTTTTATCCTCGGGTCGGGTCGTAAGCGCTCCCTCCCACTGTAAACCACCCCAAGACACCACTTGTATGAGCTCTTCGTATTTAGAAGTAGGGACTGACGAGGAACGCTTGTGATATGAATCAAGTTTTCTCTAGTTCATAAGCTAAGGCTCGGATACAGTTGACGTAAGGCGACTCAGCCGGCAGAGTTGGGGAAGTTACCCAAAAATAGTAACTTTTTAAAAGCTGAGTACGTGGATTTTAAAAGTAATTAGTTAAAAGTTAAAGTTAGTTTATAAATAAAGTAACTAGAAAGTTAAGTTACCCAAAAAAGAAACTTTTGAAAGTTAGGCTACGTTTTCATATGCCCGTTTGACGCGACGCGACGGAAATGGTATTATTGGCCAATCTCAAACATGAATGGACTTTCCTGTATGTTTTTTATTTTGTTTCTGTTTGGGATTGGTCAATAATACAATTTCCGTAACGTCGCGTCGCGCCAAACAGACACACGAACACGCGGCCTTAGTCTTACGGCGTTCGTGGCAGAAATGCTAATTTTATGGAAAATAAAAATACATAACAAATAAAATCAATAAGAAATGTAAATCAATAACGTATAATGTATTTTTCACATTAATACAAATTTACATTGACTGCATACAGCCCACTTCCATGATCTTGAACCTGGAACCTTGACCTTGAACCCTACCTAGGTCTAGGACTGCTTAGATGTCAACTTTCTCACCTTGATCTATTATAGGTTAGGTCGGTGTTAGATCATTGATTATTTTAAAATATCATTTAGACTAATTTGACAAAAAGAACTCGATATAGACAAAAAATGCACAAAATGCAGCCTAAAATGCCTTAGTTTTGACTAAGGTTATTTTTTTAGTAAAACAAAATAACCTAAGTCAAAACTAAGGAATTTAAGCTGATTATATAGGCCTCGTATTTATAAAAAATTTACATGGTTTTAAATGCAGCCAAACCACATGAAGTGCAAGCATTGATGGGCAGTAATGTTAACCTACATTTTGTTTTTATAGCACTTGTAAATAGTTAATGCTGTAAATCAGTCACTATCTCTAATTACAAGCCAACTTTAAGTATCAAAAAATTTTTAAAGTTTTCAAAAAATATCAGTGTCCTCTGAATAACAAGCTCGCGTCACACGTGATGCTAGAATGAGCCGATCGTAATGAAATGCGGTTCCAATCATGCCCTTCACTATACGTAGGGGGCGATTGTCGCACATTTCCCCCCCTACTCACTGGTTTGGGGGTTACACTTGCTCTCCGTGAACGACCCTGCCAAGTATTCCCCGCACTGTTTACAGTCCGAGACCGACCCCGCGGAGTATTCCTTTCACTACTTGCATTCTGTATAAGATCCTGGTGAATATTCCTCCCACTACTTGCACTCCCTGAACGACCCTGCCAAGTATTCCCCGCACTGTTTACACTCCGAGACCGACCCCGCGGAGTATTCCTTTCACTACTTGCAGTCTGTATAAGATCCTGCTGAATATTCCTCCCACTACTTGCACTCTGTATAAGATCCTGCTGAATATTCCTCCCACTACTTGCACTCTGTATAAGATCCTGCTGAATATTCCTCCCACTACTTGCACTCTGTATAAGATCCTGCTGAATATTCCTCCCACTAATTGCACTCTGTATAAGATCCTGCTGAATATTCCTCCCACTACTTGCACTCTGTATAAGATCCTGCTGAATATTCCTCCCACTACTTGCTCTCTGTATAAGATCCTGCTGAATATTCCTCCCACTACTTGCACTCTGTATAAGATCCTGCTGAATATTCCTCCCACTACTTGCACTCTGTATAAGATCCTGCTGAATATTCCTCCCACTACTTGCACTCTGTATAAGATCCTGCTGAATATTCCTCCCACTACTTGCACTCTGTATAAGATCCTGCTGAATATTCCTCCCACTAATTGCACTCTGTATAAGATCCTGCTGAATATTCCTCCCACTACTTGCACTCTGTATAAGATCCTGCTGAATATTCCTCCCACTAATTGCACTCTGTATAAGATCCTGCTGAATATTCCTCCCACTACTTGCACTCTGTATAAGATCCTGCTGAATATTCCTCCCACTACTTGCTCTCTGTATAAGATCCTGCTGAATATTCCTCCCACTACTTGCACTCTGTATAAGATCCTGCTGAATATTCCTCCCACTACTTGCACTCTGTATAAGATCCTGCTGAATATTCCTCCCACTACTTGCACTCTGTATAAGATCCTGCTGAATATTCCTCCCACTACTTGCACTCTGTATAAGATCCTGCTGAATATTCCTCCCACTACTTGCACTCTGTATAAGATCCTGCTGAATATTCCTCCCACTACTTGCTCTCTGTATAAGATCCTGCTGAATATTCCTCCCACTACTTGCACTCTGTATAAGATCCTGCTAAATATTCCTCCCACTACTTGCACTCTGTATAAGATCCTGCTGAATATTCCTCCCACTACTTGCACTCTGTATAAGATCCTGCTGAATATTCCTCCCACTACTTGCACTCTGTATAAGATCCTGCCTAATATTCCTCCCACTACTTGCACTCTGTGAATGACCAGGCTGAATATCCCCACCACTACTTGTAGGTCTACTGCGTGAATGACTGCTGAATATGGCGCCACTACCTGGCGGCTGATGCGAGATGCATCAGGCTTGGACAAGGAAACACGTTCATTATTGGGAAAACCGGATGTTTGCGGAGTACAGTTATGCTCTAAACAAAAGTAACTTTCAACTTAACGTTTATTGAAAGTTGCCGAAAATAACTATCAGTTACTTTAAAAAGTTACTGATTTTGGAAAAGTAACGTGTTACCCTAAAAGTTTCTAAAAAAATAACGCGTTACCGCTTATCCCCAACTCTGTCAGCCGGTCATGAGAGGCTACCGTATGAGATCCTCCTAATGTGGACTGTCACATTCCTGATTACTGTAGTTCCCCAATCTCTCACCCTTACGCTAATCTCCTCCATTTTGTCGCGGAAGTGAAAGATCCAGGGTAGCTCTGCCTGTCGTTACAAGCCCGGGGCTAAACGTTGGTGTCATAAAGTTAAAATTAAAATCATTTAACACACAACAAACAAATAGCGAAATGAAGAACAACAAATGGATGTAATTGAAGAGAAATCAATGCCGCTCCAGTAGGGGTGCAATGGTATAACCTAGATTAGATGTCTACAAGAAACACTACATGATAGGGAGTCTGCCACTTGTTCTACTCTCTGTCGGCCATGATTGTATCGACGAGCCTTGCCTGGTATTAACACGACTATTCTTATGTCAAAAACATATTTTAACACTGAAATACTTAACCAATATTGTTTCTTTCCAGTTTTTTTTTATCATAAGATCTTAAATATAGAGTTACCTAAAGGACAGTCGTATTGAGTCTTGTGAGTCGGCGAGGGATTTTGAGGTGAAGAAGGAAGGTCGTTCTTTACCGTTGTCATCGACATGGTACAAACCTGCTGGTGTCCTGACTGGGCTATCACGAGGGCTAGCATCAGCACATAACCTATCCTATGCAAATAGGTTTTGTGAAGACGAACGGTAAGAGTGCCTGTGAATTCAAAAAGTCTTCTTTACATAGTTTGGACTCGTCTCGGCCCGGGGACTGCTATTCGTAAGAGGCTACGAAATGAGAGCCTGTCCCATTCCCTCCAGTGGTTAAGGTGGACTGGGAGAAATAACTGTATGCACTGCTGCTGTGCAATGTAGACACGAGAGGATCCCCAGGGGGTCTGGGGGGTGCGTCCCCCCAGTTTTGCCCCCCCCCCCCCCCCCCTCCCCCCAGGGAACTTTGTTACAATGTTTTGTCACTATGTCACGAGCACGTTTAAATAACTTTTGACAGGGATTGGGAGTTGTAGAACCGTGCTAAAATAATAATTCTGTGGTGGAAAACCCAAAATTGAAACATTTAACTTACTTCATAAAAACAGTGGATGAGCCCAAAACGGTTCAACAGAACTCGCCAGTATGCATAACATCCATACAAATTAGTGCCGGTATGGCATACCGTCAGTAATTTTGATAACGGTATGCATACCGGCTCATATACCGTACCACTTAAACCACTGCCCCCCTCTGTCCCCCTGAAGATTCATCGTTCCACTTGGCCCTGCCCCCCTTTGATGGACTCTTGTCCGTATGACGCCCCACGCGACGTACAATGGATCTGATTCGGACGTGGCTTATTTCATCTTCATCATCACCCGCTCATCGTCTCGATTAGCCATTGTCACACAAATATGAGACGTTAAGCCCAATTAATCAATCAATCTTTACACAGTTTTAAGGCAATGAGGTGTTCAACCTCTCATGGAGACTTGCGTGACATTTGTTACCCAGGTCATGTAGTGGTCTAGGATGGATGATATGGTGGATAGGTTGGGTATATGAGGTAGGTTCTCTTGTGTCGAGAGTCCCGTATCGCGGCAGTGTTCCCGGTGAGGGGAGAAGACCCTATTTTGAATTTTGATAGTAAATTCCCTACGAACTCGACTACCTGCTGCGTGAACTTGCATTTTTTAATGTTATTTTTATGCTATATGTTAAGTTTTTTTAATCGCAATAGTCTGCATTTCGCTTTCTTTTTGGTAGCGCCCCCAAAACAGAGATCATCTAGGTACACGGTAACTCCTGGCATCAATGTTATTATTTCCTCTATTAGGTTATAAAATACAGCAGGGGATCCATTCCAGCCATAATTAATTTTATTGTTACGATAAAGTCCTTTATGGGTATTAATAGTCAAATACATCGATGAGACCTCGCTCACTTTTACTTGAAAGTATGCGTTTTTGATGTCAATTACTGAAAAATAATTACAGTTTTATACCACAGTTTGTTGTCATCTAATCAAAGGCTGGAAGAGGATAGTGTTCAAGTTCCAGTGACCGGGTTCAATGTTTTTTTGAAATCACCACACAAAACCATCAACTTGATCGCTATCCCTCTTCCTTACAACAACAATAGGGGTTGACCACTCCTAATACCTCACAGGTTCAAAAGCCCTTTCCCTTCTGCTATCTGAATATTTAATTCTTGCTCCACTGCATACCTTAGTCCAGAAGATACAGGATAACCTTTTTTAAAAACAGGAGTTAGAGTAAGAAAGAAAAAGTCAGATTTAACTTAAACCTGCTTTTAGTGTAATATAGGCTTCGTAATTTCAATTTTTTATTTCCACTACCCCTTCAGATGCCAGATTGGGGTATTGGATTTAATAAGTTGCACAATTTGGTTGTGAGATTGATCGTTAAACTTAATATCTTAAGTTGCTCTCATTAACTACTCATTAACAATAGTATCTACTGTCGTTCGGTTGTTTTCGTGTCCGAATGACCATTATAGACTAGTTTTAAAATATGTGCTACTACTGTAGCTTTTCATTTGATAAAACTAGGTCTTCCACTCTACTACTCTATACGTTAATCTATGAATACTCTTTACTCTCTCTCTCTATACTCTGTCGACCTACAGTTGTTATAATTTTGCGATAAATTTGATTTTACTAGCTTCTATCCAATTTCTACCTAACAAGACTTGTTTAGTGTCTACATTGATAATAACTATCGGCGACGGAAGTGTGTTGTACTTAACACCTGCATAAGACACATATGATTGTTTTTCCTTCTATATTGAAATGGTCGCCACTAAATGTTTTATTTTTCGTTTCGTCTTTGACAGTAGACAGAAGGAAAATATATCTTTGTATTCTGAAAACGTCATAATCGAGACGTCAGCGCAAGTCAATTGCCATGCTTAGAGTTTGAGTTTGAGTTATAAAATTAATTGCAAAAGGATTAATTGCAACAAATAATTTGCATGATATTACTTTGATTGATCCGTCATTTGAAGATTCATCTGCATTTGTTGATTCAGAATCCGACTACAATTTCAATTATTCGATTACATTTATATAGCTGACATTTAATAACTGTTGTGATGCGGGGTTGTACTCATGGGCTTCGCGGGTGGTGGGGGGGGGGGGGGGGGGAGGCATTTGCCCTTCCCCCTGGATTTGCTCCTTTTCACTGCCGAACTATAATGAAGCTCTCAGATATGTCCTGCGATCCAGATGCAGCAGCTACATAGTATGCTCCGGTAGTAAAAGCGCACTCCAGGCACTCCACGTCATGTTCTCACCTCACCACCTTATTGTTGACATTCAGTAGGCCTACTATCTGGAGAAACTACATTCTCGAGGCTTTAAAATCAAATTCTGCTGGGTCCCAGGCTATGTAGGCATTAAAGGCAACAAACAGGCAGACTTGGCAGCAAAGACGGCGGCAGAACTGGCAAACGTCGACTTTGACCTCGTCCCTGTTCCCGATGTCAACAGTGGATATAAGAACCACATGATTAGCATTGGTCAGGTTTGTTGGGACACAAACTACGTCGAGTGATGTCCTCACTCTCAGTCAAGGTGCGACCCCCATCGACCCAGCTCTATCGTCGCGAGGAGGTTGTGATGACCCGGGTTCGGATAGGGCATACGCACTTGACGCATGCCTACCTTTTTGACCGAGAAAAGATTGCCCCGAATTGTGTGTGCCACATGAGATGCCATACTAACTGTAAAACATCTATTGGCCGAATGCTCTTTATATGATGGCTTAAGACTCCAACTGGGTCTAAGCCAATCATATGAGGAGCTACTGTCCCATGACAACTGCAGAAAGCTTCGTAACTGTTGGGAAAAAGCTAATCTTAATAATCGACTGTAAGTGCTCAACATTTCTTATCTCTCCGTAGAGTGTCTTCAAAAATCCACCCAGCATGTTGAATACCCTCGTATGTGTAGAAAACTCGTTGTTATTTATTTACCTCCCATTTTATGTCGACCGTGGCAATGTTACTATGACAACGACTATTAATCCTGTCTTATGATGACCTTGGCAATGTTCTACTGACAACGAATCTATTAACCACCTCTAATGATGACTGGCTTTGATCTGATAACCTCGATTCTCTTGACTTCCGTAAGTCGGTCTTGGCAGATTTTCGTTCTCGTTATATTACATTTCAAAATAATAAATATACTTGTTCAACCATAGTTCACTTATTACATACATCCTGGAGGCGCGAGTGACCCTCGCCGTTAAAAGCGCCCTAAAGAAATAATAATTATAATATTCAAGAATTTAATCCTTTTACTGGCTATGCGATACGCGCTATATGCGCCATTTCATATCAAGTATGTAAATAAAAAATAAGAAAAAATAACAAATAACTTAAATTGTAGTCAATTTCCGTCTGTAGTGTAGATATAAATCACAGCAGCACTGACTGGCTGTTACGAGCGGGGGCAATATGACCACGCCACCCCCAGCCCCCGCACCACTCGGTACGTGCTCGATGACTAGCTTCCTATTTTATTAACATATTTTTCATCTCACAAGTCGCAAGACATTGGTCCTACGTTTTGATGATTTCTGTCATACAGTATGTTTTTTAATTTGATTTCTATGAGTATATTTTATATCTATTACCTGTTAATAAATCTAAATGGAACCCTGTTTTGACAAAGTGCCTACACGATTAATTCATTTCATTCAGAACCCACTTGAACAACCCAAAATTGGATGAAATGTGTTGAAAATTCTCAAAAACATCCTGCGGGTAATTCGGGAAGTGTTAGTCCACTATGCCTCCTCCCCCCCCCCCCCCCCCCCCGCCCCTTGAAAAATATCCTGGTGGCGCCCATGGTCGTACCATAGATATAAATATTGTTACCAAGATACGTAACTCACTGCTATCTGGACGTAGCGAAACCGATTCTCTTTTGAGATTTCAACAATGGATTATTCTCGGAACGTCGCCATATTGTATACTTAGAAATGATTATTTTCAATGCTGAAATGACTTCTTCATGTCCAATGGGTATACAGATACTCGCGTGCTTTCTTTTTATAGCCATCAATATCAATGACATACGCCAGGCGATGTATAACACATTGAAAAAAATACATGTTAAAATGTAAACAAACTGGCAATCATACAATATGGCGGGCATCGAGGATCGAGCATAGGTCCTCGGACCTCCATTCAGTTACATATCTTGGTTACAACATTTTCTCTATGCTCGTACTGCTGGTCCCTGTGACGGGTGCCAGTGTGATGGCAAGTGCACCGCCCACGCTCGTCGTTGTGTCGTTGGCTCCCAGCCGCTTCGTCTACCCCTCTGCAGCAGCAGACAGCTGCTATAGTTGCCCCAACGCAAGTATTCTGATGCTTACGACACAGCCGAGTCCAAGGTGTTCTACTTTGCTAATTCCTAACATCTAATCTAAACAGGTACATTGGGTATAATTTAAAACCTTCCGTTGGTTACCTGTAACGGTGGGTGTGGCCAAACCGCCTGTGCACTCGACTAGGCCGAACTATGCTTTTACGAATGTGTGAAAGAACGCCAGGTATATGTTGATTTTTTTTATAATTGGCGCGGTTGAAAGGGCAGTTGACAATGACCTGAGATCGGTATGCGAATACTTTCCTTGGGACTAGTATATCTGTTGATTTTCTTTCAATTGGCGCTGTTAAAAGGGGCAGTATACAATGACCTGAGATCGGTATGCGAATACTTTCCTTGCGACTATACGTGTCCCACACGGCCGCAGTTTCTTACTCTGCATATATCTGGTCCATGACTTGTGTACCCACAGCACTGGTCTATCCGACAGCCTGAGAGCGTGAAATGCCTCTTCTAGTCCCGTGTCGAAAGGTGTGCCTGAAGACGTATTCAATTGTTTATACACCATTTCAAACTTTTGTGCCAATGTAACAGCCAAGTCAAAAGTTAACTTTTCTGTGCAAATTAATTGCCTATTTTTTTATTCTAATGTGCGTAACGTTTTGAACAAACGATTGCAACAATGCAGTCTGTAATTGTGCTGCTGTGTTTGCTCCCGAACCAGCAGCAGACGGACGCGTGGTGCGCCGAAACGAATGCGTAACAGACTCGCATGCGTTGTTTCCTAGAGGCCAAGGGAGTAGCCGCGTCAGTGACAACACTTCGTTCATACCGTTGCCCAAGAATATTTTTTACATTGTTGAGCGTTTTTTCGACTGGTCGTTGTGGGAGGCATGCCATTTTTAAATCACCTGGCTCCAAATATACTAATTACATATCACCAACCATCGGCCACCTGATTTATGTGAAAATACGCTTTCACACGATCGTAATACGCTTCAATATCTTCTCTAGTTTCATCAGATATGTCTGGTCTTCCTCTACGCGCTACTGTTTTGGTCCAAGAGAAATCAAACTGTTTCCGATAGTCATCCTTATCCACTGGCACTTGTTTAAGGAATCATTCAATTGTAAAGCAAATAGGTAACCGAAAGTGTCCGTACCACGAAATAATAAGTTTCAATAATAATATTCATTACTATTGTTCCAAATTCAAGGATTTGCACACTTAGGCCTACCTAAAGTTTGTCTTTCATATAACACTAACTTTACACCTCCCACGAACCCAGCTGCTACACAAGCTAATTCGAACCCACAGCGGAAACAGAAGGTATAACTACAATGTTTAAGTATGAATTGAGTAAAATTTCGTATTCATTAGGTATGTTAATTTATTTTCACTTCTAGAGTACCGGTACGGTACAATCAACTGTAATAATATACGGTATGTTATACCTTTTATTTTAAAGCGTTACCATGCACAGCTAAAATTATTACGCACATACGAGTTGACAGCGACTTCGTCGCAAATTGTCTTCCGGGGAACGTTCCATCCTCGTTTACGTTGTCTCGTGGTCAGATGGCAGCTCAGCTTGTCACAACGATCATGTCGTGCTAGGCACGCGTGTGCTGAGACGCACTTCCACTTTCTCTCGCCAGCGCTGGCTTACTACCAGCCCAGCAGTCACTGTCAGGGGCGTAGCTTGGGGGGGATCAGGGTGTTCGACTCCCCTCCCCCCCCCCCCCCCCCCGAAAAAAAGTGTTTATTCTCAAAACGCAATTATACTCTTATTTGTAGATTATAATTACAATTATTATTAATTGAAAAACCTATTTCTCGAATAATTATAAATCCAATGCTTCTAAAGGGTCCGAAACAAATTACAGTATGTCGGCTGCGAACTACTTTGTATTTTTTTAAAACATACATCCAGCCGCTCCCCCACCCCGCTTCGGCAATGTATTTTAAGGGTGACTACCCTTCCTAGAATGACTGGGACAGTCCCGTTTTTGAAGGGAATGTCCCGTGTCCCGACTTCACGCTGCCTGGACGACAAAAATTCCGGTTTTGAGGAAACGTATACACAACATCTAAAAATTAGCAAACTACGTTACGAATCAAATTCGCATTAAAACTAGTTTTAGGCACCTAAAATTAACAGCCTTCAAGAAAAATTTCGCCCCAGGCCCCAGCTGGTCCACGCCACCTCGTTTTCGGAAAAGTCATCCCCCCCCGAACCAAAATCCTGGCTACGGCCCTGGTCACTGTCTTCTCGGTCTGAGCGCTTACTGACCCAATCCAGCAGGCTCTGGACCTGAGCCGTAGTACGGTGGCGCCGTCTACGTCAAGGAATGCGTGCAAAGCTTACTGACCCAATCCAGCAGGCTCTGGACCTGAGCCGTAGTACGGTGGCGCCGTTTACGTCAAGGAATGCGTGCATAGCTCAACTATTGCATGGCATGATCAACGATTATCATGATTTCCATGAACATTTCCAATATTGGTATCGATAATATCAAAAGTAGATTCACTATGCAATAACAGATTACAACATTTTTTTTACTTTAAGAAGTGTGACCAAACAGGGTAAAAAAAGAGTAAAATATACATTTTCCACAGCTTTGGGCACGCCACCTAGTATGCTAATACAAAGTTTATTGTTATTAATCATCTAATGTAAATAAATACGATAATAATACTTCCACCTACTGGTTGGGTATTTTCCTAACCTAAAAGTATCAGCTGAGATGGCTGGTATCAACCATCTTGGTTTAGTGGGTTAGTCGGTGTCGTAGTGTACACTTTCGGCCACTACCCACTACCCACTAACCACTAGCCAAATAAGGAGCATTAGTCGCCTGCTTGTGACGTCACTTCCTTTCGATTAGTATAACTAAGCTTAGTCCACTACGAAAAACGTCAAGTTGGAACACACTCTTAGTCTGTTAGGCTCGCATTCAGTCTTCAGCAAAGCTCTGTGTTATACGTCGGTCGTTGGGGGGATGGGCAATGTCAATTGGTTACCGTGACAACGCAAGATTATACACGTAATGTGTGTGTAGTGTTGTGTTTACTACTGCCGGAAACATGAGCAAAAAGGCTCTAACTAATAGACTTGATAAAAATTTTGAAAATAAAGGGCGTAGCAATAGGCCTACGTACAAAGATTAAAAATAATGTTTGATTTCAGTTTATATAAGAAATGATTTTACCACAAAAATAACAATATAACCGAACGGATTTCCTGTACAACTGTAGACATAACCTCACTCTTTATGTTAACTATTTGCATTTCTAAAACTTTTACTTGATTTGTTAATCGACCACTTTTTTCTTCCTCCAATATAAGTCTTTTTTTCATTTCACTTATTACCTTCTTTGCCATTTCCATCTCACCGTCACTCTTCTTTACCACTTTAACCCATACATCACACTTCGTACATTCCATGTTTACACGTGGTTTCTGAACACGAATCTCAGAACTATCCATATTATCTTCTTCTTCTGTATTTAGCACTTGTTTAAACCTTTTCCGAAGCACGCTTTTATTTCCCGTTTTATTTTCACCTCTTTTCTCAAGTTTACATCTCAGTTCATTGACATTTAATTCTTTCAAAACTTTCCTCTCGTCTTCTCCCCCCATTGTGTTGAGGATGCGACGCAACGGCAAGTAGTTTCACTTATTATTACCCCTCGGGGAAAACACAGTCCACGATAACAAGAAAACAAAATAACAGAAGTGAACACGAAATGCTTAGTCACCACACCACAGACTGAATCAAGGAAAAACGCGACCTGCACGTTAAAACACGATATTATAATGTATACGGCGCACAAACGTACGTCCTCCTCCTTCAGTCTGACATTGACGCCCACACAATTATTGACAGGCCTACGGTATTTTTGTATTTCACTCCTGTATGGGCCGTTTTATTTTCGAGTCCCGGCCGCTCATATAGTCCCAGTCCAGCCCTGGCTATTATAGTGAACGCGATCCCAGCACTCACCTTGTGACTGAAGAAAACCTACCTCCCGAATGAAATGCCTGTCGTGTCCTGTCCTCGCGACTTGCGCCTTCTTTTCAAGTATATATTGGATTTTACTTATCTACGGTTACGGGTGTCCGCCGTGGCTGGAAAACCGGTTAATGATTTTCCCCCTCCGTTAACCATGAGCTCAACAATGGCTCGCAAATACAACACAAAGGTGAAAAAACTAACTTTTTTTTATGTACCGTAGCCGGCATTAAATAGGATGAAAAAAATGTATTTCATTTTTTGTATGCATATTTCATAATTAATATTTATTGGAATATTTAAAGAATTGCGGTTAACCGCGGTGTATATCGCCGATCAACCGATTAAGTAACTAACCGATATATCCCACCCCTACCTACGATAGAACTTGGGTCGTATTCATTGTCCTTATCACGTTTAACCATCACGTGGCCACATACAATGTAGTTGGCTTGCTAGACTATATTCGCAATGATTCTTTTATTCTCGACCATTTTTTACGACGTCAATCAGTAAACTATGTCTCATACCAAAGTGTATAAGCTACGTACTCCGTCATTTACACGACGACATTACGACAAAGATTTACTAACAACCAAACAAATACAAAACTAAAGAAATATTAAAATAATTTTAAACTTTCAACTTGTGGAAATGTGGAACCTCATATGGGGCCGTCCATAAATGATGTCATACAATTTTTTACCAAATTAGACCCCCCCCCCCCCTCCCCCTTTGTCACAGTCAGTCACAAGAAGTGTGACACCCCTCCCCCCTTTAATGATGTCACAAAAAATAATTTACTGCCCCCTCCCCCCCCCCCTCCCAACATACCAAAATAAAAAGAAACTGGGACAAAATCAGTCACATCGAGATCAAATATTTGTATTTCGTTTATTTTTTTACATTTGCACAGCTCCTGGTTACTGGTCATTCGTCCATGGCGAAACTCAGCATATGCATGGCGCATTCGAGTGGCTAAAAACCAGTTTTGGAAATGCGTGAAATTGCGGGATTATTTGAAAAATGTAACATACTGCAAACAAAAAACTGTTTTAAAAATGGCATTATATGCAGTGCATGCATGGATGTCACAGAAAGAACGACCCCCCCCCCCCCCCAAATAGTGTGACATCATTGATGGACGACCCCTATGGTGTTTTTTTTTAATTTTTAAAGAAAAAATAAAGCATAAGCAGTAGACCTATATTTTTGGGGATGTATGATGATTATTTTTATAATGGTGCCTATCGATAAGATCGCTCCATTGTGTACGTATGAAACACTTCTCGTGATAATACGGGAATTCGGCCCCCTAGCCTGAAGTGAATGCACAACGAATACCCTTTAGGGTACCCGTTAGGAGGTACTTGTATTGAGATCGGCATTCCGCTCCGTGTCGTGCCAACGTTCTAGTACGAGACCCACGTGCCGTGAACACTGAACCGGTAGAGACAAGTGTGCTCGAGGTTGCCGTGGTTCGAGTCGATCCGAAGCTCGATAATCTTGAACGGCTGGACGTCCGACCGCGCTACGAGAAAGAACTGCAAACTTGTGCTGTTCTTCAGATAGGTCTATTTCCCTAGTTCCGTGGGCTCCAAGTCGTTCTCTGCTTCGAGGCCCCACACGGAGAAGTCTCGGGGCGCCGAGTCTATGTTGCCGGAGAAGGCCAGCGAGCGCGTGATGTGCTCGACGCTGAACGAAGATATCCGCACCAGCCCTGGGAGCCTCGGAACGCCCAACACTCGCCCGGATGTACTCCCGGCTGTATGACCGTGCGTGGCGTATTGACAGGATACCAGTACGGGATGCCGAAGAGCGTCATGGACGCCGAGTGCTTGTAGTATGACTCGGTACACCAAGTGCTGATGACGCTGCCGCCGTAGTCTACCATGCCCGTCTTGTCTGCGTCGCACGTCGTGATGGCTGGGTTGACTATCTCCAGCACGCGGCCGTCCCTCGCTGCCGCCCAGGTTGAAGCTGCAGGACGTGCCCGCGTGGGTGGCCAGCTCGTCCGAGATGCGTGCCGAGATGGCGTCCATCATGGTCTGGGCAGACTGCTCCGACACATGTGCGGTGACGTTGGCGAGCGCCGCCTCAAACTGTTGCAGTCCGATGAACATGTTGCAAACCATGGCCCTCAGTTCGGCCCGGTCCACCCCCCCACGCCGTAGACCCCCGCCACGTAGCGTAGGACGTGGGCGTAAATGTCCTCCCAAGGTATCGGCTTGTTGTTGCAGCACTTTGCCAGCTGGACCTTCAATAGTCGTATCTCTTCTTCTTGTGCCCTGATCATTTCCTCGTTGTTCAACAGTTCTCCCCCGAGTTTCGCCTTCATCTCGGTGACGCTGGCGTTAAGTTTCTGTTCGAACTCCTGCCTCAGCCTCGTAATCTCCGCGGCCACCTTCGCGTTGTGCACCTCAAAGTGCTGACTCTGGTCGTGTAACTCCCCCTGAGCGTCTCCACGCTGTCCGAGTGGGTTGACATCCTCTCGGTCAGGTACGCCTGCACCGAGCCCTGCAGTGGCCTAGTGGGTCGACATCCTCTCGGCCAGGTACGCCTGCACCGAGCCCTGCAGTGACCTAGTGGGTCGACATCCTCTCGGCCAGGTACGCCTGCACCGAGCCCTGCAGTGACCTAGTGGGTCGACATCCTCTCGGCCAGGTACGCCTGCACCGAGCCCTGCAGTGACCTAGTGGGTCGATATCCTCTCGGCCAGGTACGCCTGCACCGAGCCCTGCAGTGACCTAGTGGGTCGACATCCTCTCGGCCAGGTACGCCTGCACCGAGCCCTGCAGTGACCTAGTGGGTCGACATCCTCTCGGCCAGGTACGCCTGCACCGAGCCCTGCAGTGACCTAGTGGGTCGACATCCTCTCGGCCAGGTACGCCTGCACCGAGCCCTGCAGTGACCTAGTGGGTCGACATCCTCTCGGCCAGGTACGCCTGCACCGAGCCCTGCAGTGACCTAGTGGGTCGACATCCTCTCGGCCAGGTAAGCCTGCACCGAGCCATACAGTGACCTAGTGGGTTGACATCCTCTCGGTCAGGTACGCCTGCACCGAGCCCTGCAGTGACCTAGTGGGTCGACATCCTCTCGGTCAGGTACGCCTGCACCGAGCCCTGCAGTGACCTAGTGGGTCGACATCCTCTCGGTCAGGTACGCCTGCACCGAGCCCTGCAGTGACCTAGTGGGTCGACATCCTCTCGGCCAGGTACGTCTGCACTGAGCCCTGCAGTGACCTAGTGGGTCGACATCCTCTCGGTCAGGTACGCCTGCACCGAGCCCTGCAGTGACCTAGTGGGTCGACATCCTCTCGGTCAGGTACGCCTGCACCGAGCCCTGCAGTGACCTAGTGGGTCGACATCCTCTTGGTCAGGTACGCCTGCACCGAGCCCTGCAGTGACCTAGTGGGTCGACATCCTCTCGGCCAGGTACGCCTGCACCGAGCCCTGCAGTGACCTAGTGGGTCGACATCCTCTCGGCCAGGTACGCCTGCACCGAGCCCTGCAGTGACCTAGTGGGTCGACATCCTCTCGGCCAGGTACGCCTGCACCGAGCCCTGCAGTGACCTAGTGGGTCGACATCCTCTCGGCCAGGTACGCCTGCACCGAGCCCTGCAGTGACCTAGTGGGTCGACATCCTCTTGGTCAGGTACGCCTGCACCGAGCCCTGCAGTGACCTAGTGGGTCGACATCCTCTCGGCCAGGTACGCCTGCACCGAGCCCTGCAGTGACCTAGTGGGTCGACATCCTCTCGGTCAGGTACGCCTGCACCGAGCCCTGCAGTGACCTAGTGGGTCGACATCCTCTCGGTCAGGTACGCCTGCACTGAGCCCTGCAGTCGACCGCTCTTTCGATTGACAAAAAGAATTCCTCTATTGTTTGGCTAGATTGTGTGCCTGAATATTTATCTATAAGTGAGACAAGTCCTGTGACATTTCGTGGGGCGATTTCGTCGGCTATTGGTACTATAGGAATTTTAAGGGTTTTGCTTTATAAGTTTTATAAATTTTAAAATGATTGCTGCCACCACTAATCGTGAATTTAAACACTGTTAGTATTTGTTGAAAAATTTTGTTGAAAGAATGCTTGGAAGCAAAGGCTTACTGTTTTGAAGTATGTTTTCAATCCCACCGCACGACACCACTGTAATAATACGGGAATTCGGCCCCCTAGCCTGTAGTGAATGCAGAACGAATACCCTCTTGATTGATCGTACAATATCTAACTCGGACGAGGCTAGGGTTAAGAAGCGTATTATCGGTGGTAACGAAGCCTAATGGTAACAGGGGAATGTCACAGGATGATTCGGGTACATTGACAAGGCAAACCACAATTAATACTTTCTCTGTATTGACCATATTATGTTACATACATAGGCGCCGACTACGGGGGGGCTTGGGGTCTAGCGCCCCCCCTGAAAAATTTCAGGGGGGGCGGAGCCCCCCCTGAGATTCAATGTAACGCATAGAAAAAATACGAGACTTTCTCATGTTGATGCGCGAACTTATAACTTTCGTTCGAAACTCGCTAAAAAGATTAGCAATCTTCAAGTAATTTCAAGATGACGATTCACAAGCCATTGTGGTTTTTTTACCCAACACGGTGATGGTGTTTCGTACTAAATTGAGTCTTATTATCAAACGATTATAACTTTTTTGCAAGACGTTTACTTGACAGGCCAGGGCGACGGAACTGGAAAAATCCATTTATTTCTGTCAAAAATTTTCTGGTTTGAAACGAATTGTTTCACGTCGTTGATGCCCCATGTGCGCCCGGGAAAGGAAAGACCTAGGGTGACTCGGCCTGTCGTAAGAGGTGACAAAAGGAGACCCGTCTAGGCCCGGGTTGACCCCCAGCCGATTGGGCGCGGTCAAACCCAGCCCGGCGGAGCTTGGGGTAGAATAGGCCTAGAGTGACTCTGCTAGTCGTAAGAGGCGACGAAAGGAGGCCCTGTCCCTTTCCCCCCACTGTCCCACTGAAGATTTCTCCTCCCGCATGGCCCTGCCCTCCCTTGCTGGACTCCCCTTATGACGACTACCGTGATATAGATGGACCTGATTCGGAAGACGTCATATGACCTAAGCTGTCGAGTACGTTGTTAAACACCACAAATCATCATCATTATCATCACGTCGTTTATGATCAGTAAAATTCGAAAATTGCAAAGCACTTACCTCTATTTTTAAATGGCACAATCTACGATTGACACAATTACAACAGCAATCGAGGTAATAGTAGCATACGTCATGACGGATATTTAGCGATTTAGAAAAAATCACAATCGAGCTCACAAGCTTGATTTAGTAGAGCCAAATTTTTTTCAGAGAAAGGAAAATACTACGTCGACTTGACGATGGCAGTGACGCTCATGATAACCGAACGACATACGTATAAGTATTCACGTTTGGGATCAAAATTCTCCAGTTTTCGAAATGGGTTTCAGGAAAAGTAATCTACCATACTGCCAAAATAAAACAATTTGCAACTTCAAAAATCGATGGAGGAGTTTAAACGATTTTAGATTTTGATATTTCTCTGAACTATAGCACGAAGCACCTCTATAGATTCCTCCAAACTTCGTGATGATGGTATTTGGGTTTTAACATCCCACATTTTTGCAACGAGGTTAATCGAGACGATGACTGGGTGATTATGAGGATGAGAAAACGCCACATGACATCCCAAGCCAGGATTCGAACCTGGAACGCAGAGACCGCGGTTTATTATAGACCAACGCCTAATCAACCTCGGCTAACTGCACTTCGTAACTACTAACTTGGTCTCCAGTGTTTATGCGAGTCATTTTTTTGAGCCCCCCCTGAAATGTTAACAAGTCGGCGCCTATGGTTACATACACAGCTGGCAAGTTATTATGCGTCATGAGCGTGTAAAGTGCTAAGAGCGTTCATTATGCACGTATACATGTATATATATATATATATATTTGTGGAGTAATATTCCTTGTACCATAATATAGTGTTCAATTAGATTCACTGATATCATATTATATAATGTCAAGCTTTATACACCACATCATACAAGTGCGTGTATTTTAATAACTAACACTGAATTTACTTTTAGAACTGAATTTAGGTAATCACTGAATTTACAGTTCCATCTGTCAGGCAAGTGAATTTATGACAGAGGTAGCTTCGTAGCCCAGAGAAGGCTAGAAGTTATTTAGCATGCATAAGTAGTAAAAGGTTTTGACTTATGGTTTCCAGGTTTCCAGGTCTTCCTTGTGTGCTGGAATCCTACTCTTATTTTCTGGTTGAAAACTCCCGTGTTTTATAGTCGAATTTGACCGTGAATTAATTCTTTGGAAGTGAACTTTCTCTTATGTGACATCTTCGTCATGATTTTGAATGTGTTTAATTGGTTTGCATCTTATGACGTTTTTAATTTTAATTGGTTTGCATTTTATGACGTTATTAGTTTAAACAATCGCTGTTGGCTATCATTTGCTAGAGACGTGGTGACCTAGACACTAGAGGCGGAGACTTCGCGGAAATTTCCTTTCTCTTTGCTCAAATTTCTATGTAATTTTGATAGTTCTTTGAATCGCGTCTAGGAATTCTGCGAGCTTGAGTGATAAATAAAACGTCATCTGTTATACGTCATTACTTTGGTAACAAGTATACGTCATGACAATATGTCATATGAACACTCGTATACAATGTTCGATAAGAATCTAGAAGAACGCGTGGCGTGAATGTGAAGTCTAGCATATCGAATTAGCTTTATCGCTATACTACAATATATATTTTATTTATTTTATTGTAATTAACCAGTTTAGGGCAAAATGGCCTCTTCAGCCTGATGAATAATGATTGATGAATGATAATGAGGAAGGGAGGAGGGGAAGCCTGGTACCGGCACGTACCCTACTCCTGTCGAAAAGAACCAAACGGACCATCGGCTTTACGTCCCATCCGAAAGGACGGTGTTACTTTGACCAATCACATAGGTTCCTCCACTAACCTGGACTGCCGAGCAGTTGACAAGAAGAACGAAGCTGTTACACAAGCTTTCAAACCCTCCAATCCGCTCGGAAATTAGTGTTTCAGAGGTGAGTGGTCGCCCATCCACCTCCTGACCTAGCCGAGGTTGCTTAACTTCGGTGTTTGTATGGGAACCGGCTCGTTATATACAAGTTCGATCCTATCGGTTAATTAAATTGGTAGATTTGTGTTTACCTTTATAAGGGGAGCATCCATACTTTTGGTCATGGAAATATGCGGATGTGTCACCATGGATGTGTAAGAAAGTGTATAGATGATGTAGTGACTACATGATTACACACACCTTCACAATGTAGCAAGGGTTAGTCCCGGCCAAGAATCGAATACCGGTCTTTTAGCATGTTCACATAATAATCAGAGGCGCGGTCAGATTATTTGAGGCAGAGGCCCAAGGCGCTGAGAAATTTGGGGCCCCTGATATTCAATTTCAATTCTACAAACACATTTTTACTGCGTTACCTCGCAACCACTTCTTCCTACACTTTGCATTGGCAAAACTTGATTAGGTATTGAAGTTACAAGGTTTAAAGTTGAGTCTCTGACACTCATTGCACAGACAGCAACGTTTTGCTAGATTCTTAAGTCGCTCTTGCCCCAAAGAGTTTCTTAAGTAGCTCTTAACTCTTTACAGTGTTGACAGCGAGCGTTTTCAACAAACAGCTAACTGAGATAAGTAGTCAATCATGTTACCAAAAATTGTCGGTTTCCTACCAGTTTGCTTGCGTTATTTGATTTATTTGGGGGCTCCTTAGAGCGAGGGGCCCCAGGCGCGCGCCTATTGCGCCTAGGCCTAAAATCGCCACTGATAATAATGAACAAATAGCAATTGTATAGAAAGGTTCATGTCAGGAAGTGGACTCGGTACCTCAGTTGGTTACATAACAGATACATCACTGCAATAATATTGTGAAGAAATAGGTTTGGACTGCGCCTCAGGGCAGATGTAATTGCCTTGACTAGCATGGGGTGCGCAGCTGATGTTTAGCTTTGCGGCTCAGTCTTTCCCTAGTCTTGACCAGGATCGGTATTTTGCAGGGATGGATCATTCGGAATTGTCCTCAAGGAAATACACAGAATTCTTATGAACAAGGGTTACGTGTATTGTACTTACAAAACCTACCCTTAAAGGTCATTAGTAAACTGTACCATTGTGAGCGAGAGTGCGTGGTCAACTTGTATCTGCTAACTGCCCCGACCTTTGAATCAATGCCATTCCATCCTACCCTTTAACAGCGGCCTGGCACAGTGATTGGGTCGATCCTCCGATCCACGCTGTCCTCGGTTCGATCCGCCCGGTCTGCTGCACACAGGTGAAAGCAAAGAAAACAACTGAAAAATATCAACACCAAGGCCTGTGTGAGAAACCAAAAATATAAAACAATGTATCCTACCTACTGAGTCTTTGTCCGAAAAAATATCAAAAGAAATTCATTTTTTTTGTTAAATAAAGTTTTCATAGTAGTCTTGATCCAACAGAAACGTAACCCTCGTGATGTACAATTGAGCTCGCCCCGACAATTCTCAGCTGCGGAACGATATTGCGTTTCAAGAACGTCGGTCTTGGGTTACGTTTATTCCTTTTTTTCAATGTTGCGTTGCATCAGTTTTCATACCGTCAAACTCAAAACGCATATTATTTTCACTTAAGGTCGATTTAGACACTTTCCTAAGAGTTAATTATTATTATTTCATATGCCCACAATTGATCTATCTGACCATCATGCTGGATCTCGTCAGCCAATAGAGATTCGCCTCCCTGTCGTGAAACTTTATGCCCCCTGGCATAGCGTCATTTTGGGCTCTTAGGTTGGAATTCATAGTCGGCCCCTACACCTAGGGGCGCCCATTGTTACTAAGGTAACAGTTGTTTCCATGTTATTTCCCATAAACAAAACAAATCCATAGCAACAATGGGTGCCCCTAGGTGTAGGGGCCGACTATGAATTCCAACTTTAGTCCCTCACAAATCTGCAGATGCCTTCTGGTTTGCTCCTCCTTCCCACACAGATCACACACGCCGTCCGCAGCCAGCCCTATTCTATGGAGGAGCAACTTTAGGAGGTCATGTCAGTTAAGATTCAAGACTTTATTTTCCTAACTGTTTTAGGCCTACTTAGGATCGCTATTCGCTACCATTGGCCGGATTTATAAAACCTGACCTAAGAATTTTTGGGTATAGGAGCTAACGTTGCTATGGGTTTTTTTAACAAGGAAGAGTAGGTTTACGTCAAAAACTAATCGAAAATCTGAGTAATCAGCGTGCTGTGGTTTGGTAAACCCTACAGACTGAATAATAAATGTATATCCAACATTATAATCAGTATATGACTGTGATATTTAATTAGTAATGACTGTAATGAAATAAAAGTCATAGTCATACACAGTCATATAATGTGAAATACATGTAATATTTTGTCTGTAGGGCTTACCAAACCATCAGCACGCTGATTACTTATGTCTTTGAATTCGAGGTGCATTCTTGAGGTATAATTTAAACATGACAATTTACTGCGGTTTTTGACGTTACCGTACCCATCCTTCTGAAAACTTACATAATGTGTAAACCGACCTTAGACTACCTGGTCGAAATAAATATCATCAGTTACTTATTTTTCTTCATGTGGAAAAATGTAAGTTTGGAGTAAAAATATAACACAAACCTGTTTATTTGAGATTTCAGTTCTAAACAAAGCTGCCAGTTTTTTTTCTACAGGGTCTCTTTCTTCACAAGTAGATTTCTTCTTATGTTTCAACTCTTCATCTACACATTTTTTGCTTGTCCCAAGATCACTTTTCTCATTTAGTATTGTAAGTTCAGATTTCTTATTTGTACACACTTTATTATCCGCTGTTGATTCAGTATTTGATGGCAGCTCATCTTCTTTAGGTTGGTTGCATACCTCACTCTCCCCAGTTATTTTTGTCTTAGATGCTAACTCACAACTACTAGTTTTCTTGAGTACTTCATCCTCCGCCCTTGTTTTTGTCTTAGATGCAAACTCGCAACTACTAGTTTTCTTGAGTACTTCATCCTCCGCAGTTGTTTTTGTCTTGGATGCTAACCCGCAACTACTAGTTTTCTTGAGTACTTCATCCTCCGCAGTTGTTTTGGTCTTGGATGCTAACCCGCAACTACTAGTTTTCTTGGGTACTTCATCCTCCGCAGTTGTTTTTGTCTTGGATGCTAACTCGCAACTACTAGTTTTCTTGAGTACTTCATCCTCCGCCCTTGTTTTTGTCTTAGATGCAAACTCGCAACTACTAGTTTTCTTGAGTACTTCATCCTCCGCAGTTGTTTTTGTCTTGGATGCTAACCCGCAACTACTAGTTTTCTTGGGTACTTCATCCTCCGCAGTTGTTTTTGTCTTGGATGCTAACTCGCAACTACTAGTTTTCTTGAGTACTTCATCCTCCGCACGTGCTTTTGTCTTGGATGCTAACCTGCAAGTTTTAGTTTTTTTGCCTGCTTTAATAAGTGTTGATTCACCATTGGTTTTTATTTGTTTACAAATATTATCACCCCCAGTTGACATTGTCTTGGATATCTCCTTATCTTTAGGTGTGTTGCTTATTTTATGGTCACTCATCGATTTCTCATTGATCAACAGGTTATCAGCTTTCAGTTTGCTCCTTGTTTTGATTTCGATGATCATCTCACTACCTATCTATGTAGTTGCGTTTTGATTTATATTCGTTTGCTTTCACGTGTTTAGATATATTAATATCAGTAGATGACTTCCTCTTTGACGACACATCACTACCTTTAGGCGTGTTGCATATATTATCAGTAGATGCCTTCCTCTTTGACGACACATCACTACCTTTAGGCGTGTTGCAGATATTATCAGTAGATGCCTTCCTCTTTGACAACACATCACTACCTTTAGGCGTGTTGCATATATTATCAGTAGATGACTTCCTCTTTGACGACACATCACTACCTTTAGGCGTGTTGCATATATTATCAGTAGATGACTTCCTCTTTGACGACACATCACTACCTTTAGGCGTGTTGCATATATTATCAGTAGATGCCTTCCTCTTTGACGACACATCACTACCTTTAGGCGTGTTGCAGATATTATTATCAGCAGATGACTTCCCCTTTGACGACACATCACTACCTTTAGGCGTGTTGCATATATTATCAGTAGATGACTTCCTCTTTGACGACACATCACTACCTTTAGGCGTGTTGCATATATTATCAGTAGATGACTTCCTCTTTGACGACACATCACTACCTTTAGGCGTGTTGCATATATTATCAGCAGATGACTTCCTCTTTGACGACACATCACTACCTTTAGGCGTGTTGCATATATTATCAGTAGATGCCTTCCTCTTTGACGACACATCACTATCTTTAGGCGTGTTGCATATATAATCAGTAGATGACTTCCCCTTTGACAACACATCACTACCTTTAGGCGTGTTGCATATATTATCAGTAGATGACTTCCTCTTTGACGACACATCACTACCTTTAGGCGTGTTGCATATATTATCAGTAGATGACTTCCTCTTTGACGACACATCACTACCTTTAGGCGTGTTGCATATATTATCAGTAGATGACTTCCTCTTTGACAACACATCACTACCTTTAGGCGTGTTGCATATATTATCAGTAGATGCCTTCCCCTTTGACGACACATCACTACCTTTAGGCGTGTTGCATATATTATCAGTAGATGACTTCCTCTTTGACGACACATCACTACCTTTAGGCGTGTTGCATATATTATCAGTAGATGACTTCCTCTTTGACAACACATCACTACCTTTAGGCGTGTTGCATATATTATCAGCAGATGACTTCCTCTTTGACGACACATCACTACCTTTAGGCGTGTTGCATATATTATCAGTAGATGACTTCCTCTTTGACGACACATCACTACCTTTAGGCGTGTTGCATATATTATCAGTAGATGACTTCCTCTTTGACGACACATCACTACCTTTAGGAGTGTTGCATATATTATCAGTAGATGCCTTCCTCTTTGACGACACATCACTACCTTTAGGCGTGTTGCATATATTATCAGTAGATGACTTCCTCTTTGACGACACATCACTACCTTTAGGCGTGTTGCATATATTATCAGTAGATGACTTCCTCTTTGACGACACATCACTATCTTTAGGCGTGTTGCATATATTATCAGTAGATGACTTCCTCTTTGACGACACATCACTACCTTTAGGCGTGTTGCATATATTATCAGTAGATGCCTTCCCCTTTGACGACACATCACTACCTTTAGGCGTGTTGCATATATTATCAGTAGATGACTTCCTCTTTGACAACACATCACTACCTTTAGGCGTGCTGCATATATTATCAGTAGATGCCTTCCTCTTTGACGACACATCACTACCTTTAGGCGTGTTGCATATATTATCAGTAGATGCCTTCCTCTTTGACAACACATCACTACCTTTAGGCGTGTTGCATATATTATCAGTAGATGCCTTCCTCTTTGACGACACATCACTACCTTTAGGCGTGTTGCATATATTATCAGTAGATGCCTTCCCCTTTGACGACACATCACTACCTTTAGGCGTGTTGCATATATTATCAGTAGATGACTTCCTCTTTGACAACACATCACTACCTTTAGGCGTGTTGCATATATTATCAGTAGATGCCTTCCTCTTTGACGACACATCACTACCTTTAGGCGTGTTGCATATATTATCAGTAGATGCCTTCCTCTTTGACGACACATCACTACCTTTAGGAGTGCTGCATATATTATCAGTAGATGACTTCTTCCACTTTGACGACACATCACTACCTTTAGGCGTGTTGCATATATTATCAGTAGATGACTTCTTCCACTTTGACAACACATCACTACCTTTAGGCGTGTTGCATATATTATCAGTAGATGCCTTCCCCTTTGACGACACATCACTACCTTTAGGCGTGTTGCATATATTATCAGTAGATGACTTCCTCTTTGACAACACATCACTACCTTTAGGCGTGTTGCATATATTATCAGTAGATGCCTTCCTCTTTGACAACACATCACTACCTTTAGGCGTGTTGCATATATTATCAGTAGATGCCTTCCTCTTTGACGACACATCACTACCTTTAGGCGTGTTGCATATATTATCAGTAGATGACTTCCTCTTTGACGACACATCACTACCTTTAGGCGTGTTGCATATATTATCAGTAGATGACTACCTCTTTGACAACACATCACTACCTTTAGGAGTGCTGCATATATTATCAGTAGATGACTTCTTCCACTTTGACGACACATCACTACCTTTAGGCGTGTTGCATATATTATCAGTAGATGACTTCTTCCACTTTGACAACACATCACTACCTTTAGGCGTGTTGCATATATTATCAGTAGATGACTTCCTCTTTGACAACACATCACTACCTTTAGGCGTGTTGCATATATTATCAGTAGATGACTTCCTCTTTGACGACACATCACTTCCTTTAGGCGTGTTGCATATATTATCAGTAGATGACTTCCTCTTTGACGACACATCACTACCTTTAGGCGTGTTGCATATATTATCAGTAGATGACTTCCTCTTTGACAACACATCACTACCTTTAGGCGTGTTGCATATATTATCAGCAGATGACTTCCTCTTTGACGACACATCACTACCTTTAGGCGTGTTGCATATATTATCAGCAGATGACTTCCTCTTTGACGACACATCACTACCTTTAGGCGTGTTGCATATATTATCAGTAGATGCCTTCCCCTTTGACGACACATCACTACCTTTAGGCGTGTTGCATATATTATCAGTAGATGACTTCCTCTTTGACAACACATCACTACCTTTAGGCGTGTTGCATATATTATCAGTAGATGACTTCCTCTTTGACGACACATCACTACCTTTAGGCGTGTTGCATATATTATCAGTAGATGCCTTCCCCTTTGACGACACATCACTACCTTTAGGCGTGTTGCATATATTATCAGTAGATGCCTTCCTCTTTGACGACACATCACTACCTTTAGGCGTGTTGCATATATTATCAGTAGATGCCTTCCTCTTTGACGACACATCACTACCTTTAGGCGTGTTGCATATATTATCAGTAGATGCCTTCCCCTTTGACGACACATCACTACCTTTAGGCGTGTTGCATATATTATCAGTAGATGACTTCCTCTTTGACGACACATCACTACCTTTAGGCGTGTTGCATATATTATCAGTAGATGACTTCTTCCACTTTGACAACACATCACTACCTTTAGGCGTGTTGCATATATTATCAGTAGATGCCTTCCCCTTTGACGACACATCACTACCTTTAGGCGTGTTGCATATATTATCAGTAGATGACTTCTTCCACTTTGACAACACATCACTACCTTTAGGCGTGTTGCATATATTATCAGTAGATGACTTCCCCTTTGACGACACATCACTACCTTTAGGCGTGCTGCATATATTATCAGTAGATGACTTCTTCCACTTTGACAACACATCACTACCTTTAGGAGTGCTGCATATATTATCAGTAGATGACTTCTTCCACTTTGACAACACATCACTACCTTTAGGAGTGCTGCATATATTATCAGTAGATGACTTCTTCCACTTTGACGACACATCACTACCTTTAGGCGTGTTGCATATATTATCAGTAGATGACTTCTTCCACTTTGACAACACATCACTACCTTTAGGCGTGTTGCATATATTATCAGTAGATGACTTCCTCTTTGACGACACATCACTACCTTTAGGAGTGCTGCATATATTATCAGTAGATGACTTCCTCTTTGACGACACATCACTACCTTTAGGGGTGTTGCATATATTATCAGTAGATGACTTCTTCCACTTTGACGACACATCACTACCTTTAGGCGTGTTGCAGATATTATTATCAGCAGATGACTTCCCCTTTGACGACACATCACTACCTTTAGGCGTGTTGCATATATTATCAGTAGATGACTTCCTCTTTGAAAACACATCACTACCTTTAGGCGTGTTGCATATATTATCAGTAGATGACTTCCTCTTTGACGACACATCACTACCTTTAGGCGTGTTGCATATTTTATCAGTAGATGACTTCCTCTTTGACGACACATCACTACCTTTAGGCGTGTTGCATATATTATCAGTAGATGACTTCCTCTTTGACGACACATCACTACCTTTAGGCGTGTTGCATATATTATCAGTAGATGACTTCCTCTTTGACGACACATCACTACCTTTAGGCGTGTTGCATATATTATCAGTAGATGCCTTCCTCTTTGACAACACATCACTACCTTTAGGCGTGTTGCATATATTATCAGTAGATGCCTTCCTCTTTGACGACACATCACTACCTTTAGGCGTGTTGCATATATTATCAGTAGATGACTTCCTCTTTGACGACACATCACTACCTTTAGGCGTGTTGCATATATTATCAGTAGATGACTTCCTCTTTGACGACACATCACTACCTTTAGGCGTGTTGCATATATTATCAGTAGATGCCTTCCCCTTTGACGACACATCACTACCTTTAGGCGTGTTGCATATATTATCAGTAGATGCCTTCCCCTTTGACAACACATCACTACCTTTAGGCGTGTTGCAGATATTATTATCAGCAGATGACTTCCCCTTTGACGACACATCACTACCTTTAGGCGTGTTGCATATATTATCAGTAGATGACTTCCTCTTTGACGACACATCACTACCTTTAGGCGTGTTGCAGATATTATTATCAGCAGATGACTTCCCCTTTGACGACACATCACTACCTTTAGGCGTGTTGCATATATTATCAGTAGATGACTTCCTCTTTGACGACACATCACTACCTTTAGGCGTGTTGCATATATTATCAGTAGATGACTTCCTCTTTGACGACACATCACTACCTTTAGGCGTGTTGCATATATTATCAGCAGATGACTTCCCCTTTGACGACACATCACTACCTTTAGGCGTGTTGCATATATTATCAGTAGATGACTTCCTCTTTGACGACACATCACTACCTTTAGGCGTGTTGCATATATTATCAGTAGAAGCCTTCCCCTTTGACGACACATCACTACCTTTAGGCGTGTTGCATATATTATCAGTAGATGCCTTCCTCTTTGACGACACATCACTACCTTTAGGCGTGTTGCATATATTATCAGTAGATGCCTTCCTCTTTGACGACACATCACTACCTTTAGGCGTGTTGCATATATTATCAGTAGATGACTTCCTCTTTGACGACACATCACTACCTTTAGGCGTGTTGCATATATTATCAGTAGATGACTTCCTCTTTGACGACATATCACTACCTTTAGGAGTGTTGCATATATTATCAGTAGATGCCTTCCCCTTTGACGACACATCACTACCTTTAGGCGTGTTGCATATATTATCAGTAGATGCCTTCCCCTTTGACAACACATCACTACCTTTAGGCGTGTTGCATATATTATCAGTAGATGACTTCCTCTTTGACGACACATCACTACCTTTAGGCGTGTTGCATATATTATCAGTAGATGACTTCCTCTTTGACGACACATCACTACCTTTAGGCGTGTTGCATATATTATCAGTAGATGACTTCCTCTTTGACGACACATCACTACCTTTAGGCGTGTTGCATATATTATCAGCAGATGACTTCCCCTTTGACGACACATCACTACCTTTAGGCGTGTTGCATATATTATCAGTAGATGACTTCCTCTTTGACGACACATCACTACCTTTAGGCGTGTTGCATATATTATCAGTAGATGCCTTCCCCTTTGACAACACATCACTACCTTTAGGCGTGTTGCATATATTATCAGTAGATGACTTCCTCTTTGACGACACATCACTACCTTTAGGCGTGTTGCATATATTATCAGTAGATGACTTCCTCTTTGACGACACATCACTACCTTTAGGCGTGTTGCATATATTATCAGTAGATGACTTCCTCTTTGACGACACATCACTACCTTTAGGCGTGTTGCATATATTATCAGTAGATGACTTCCTCTTTGACAACACATCACTACCTTTAGGCGTGTTGCATATATTATCAGTAGATGACTTCCTCTTTGACGACACATCACTACCTTTAGGAGTGCTGCATATATTATCAAAAGATGACTTCCTCTTTGACGACACATCACTACCTTTAGGCGTGTTGCATATATTAATATGAGCAGATGACATATCCAACGATTCTTGAAAAGTTTTAGGGGTTTTGCAAATTCTACGATCAGAAGATGACTTATTCTTTAACGACACGGCCCCGCCTTTAGACGTGTCGCACATTTTATGATCAGAAGATGACCTACTCTTCAACGACACTTCAGCATCTTTACGCGTGTTGCACCTTTTCTGAGCAGAAGATGACTTATTCGTTAACGGCACATCCCCTTCTTTAGAGGTGTTGCATATGTTACGATCTGAAGATGACTTCTTTTTCAACGACTCTTGATCACCTTTAGGCTTGTTGGATTTATCGTGATAAGATGAATTCCCCTTTAACGGCACATCCCGTCTTTTAGAGGTGTTGCAACTATTATGATCACTCAACGATGTCTGCATGGCACTAGTGCCGACACTTCCCGAGGACACCTAACTACGCGTGCGTCGGTTGAGCTGATCTGATTTCTTAGCACTTGAGGGAGGAGTTCTTGTGGATTTATTTCCTTTCCCTACTTTGCTTTTAGAGGAAATCTTGCCTCTCGTTTCGGTATCGTCTTGCTTATCTTGAGTTTTGTCTTTCACTCTATTATTACTAGTTGGTTTTACTTTTTTTGTTGGCGCAGAGTTTGTTTTTCTCTTGTTTGAATAACGATGCTCAGCATCAAATTGTGTGATGTATATATCATTATTTATGGAAGCTTCCTCAGGTGTCGTTTTATCAACAATTTTGTCATTTCCGAACGTGGTACATTTTTTGAATTTACGCCTGTTCATAAGATTTGGTTTCCTTCTAATATATCGAAACTTCGTCGTAGAAGCTTTTGTCAAAGGGGTGTCTGCGTGAGTAAGGTTTGATTGGTTCTGCTCCGTTCTCCCCGCGACAGCAGGAGGCGAGAGCATAATCTTGCTCAATGTTTCATTCATTACATCTTTAATCACATTCTTAAAAAGATCCATATCAACATTTGACGAGCACCCTGAGCTGCTTACTGGTGGCGCGGGCTGTTGCACATCAAGATTAGAACACACGCTTGATGTTTGATTTTCCCGTTCTTTTGTGTCATTTTGATTTTTGGATGGATCTTTGATTGCTGATTCCACATTATGTCGTTGATCATTTGATTCATACCGCATTTGTTTCCTTGCTGAAGAATCTGAATGGTCATCATCGGAAAACCTTTTTTTCTTTGCGTTATGAACGTGTGATTTATCTGGTTCTGTCCTCAGTGTAATACGATTTCGCTTAGTACGATTTTGCACAGTTTTATAATAATGTACCTCGTCGTCATCATCCATTTCAGTGATTCGAACCGGAGGCGCAATC
Source organism: Isoperla grammatica (assembly GCA_945910005.1). NCBI lineage: Eukaryota > Metazoa > Arthropoda > Insecta > Plecoptera > Perlodidae > Isoperla > Isoperla grammatica. Next base: position 27,123,198 of record OX246745.1, read on the forward strand.
AAACGGAGAGAGTCATCTGCAACCCCTGTGACGGGCATACTTTCCTTGAGAGGCATCTCAACATTCTGCACAGCTCCAGAGTTGCACGTTATGTACAGCTTTAACCCTGTTACGCTCACTGCGAATAGAGTCTCAATAAGACTTCGGGCCGTTGGAGGTTCATCGTCCTTGGTCAGATCGATTACTGGCGATAATGCTGAACACAATGGCGGTTTTTCTTTTTTACTAACTAACTAACATGTTGTAAGATAATAATTGACTTCCACATCTTGGGACATAATTGAGCATTTAACATCATCAAGATTTAATAACGTATACATTTATTTGCTATACAATAGTTACAATACACAATAGGGAATATGCATGTTAATTTTTGTCGTCGTTACCAAATTAATGACGATGTTATGAAGTCAAAAATATTTCATTTTCCCATTTTCGTAAATATTTTCAATCAAGAAAGTGAGCTGAAAATTTCACAAATAATTATGGCGGGAAAGACAGGTCATGACGTCAGAACTGACTAACATCAATCAGCCTATCACACAAAGATAATCAAAGATTGTATTTGTGCCGAATATTTTACTCAAATTAGAGTATTTATAGTATTATTTGGTTCCATAATGAATAATAATTATTTGCAACAATTAATTTACACAATTAACATGATTATTTGTAATAATAAAACATTATTTCAGTGAATAATAGGTTTGTGAAGAGATCGGACAACAATGAATACGTTGTCTTTCCGATAATTGTCTAGTGTTGCAAGGCGGTGATTGGCAAACACATTCATACACAGTGATGTTTACTCAGTTATGACGTAACCATCCGTTTCACGATAAAAGCCCGGGAAAGAAGAAATGTTATACTTTGTAACGTTATAAAAATAAAACTGTGACGTTTTAAAGTGCGAAAAGTAGTTTGCCGGTATTTGTAGATGAGGGCCTGTCAACTTCACATGATCGAACCAATATCGGGAAATGTGGTATATTCCCTATTTATTACACTTTACTAACATGTTGTAAGATAATAATTGACTTCCACATCTTGGACATAATTGAGTGTTTAACAGAAAAGAGTCTCATATTAAAACCGCACGAAATGACAATTTTTTAGTAATATCTTAAATACGATACATAATATTTATAACAGGGATAAATTAGAATGGTGAGGTTTTGTAAGAACTCAAAACTAGATTAAAAAGTTTCATGTACTTGAATTGTTACAGTTGTTAGTCTATTCCTATTACAGTATTACCAATACTGTATTGGTAATAAAAATTAATTACAATAATATTCATTTTCCAATTATGATAAAAATATTTGACTTTTTGAATCCAGTTTTTATTTTGTTTAAAGCCACATCATGGTAATTTATCACTTTTCCAATATTGTGCAGCGTTATCAAGATATTAGTAAAAATGAAAAACACGATAATTTTGCACATTTTTTGTGTTGAGAATAGGCCTATCCTTCCACCTTAACACTACCAAGTTTAGCATGGACAACTAGGGCTGCCCAACGATTAAAAAAATCATATCGATATCGCAGGAAGAAATATCGATATCGCCGATATCGAAACTTTTCCCGTCTGTTAATTTAGGAGTTCCTGGCCAGCTAGCAGCTGTGCATTATACAAATATATATACTAATTTAATTAATTTTTGTTTTATTTATTTAATTTAATTAATACTAATTTAATAAATAAAATTATATAGCGACCAGCTATGCATTATAAACAATATTACGTAAATAAATATTTTAACTATGAAATTTCAATTACTGTATGTGTCAATTTGTGTGTTGAACTATTTAAAATTTAAAATATCCACACAAAACAGCGATGTTGTGATTGGCGTGACGTGATGTAATCTTTTTTTTAAAACCATGAGCTTATTAGGTGCAAGTTCGATATCTCGATATGTATGATGTACGACGATGTATATAAATATAAAATTTTTTTTCAATTATCGATGGGCGATAGCGTATCAAATTATCGATATCATTGGGCAGCCCTATGGACAATTGAACATTGAATATTAACATTTAATAGCGTACACATCCTCCTGTACTTATTTGCTGTCAGTAGTTAGCCTTACAATCCACATCCTGAACACTATTAGCCGTTCAACAGCACACATTTATTTATTTACTATACTAGTTTTATTATATAGGTAGTACATCTGCAACTTATGTAATTTTGAACGCCAAGACAGAGCACACCTTTTGAGGTGTGCCGCACTTCAGAGTTACATTGACCCCCTGCCCAATGATATGGGCAGGTCAGAAAAGGATTGAAAAGATATGGATATTTTCTTGGGCAGGTTTTATATATTGAATAGCGAGGAAGAAGAATGGATGAGGAAGCCACATTGAAGCCCTCTGCATAGAAAAAAAAAAAAATTAAATATATAAATGTGTATCCTTCGATTGTATTAATGGTCCATTTTTACTCGAAATCTGGAAATAATTTATGGGAATAAGCAGCAAATTCTTGGTTGGAATGTCTAACTTATCAACATGATTAGCCCAGTTATATAAGTTGCGACAGTTATTAAATGTATCAGTTGTTGTAAGCTGTTGTAAGCTTTGGTGATTTAACATATTCATACATTAGAATTGTAGGTGTCAAATGTTTAACAATCAACATATAAATATTTTTGGAAATAGTACTGGTAACATTACTTGTCATAAGAAACTTCTTACAATCAGGTGTACAGTCAATCGGTGTTATCCAGTGGAAGAGTGCTGATTAGTACATACTTATAATATTGCATTTTAATTTTAATGTTGACAAAGAACAGTCTACCGGTATAGTCCACAAAAGTTATTTAATAATCACAAGAGTTCCTGCACATTATCTTCTCTTCATCTCTTATGCCCACAATTGACATCTCATGCCATTGTGTGTTTTCTAATTAACCAGTAAAGATAGGACACTTGTTTATTATATTATATAAAATATTACATTTTAGTTTAATACAAACAATAAGGCAGTTGGCAACATTGCACTTAACTGATATGATTGAGAACTACCTAATTAATAATTTGTAATATGTGTAAATAATTATATATTCTGTGGCTTTCCTCCAAAATTAGCAACCTACAAGTACTAACATGAATCATTTACCTGTACTAGATATAAGTTGTGAACACTCTATGTAATAGTACCACTTTAATTCTATTTCCAAGGGGCCTTAGAACCACAATTTCAATTACAAAATTTGCAAATTAAAAAACTTTAACACTAAACAATGGAACCAAATTTTCTACAAGGATTTTGAATCAAAGATATAGATCAATTTGAAATAACTGTGTTTGAATTAAAATGGGATTACACATTACAGTAGAAGTGCACGCCCCATCTCGTATTTAAAAAATGTAGGCCTACTTAAGCAAAACAAGCACAATACGGTATTGTGTTCCTTTTTCTTAATTGTTACATGGTTTATAAAGTATATACTAATATTATGGTGCTACAAGAAAATATTGTCATCTTCAGAATGAACATTATTGATACATTACTGATTAGGCCTATTGATTTTGTATTATTGCATATGAAAATTGCACTGTTTCGTTTTTGTACCATTATTCATCATTATAACCCTACATACTATGTGTCTGAAATCACAGTTTCTTTTATAACAAGTTTTATGGCAAGTTGGCAGTCGGACATCCACTATTACTGTAATGAGTAAAATTATCCTCCAAAGGGTATTAAATCGATCTCACTCAAATCCATTGAAGCTTTATAGTAGGGTTTTTAGCACTGATCTGAATCATCTGTTGCGCTCTTTCTTCATTACCGTATTTATCTATGATAACTTTAAGCTGCGAGTTTGAAGTGAAGTCAGAGAAACAGTGTCTCTGCACTTCACTAGCTTTGTACAGGTTCAACTCATTGAGATGCTACAAAAGAAAATATTGTCATCTTCAGAATGAACATTATTGAGACATTACTGATTAAGCCTATTGATTTTGTATTATTGCATATAAAAATTGCACTGTTTCGTTTTTGTACCATTATTCATCATTATAGGCCTACATACTATGTGTCTGAAATCACAGTGTCTTTTATAACAAGTTTTATGGCAAGTTGGCAGTCGGACATCCACTATTACTGTAATGAGTAAAATTATCCACCAAAGGGTATTAAATCGATCTCACTCAAATCCATTGAAGCTTTATAGTAGGGTTTTTAGCACTGATCTGAATCATCTGTTGCGCTCTTTCTTCATTACCGTATTTATCTATGATAACTTTAAGCTGCGAGTTTGAAGTGAAGTCAGAGAAACAGTGTCCCTGCACTTCACTAGCTTTGTACAGGTTCAACTCATTGAGATGCTACAAAAGAAAATATTGTCATCTTCAGAATGAACATTATTGAGACAATACTGATTAAGCCTATTGATTTTGTATTATTGCATATAAAAATTGCACTGTTTCGTTTTTGTACCATTATTCATCATAATAGGCCTACATACTATGTGTCTGAAATCACAGTTTCTTTTATAACAAGTTTTATGGCAAGTTGGCAGTCGGACATCCACTATTACTGTTATGAGTAAAATTATCCTCCAAAGGGTATTAAATCGATCTCACTCAAACCCATTGAAGCTTTATAGTAGGGTTTTTAGCACTGATCTGAATCATCTGTTGCGCTCTTTCTTCATTACCGTATTTATCTATGATAACTTTAAGCTGCGAGTTTGAAGTGAAGTCAGAGAAACAGTGTCCCTGCACTTCACTAGCTTTGTACAGGTTCAACTCATTGAGATGCTACAAAAGAAAATATTGTCATCTCCAGAATGAACATTATTGAGACATTACTGATTAAGCCTTTTGATTTTGTATTATTGCATATAAAAATTGCACTGTTTCGTTTTTGTACCATTATTCATCATTATAGGCCTACATACTATGTGTCTGAAATCACAGTTTCTTTTATAACAAGTTTTATGGCAAGTTGGCAGTCGGACATCCACTATTACTGTAATGAGTAAAATTATCCTCCAAAGGGTATTAAATCGATCTCACTCAAACCCATTGAAGCTTTATAGTAGGGTTTTTAGCACTGATCTGAATCATCTGTTGCGCTCTTTCTTCATTACCGTATTTATCTATGATAACTTTAAGCTGCGAGTTTGAAGTGAAGTCAAAGAAACAGTGTCCCTGCACTTCACTAGCTTTGTACAGGTTCAACTCATTGAGATGCTACAAAAGAAAATATTGTCATCTTCAGAAGGAACATTATTGATACATTACTGATTAAGCCTATTGAGTTTGTATTATTGCATATAAAAATTGCACTGTTTCGTTTTTGTACCATTATTCATCATTATAGGCCTACATACTATGTGTCTGAAATCACAGTTTCTTTTATAACAAGTTTTATGGCAAGTTGGCAGTCGGACATCCACTATTACTGTAATGAGTAAAATTATCCTCCAAAGGGTATTAAATCGATCTCACTAAAACCCATTGAAGCTTTATAGTAGGGTTTTTAGCACTGATCTGAATCATCTGTTGCGCTCTTTCTTCATTACCGTATTTATCTATGATAACTTTAAGCTGCGAGTTTTAAGTGAGGTCAGAGAAACAGTGTCCCTGCACTTCACTAGCTTTGTACAGGTTCAACTCATTGAGATGCTACAAAAGAAAATATTGTCATCTTCAGAAGGAACATTATTGATTAAGCCTATTGATTTTGTATTATTGCATATAAAAATTGCACTGTTTCGTTTTTGTACCATTATTCATCATTATAGGCCTACATACTATGTGTCTGAAATCACAGTTTCTTTTATAACAAGTTTTATGGCAAATTGGCAGTCGGACATCCACTATTACCGTAATGAGTAAAATTATCCTCCAAAGGGTATTAAATCGATCTCACTCAAACCCATTGAAGCTTTATAGTAGGGTTTTTAGCACTGATCTGAATCATCTGTTGCGCTCTTTCTTCATTACCGTATTTATCTATGATAACTTTAAGCTGCGAGTTTGAAGTGAAGTCAGAGAAACAGTGTCCCTGCACTTCACTAGCTTTGTACAGGTTCAACTCATTGAGATGTCAGCAACCCTGCAAAGAATAATATTAATAATAAGAATAATTAATAATAATAAAAATAATAACAATATGTATAACATCTCCCAATGTTTTGTGTCCTTTGTTAATTGATTAGAGATGAACTTCACGTAAAACCCTAGAGAGACAGCCTATCTGCAAAGCAACAGTCAGGCAGTCAATAATTGTGAATTGATAGTGTAATGGGCATGTAAAAGTGTACATGTCACCTTTATGGATGCACTGTGTATGTTTTTTAATTGAAAAAAGAAGTTGCTATTACTGCTGTCTTAATTATACATCAGTGAAACAATTAAAAAAAAATGCTTTAGACTTGGATATACGGTAAACAAATGATGAGTCGAGAAAAAGGAACATATATAAATAACTGGCATAACTGGCATTAGAGTAGTTATGGTGCCTTATGTTCTATGTTACTGTATCCATAAATTAGCATAGACGTGCGCAGAGGTTGATCAATAAATGGGCACAATAAATAGGCACAATAAATTCCCAATGAAAGTACTTCACGGCGGCGCCAATGGGGGGTGTGGGGGGGATGCCCCCCACAAAAAGCGCTGCAGGAGATTTTTTAAACGTGTTTTTAAGCGTATTAGGACGAGAACAGGTTGTCTGTTCAATGGGTGAATTTCACACGATTATTTGTGGATATCAGTGATTATTTCAGATCATTTTTGTCGTCCCTTACGACAGGCACTATTCTGGACCTATTCTTTCCCAGGTCAAACGGCCAAGGCATTTGGAGCAACAGTGACAGTTTGAAGAATATATTTAATATGAGGAAGGTGCTATAGGTCCTCTTCTCGTCTTTTACGATCGGCAGGCATATACGCGGTATACCCTGGGCCAAATTCTAGAGTTTTATTAAAATGCATAAATTGAGTTTTTTTTGTCATTTTTGGTTTAATAATGCATAAATTTTAGAAATTGGCTGATCTCAGTCTATCTACTACAGACTTCCAGTTTTGAGAGGAAACTTGATTACGGCTGGGATTCGTAAGGGTTTAAACCAAATTGCACATATCGTTGTTTTTGAGCGTTTCAGGCTCCAACTAGCACAATTTGTCCATTTCGTTACATTTCGATAACTACTTAAGAAGTTACACCCTCCGTTGAAAAATAAGAATGTTAGGTTGCATTCTGCAAGAGTTTTATGAAAATGCATAAATTGAATTTTTTTGTCGTTTTTGGTTAAAATATGCATAAAGTATAGAAATTGGATGATTTCAGTATCTCTACCACAAACTTCCAGTTTTAAGAGGAATCTTGATTACGGCTGGGATTCCTAAGGGTTTCAACCAAAGAGCACAAATCGATGGTTTTAAGCGTTTCAGGCTCTTACAAGCACAATTTGTCCGTTTTGTTACATTTCGATTAATACTTAAGAAGTTTCACCCCCCTTGAAAAATAAGAATGTTAGTTTGCATTCTGCAAGAGTTTTATGAAAATGCATAAATTGAGTTTTTTTGTCGTTTTTGGTTTTAATTTGCATAAAGTAAAGAAATTGGCTGATTTCAGTCTCTACCACAAACTTTCAGTTTTAAGAGGAATCTTGATTACGGCTGGGATCCCTACGGGTTTCAACCAAATTGCACAAATCGTTGTTTTTGAGCGTTTCAGGCTCCAATGAGCACTATTTGTCCATTTCGTCACATTTCTATAAATACTTAGGAAGTTACACCCTCCTGTGAAAAACAAGAATGTTAGGTTGCATTCTGCAAGAGTTTTATGAAAATCCATAAATTGAGTTTTTTTTGTCGTTTTTGGTTAAAATATGCATAAATTATAGAAATTGGCTGATTTCAGGCTATCTACTACAGACTTTAAGTTTTGAGAGGAAACTTGATTACGGCTGGGATTCGTAAGGGTTTCAACCAAATTGCACAAATCGTTGTTTTTGAGCGTTTCAGGCTCTAATAAGCACAATTTGTCAATTTGGTCACATTTCGATAACTACTTAAGAAGTTACACTCTCCGTTGAAAAATAAGAATGTAGGTTGTATTCTGCAAAAGTTTTATGAAAATGCATAAATTGAGTTTCTTTGTGATTTTTTGTTAAAATATGCATAAATTATAGAAAGTGGCTGATTTCAGTCTATCTACTACAGCCTTCCAGTTTTAATGGGAAACTTGATTACGGCTGGGATTCGTAAGGGTTTAAACCACTTTGCACAAATCGATGTTTTTGAGCGTTTCAGGCTCTAATAAGCACAATTTGTCCATTTGGTCACATTTCGATAACTACTTAAGAAGTTACACCCTCCCTTGAAAAATAAGAATGTTTTGGTTTGCATTCTGCAAGAGTTTTATGAAAATGCATAAATTGAGTTTTTTTGTCGTTTTTGGTTTAAATATGCATAGATTATAGACATTGGCTGATTTCAGTCTATGTACTACAGACTTCCAGTTTTGAGGGGAAACTTGATTACGGCTGGGATTCGTATGGGTTTAAACCAATTTGCACAAATCGATGTTTTTGAGCATTTCAGGCTCTAATAAGCACAATTTGTCCATTTGGTCACAATTCGATAACTACTTAAGAAGTTACCCTTGAAAAATAAGAATGTTTTGGTTTGCATTCTGCAAGAGTTTTATGAAAATGCATGATTTGAGTATTTTAGTCGTTTTTGGTTAAAATATGCATAAATTATAGTAATTCGCTGATTTCAGTCTATCTTCTACAGACTTCCAGTTTTGAGGGGAAACTTGATTACGGCTGGGATTCGTTAGGGTTTCAACCTAATTGCACAAATCGATGTTTTTGAGCGTTTCAGGCTCTAATAAGCGCCATTTGTCCATTTCGTCACATTTCTATAAATACTTAAAAAGTTACACCCTCCCTTGAAAAAAAAAGAATGTTAGTTTGCATTCTGCAAGAGTTTTATGAAAATGCATAAATTGGGTTTTTTAGTCGTTTTTGGTTACAGAATGCATAAATTATAGTAATTGGCTGATTTCAGTCTATCTACTACAGGCTTCCAATTTTGAGAGGAAACTTGATTACGGCTGGGATTTGTAAAGGTTTCAACCAAATTGCACAAATCGTTGTTTTTGAGCGTTTCAGGCTCTAATAAGCACAATTTGTCCATGTCGTCACATTTCGATAACTACATAAGAAGTAATACCCTCCGTTGAAAAATAAGAATGTTAGGTTGCATTCTGCAAGAGTTTTATGAAAATGTATAAATTGAGTTTTTTGGTCGTTTTTGGTTGAAATAAGCATAAAGTATAGAAATTGACTGATTTTAGTCTCTCTAACACAAACTTCCAGTTTGAAGAGGAATCTTGATTACGGCTGGAATTCCTAAGGGTTTCAACCAAATTGCACAAATCGTTGTTTTTGAGCGTTTCAGGCTTTAATAAGCACAATTTGTCCATTTCGTTACATTTCGATAAATACTTAGGAAGTTATACCCTCCGTTGAAAAATAAGAATGTTAGTTTGCATTCTGCAAGAGTTTTATGAAAATGCATAAATTGAGTTTTTTTGTGATTTTTTGTTAAAATATGCATAAATTATAGAAATTGGCTTATTTCAGTCTATTTACTACAGACTTACAGTTTTGAGGGGAAACTTGATTACGGCTGGGATTCGTAAGGGTTTCAACCAACTTGCACAAACAAATGAACACAAACCAAACATATTTGAAAATGCACTGCCCTTTTGATTAACTATCTCCTATCACGGTCCTCTTGATCTCCCATTTCCAACATCCTCCCACCTTTCATTTGTATAAGCACATATAAGGATATAAATGAAACAATACTTAATACCTTACATATAAAGTATTTTAAAAACAATCGAGGATATTTCTTCTGTTCATGCTCTTGTCTCAAAGTGAGATCCACTTGTAACTTCCAACGGGTACAACCTTTGTACTGGACGTACCACGACTCCATTTTGTATATCCACCTGTCGCGTGGAGTTCCTCCTCTGTCAATGGTCCATAGATATTAGTCTGCTTAGAAGAATTCTTTATGAGTCTTTTCCTCCATGATGTGGCCTTTAATAACGAGAGTATGATGGAAATCGTGTAATATTCCACGGATCGTCTTCTCCAATTGTCACGTGCATGCTAGTCGACATTTTCTTTTTCCGTTCAGAAAATACTAGATCCTCATTAAACTTATATTCTCCCACAGGCCACATTTTCATGCTTTTAAGCCGTTCGGGTCCCTCCCACCATCTAGATTGTATACTACAGCTCTTGACTGATCAAGACTGCACTTGAAATTTTTTCGAAACGACAACGAGTCTTTCCTCTGCAATCACCCTATGTGTCGATGGAAGGAAACGGTCTTCGATCCAGGGTAAAAACACAACGTACCTACCAGTTTCTGTGCGTGACACTGTTTTTTATAAAATACTTCTTTGTTGCCGTCCTTGCTTCCTCCTTAGTTGACCTTTCTATGGGATCCATTACACCAATAGATTCTAAATGCCATAGTTCAGCAACAGATGCATCACTGATTTTCATAGTTGTCACTAACATTTCTACAGCCGGATATTTCAAGCAGTCTCTTTTAATTCGTCCCATTAATGTCCACCCCAGTTTAGTTTCTACCGCAGTCAGACCGTTGTTTAAATGTTTTAACTTCCCAGTGAGTAGTGTTCCATTGATATCTGCTCCGATCAACAATTCAATGTCTGGTACTCCACTTCCGATATCAGTAACCCAAATATGATTTCTTTTTAACTGTTTCGTCAATTTACCTTTAGCAACTCGAGGTATTTTCCCACATATTTTTGATTTACCAAGAACATCAATTCCATCCATCAACTCCAAACAAAGAATGTACTTTGGTCTCGTGTGAACAGGGTATTAAACCAAGTTGATCTGCGGTTGAGTTTAATATGTATGAATACTGAGATCCAGAATCAATTAAAGCCCTCACTGTTCTTTCCTTCCCATTAGCTACAATATTAACTGCCAGAGTCTGAAGTACAATGTCACTGGTACATATTTGATTTGACATGTGTACTATTTTTCCCTCACTGTTAGGTGAAGTTGTCTTGATGGGAAGGTAAATCGGGACACATTAAAATTAAAGGTTTCTTACTGCAAAGTGAACATTTAACAAACGTTTTACATTTATTTGCAACATGATTAGGTCGGAAACAAATGTAACAACGTCTATACTTAGTAAGCTTGACTTTTTCATCGGCAATTGACATGTCTTGGTCGTGAATACAATCACGACTTTCGTGTTGTTTCTCGCAAAATACACATTTGACATTGTCACCGTTTAGTAATCCAGATGCTGTGGGAACATTGTCAAGTGGTACATTATTGTTTAGCTTGTTCCCGTTCTTATTCTCTTTAGAAACCTTTTCAAACCCTGATTTTGCGAGACGGATTCTCTCCTCGCTTCCCACTTCTCTCCTTAAAAACTCCATTAGGCATGTGAGTCGATTTTCATGTGCTCCGCCATGTATGGCACCTTTAGCAGATGACGCGCTTCTCAGCCAAGCCCTAAGGATGTCGTCAGGAAGACTAGATTCTACCAGTGGGAATAATAAGGCGGCACATTTATCATTAGTCAGACCTAAAGTTTCTAATGATCTTATTTGACCCTCAATTTGGTCAAATTTTGCAAGAAAGAGGGGAACTTCCTTTGTAAGAGACAATATTTATAACTAATCTCAATAATTCTCTTACATAGACTTCAATTAGAAGCTCCTCGTTACCATATCTCTCTTTCAATGCACTTATGACTTAAGGATAATTTTGTGCTGACTGTGGGTGACTGTCAACACGTTTACGAGGCCGAGTTCCAAGCACCATTGACTGAACTAAATATTGAAACTTGTCATTGTCATCAATGGTGCTGTCCTCGTGAATCTTTTGAAACTGTGACCAAAAACCCAATCACTCTGTCAGTTCACCGTTAGACTATTTCAATTCTTTCTTGGGCAGTTTAAACCTCCTAGGCCCATTAGACCGACTGTCTGGATCTTGGTCTACTGTGGTTGCACTTATTTGCTGAGCCTGTGCTTGAACGAGGTTTTCTATTTCTATTTCTATTATTATATTTCTATTTCCCACTAGGCCTAGGAAGACAAGTAGGACTTACCATCAATGTATAGACCATGCGCAATTTTTCCCCATGTAACATCTTATTGTGTCTTGTATAATTTGCTGCGGTAAGGTAATCAAAAGGTATCATCGTCGTCCGCCATGTTTACAAAACGTTCTGGACACAGCCTTCTTGAACGAAGGCTGCGAGTACTGAATGTGGTGAACAGCAGTGAAATTCGAGCGCCCAGCGCTCGTTTCAGCGCTAGCGCCAGCGCTCCTCGACGTCCATGTACTGAATTAAGCAGGGTCCTAGATCAATTTTGAAAAAGGTCATTTACTGTTGCTAGGGGTGATGATACACGTGAAAAGTAGTTGCGGCAATGTTGGGCAACATTTTGCTCTATATCAACTTGACTGTGTAACAAGTAACGATGAAGCAATATTCCAACCCCACAAATCAAACTTACTTAATTATCTTTTAAAACGATATAAAAAAAATATACTCGCTTTTACACGGTTCAATATTTTTGTCAAACTATTTGGGAGCAAAAAAGCATTAATTAAAACAGTTTTGCTAAATTGTTTTGATTCGTTTTTGTTCCCGAATTCAATGAATTTGACACATTTTTGGGACCGTGTAATGTAAGCATCGAATATTGACTATTATGAAGTCATGTTACATTGCAAGAAAAAACCCTTGATGTTAACGTGTTTAAAACAAATTGTTTTCTTTCAAAAGCTAATATAGATAATTTTCAGAATAACGACATCATTCTCATATTAAACGCTTAGAACGATTTATTTTGCGTCCTTACTACAGACTTGGTTAATCGTCGTAAATTGCTCTAGCCATTTAATAAACAAGCCTTACATTTGTACTTTCAAACCTCTCCTTTAACGTTCCCCTCTTCTGGACCCGACTGTTAACATAAGTTCGATCAACGATCTCTTGAGGCGATGTTCGAGCCCCCAATATTTCACCAGACAGTTCCACGTTATGTAACGCTACCTGCGGCAGCGCATAGAACGGTTGGTACATTTAACTGCCGTGATCAACCATCGGTGCTTCCTCTGCGGATTCCTTCCTACCATTCGAAGCATGGATTCTCGCTCGTGGCCGGATAGATCTGCGGAACGCACGTCGTGTCCGGACGCGAAGGTGGCCATTTGAACTCCATTTAAACTTGGTTTGTTCAACCCCCGTATTTTGCTCCGAAGGTTCCGAGTTCGAGTTCTCAGCTCTGGCGTTTTTATCTATTGGTTCAGCAATTTGCTCCATTTTTTCTTCGTCTTGTTCCATTATTTCGTCATTTTGCTTCATTTGTTCGATGTTTTGATCTGTTGGTTCAGCATTTTGCTCCATTTTTTCGTCGTAATGCTCCAGTTTTCGAAATTTGATATATTTGTTCAGCGTTTTGCTCAAATTTTTCATCGTTTTGCTTTATTTGTTCGACGTTTTGATTAATTGGTTCAGCGTTTTGCTCATTTTTTTCGTCGTTTTGCTCCATTCGTTCGAAGTTTTGCTCCATTTTTCATCGTTTTGCTTTATTTGTTCGACGTTTTGATTAATTGGTTCAGCGTTTTGCTCATTTTTTTCATCGTTTTGCTCCATTCGTTCGAAGTTTTGCTCCATTTTTCATCGTTTTCCTCCATTTGGTCGACGTTTTGATTTATTGGTTTGGCGTTTTGATTCATTTTTTCGTCGTTTTGCTTCACTTGTTCGGCGTTTTGATCTATTATCTTGGCATTTTGCTCAACATCGCATTTATCCACGTATTTATTGCATTTATGATGTTTGTAGTGAGGATGTATTCATGTTCTTTGTTGATAGTAGTTTGCAAGAAATACTGCCATGGCATCGTCGGGTCGCGGATCGTTTTGCCTTCGAATCATATCAAGTGATTCACTAACAGGTTCTACTGAACGATAATACATTGCATCGCGTGGTGACTGTATTACATCGCGCTTAATATCTGGATGGGTGAAATCTAACCTGTTCAAAAGCCGTATAGGATCTCGGTAGCTTCCGATATTAGCCGCGTACATTGGACCCTAGTTGTAAGCTTCCCCTTTCTTGGTGTCTTGCAAAGCAAAGTCAATCGGTCGAGTATTAATGCCGTTAAAAAGATACTCCGTAAACGAACGCTTTCTTTTCATTTTGCCAGTATCGACGCCACTTTTAGTGGGACCTTCGGCTTTGTAGACTTTCTCCCTTTTCCGGTCGAACTTTGGGTCATGAGTGCTCCTCCTAAAGAAAGATCGTGGTCGAGCAACATCCTGTAACGCCTGCACAAAGGTTTCAGTATGTTCCGGTTTTTTTGGTTGAGGTGATCGGTAGTTTCTAATACTAGCCGAGTTCACTGGACTTCGCTTGTACCTCGACTTTTTTTTGGAGTCTCGCAAAATAAATGGAATCGGGAAATTTCCAATGTCGTGAAAAAAATACTCCGATGATGAACGTTTTCTTTTCATTTTGCCAGTATCGGCGTCACTTTCAGTGGGACTTTCGGCATCGTGGACGTTCTCCCTTTTCCGGTCGAACTTTGGGTGATGAGTGTTTCTTTTGAATGAAGATCTTGGTCGGGCAACAGCTTGTCGCGCCTGCTGAAAGGTAGCAATATTTGCCATTTTTTTCGGTTGCAGAAAATAACTCGGCTGGTACAAACTCGTGTCATGAAGTTTCAGGCTTCCTTCAGAGTTCTCTCTCTTACCCTCTCTCTTACCCACGGGAATTTGTGCGTTAGGACTCTTTTCGCCAGCTGATTGCATCTGGTGTTGGGTATGAGATGACACGTCAGCTTCTGCGTCACGGCCTTCAACATTTGCCGTTTGTGGATCAACGTTCAGTGGTTGGTACGTTTTTATGTCACGTTTGATCGCGGTTGCTGATCTTCTCGCGACAGTTGCACCGTCCGTGCGTACTTGGTCGTCGTCGACTGGTGCCGCCCCTGTGAGGGAGTCTTCGTACTCGCGCCATCTGCTGCAACCATCGCTGCTGCCTCCGTTCTCCGACACCTTCAGGCGACACTTCGCGATAGGCCCGATCCTTACAACCCTTAGAATAATACAGGACACTGGCCGTGTCACGTGCAACACGCAACACGCAACACTATCACTAGTGCGCTCTAGCGACAAGTAGTGATACTTGTCGAAAATGGCCGCCTTTTTCAATGCTATTTTGCAGTTTTGCATCAATCAATGTATGGGAATGATCTATAATCGTAACCAAATCAATCTTAATCAAGTCATATTATTTGTCATATAACTTAAGCCTGCGAACATCACTACCTACGTGTCGCTGCAAATTTAAACCATTGTCCTGTATTACAACCGACACGTTCGTTCCGATCATTACTATTAATCATGTACATAACAATATAACAGTATTTGGTCTCTAGGGCATGGTACACACCTTCCTGTTTAGCTGCGCCACGGCTTGATTGTACAACGGAAAGTTGTTTAAATAATATTAATTTAAATAATCAAATATGTCACTTAATAAATAATGTAATAAATCTAATTCGCTGGTCACCTCTGATTCAGCCTGAGATATCTGGAAGTTTATCTGCTTGATTTCTTCGTCTCCCGGATTTTCTTGGTGTTCACCCTGTGACGAGCATTTTGGCCAGGCATCTGGTGGCGCGCATGGGGGTGGCGATGGTGCCTCGCGGACTAGAACATTAACCCTTCATTTACACTAAGTAGCGGTTGACCTTGTAAAGCCAAAGTGTAGCCAGTGTCTCCCTATACAGCTGTGCTGTAATAACAACTGAATGGTTTTTGTAAAACGTGATGATGTGAGATAATCAGGACAAGTTTTGGATGGCATGCTAGGACATAACCGTTAAAATCGTCGTTTAATACTATAATCACATCATCCATCGACAAGCAAGGGTTTATATTTGTGATCTGTCAGGAAAACTTATTTGTGAGGAAACTATTAAAACATTATTTTGTCAGTTTTCAATGCTTCTCATTGATGGTTCCCATAGTTAGCGGACACTAAAATACTTTCGTTGCACGGCCTGTGACTACTCACTGGTTGTAGATAAACGGTTAGACCTAAAGGAGTAATATTTAAACAGTGTAGTGGCTTTATCTGCAAAACTAGTGGATAGTGCGTCATTATCATCCATTAATCAGTAATTTATATCTGTCTTTTATTCAGTCATAGCATTAGTCATTAATCACGATTTGTTACCAAAGTACTCGTGTCTTTCTTGGCAACCTTACAATTACAACACACTCCGTTCCGACAACACCGCCTGGGTAAGACGTTTTCTGCCAAAAACTTCAGCGCTAGTGATGGGCACTAGTTACTCGAATTTTTACCTGACCGCCAATACAGTGTCTTCAACATAAACATTTACCATGATGACAAAAACTAGAGCCTATAGAGAAGTTCTTCCCCTAGATGAAACGTCTTTAGCCAATACAGTGTTTTCAACACAAACATTTACCATGATGACAAAAACTAGAGCCTATAGAGAAGTTCTTCCCCTAGATGAAACGTCTTTAGCCAATACAGTGTTTTCAACACAAACATTTACCATGATGACAAAAACTAGAGCCTATAGAGAAGTTCTTCCCCTAGATGAAACGTCTTTAGCCAATACAGTGTTTTCAACACAAACATTTACCATGATGACAAAAACTAGAGCCTATAGAGAAGTTCTTCCTCTAGATGAAACGTCTTTAGCCAATACAGTGTTTTCAACACAAACATTTACCATGATGACGAAAACTAGAGCCTATAGAGAAGTTCTCCCTCTAGGTGAAACGTCTTTATCAACTCTACAGAAAATTTTTTAAAACTTTGAATTGTTTATAGGTCTATATCCATAGATGCCTTACTGATAGTTGTCCCAAGACTACCTCACATATGCTTTCGTCACAGGCGAGACCCTCGTATCCAACCAGCGAACAGCCCGATTCAAACCCGCACAAATGTCGATGGCTGATTGGCTTAGAGCCCCTCGCCTGTGACAAACGTACCCGTAAGGTAGTCTTGGGAAACTATTCGACTAACCATTCAACTTTGTATGTACCGGAAAACGGTAACAGTGACAGTAACGTATAAACCGGGCATGGGCAATAGCCAGCAGTTTGGTTTAAAAAAGATAACATTTTATGTATGTTTTGAAAATGTTAAATGTGCACTATCGAAGACAGTATGACGTGCCCCAAGGCGGCCGGCAGAAAAGAATAGTGAGATTGTATGTACTACGTAACTACCCTATGCGACCATATCTTTCTAGGAATTAACGTTATCTACCACTTACGGCTCTTTCCGGCTCTATTCACCTACTCGGGACTTAAGCCTTTGTGTATAGTCGCTGCTTGTCTTTTTGTCATGCACGGTGTGTTCCAAAATAGCATCTAAGTTACCTCAATAATTAAATTGCAATTGAATTTGGCTGGGGTGTCTATTCGCCCCGCTTTTATCGGGACAGCTTTGTTTTCTAGAGATCTGTCCTGGTGTCCCGAAAATTGTTCACTAGGACGTTGTTTTGTCCCGTTTTTGGTAAAAATACCGATTCAAAAGTGTGAATCATAATACATAAATGTACATTTAAATGCTGAAATGATAACTGACGCAAAATTAACCTTGCTTGCTCAGATTGTTGTTAATACCGTATTGAGGATAGAAATAGCGCCGAAATGTCTCGCCTCCGGCGACTAGGGCTCTGCCCCACACCTCTTACAACCCACTTACCTATACGACTCATATTTTGCTAGATAATAGCTACTCTGTCTCCTTTTTCACTTTTAAAATATAGGCACCCTAAAAAATTGGCCCGCCGCACATAAAGAAAATCCGAATCTTGCCCACGGTTGCCCATGTCTGATTTAAACCAATCCCATTGGCCATCTACTTCCTCTCTCATGCACTGTGTTTCACGGCTGCAATGTGGTAGGTGGAAAGTAACGCAAGTTCTTCTTGATCTGCGCCTAGCGGAGGCTCGTCGAACCTCCAAGTTGGAGTTCGACGAGCCTCCGCTAGTTGAAGAGCTTCCCGGCGGAGGTCTAGTGTGGTAAGGTCCTTAAAACTGTAAATCAGTTCAAGTTTGATGCCTACCTACGGATCATAATATATTTGTCATTCGGCAGCCTCTCTTGCTTATAAAGCTACTCTGAACTCGTGTTTGCAAACGCACTTTTTCGATATAGTGAAGTATTTTTGAAACATTATGAAACAAACTGGAACGTATTGTGCAGTTGTAATTAGGGCTGCCCAAAGATTTAAAAAAAAAAATCGAAGTTTTCAAGTGACGTAGTTTATATCGACGAAAATGCATAACGGAAACACTGCCAAACTATTGGCGCATGTTCGATATCGCGAAATGAGCGATATATCAATTTTACGTCAATATCGAATAATTATCTTTTATTTATATGTTAATTCTACATCGATATCGAATTATTTTTCAATGATCGATATCGTATTGAACTATCGATATCGTTCGTGCCTGCGTAGGTATTGGATTTGGTAGTTTTGGACTTCCAACATAGAACCCTTGTTGAAAATGTGTATTTATCTTTGGGATTGAAGGTTGGGTTAAATAGTTAATTTGTGGTTGCAAATTCGTTGGTTTTTGCATGATTATTAATATTTGATGTACCCAATGCAGTGAATGGAATATCATTAGATTGACGTACAACTTAACGCTGTGGCAGTGCCTTGTCATTCCCATTGGCTATTATTGGCTTAAAGTATGGTCAATTCGATTCTTGTGGCATTGTGGCAGATGCCAACATTGCCAACATTGCCAGCATTGTAGCCATAGTGGGTGCGTACTACCGGGCACGAAGAACTATCGCCACTGAGATGCCAACATACCAGCATTATAGCCATAGTGCGTGCGTTCTACTGGGCAATTTTGAAGTCTTATTATAATTATAATTTTAATTAAAGCCCCATATAAAAAATCCTAGTCGTCGGATTTTTGCGGATTTTGAGTATGTTAAATAAGATTTTTTTCTGAAGAAAATGATACCAAAAACACTAATGTTGCAATTTGTCCGAGGTTTGGTCCAATTTTTCTGTAAATGGCCTGGATCAAATACATCCTACCTCCGAAAGCTGGCCTTCATACCTCTCAATCACAGCACTCTCCGCTGCGTAATCTTCGTCACTGCATTCAGCATCCAAAAGCGATTCCAAATATTTGAGGTCGAGCTTCCGTAGGTCGTTCATGATTCGTTCCATCTTTTCTAACTTGAGAGCCAACGAATTGACGTCCGGACTCTCCTCCGCTAGTTCCTTTTCTGTGTCATGGAGGGTTCTTGTAAATGACGGTCTACCTGGGGCTCGCATCTTCTTTAGTCGATCCATAATTGTCCACAACTATCACTAATCACGTCGGGGTCACCAAAATGTTACGTCTCAAACGACTACCCGTCGTCTTCGTCGTATTAACTATAGTGTTAATGACAGAATGAACTCACTTCAAAATACAGATACCGTTTTATCCACAGCTTCTAAGTTACAACCGCTCCTTTCACATCCAAAAAGTTAACCAAGTCCCCGCGTCTCCAGGGAAACCCCCATAACAACCAAACAAATGAACACAAACCAAACATCTTTGAAAATGCACTGCCCTCTTGATTAACTATCTCCTATCACGGTCCTCTTGATCTCCCATTTCCAACAGTGATCATTTACATTTTCGATTCGTAATTATTTCTGGCACCAGTTTACCTACGTTTGTCACGTTGTCTTTTAGTTGTGTAAGTTAAGATAATATTTTTTGCTATTTGTAAGCCTATATAGTATGAAATGTGTATAAGAGCTACATTCTCGCACTTACCAAACGATTGTGGACAAGAGTCAAAGCCAGACAGACTCGATCACACTTCAACAACAACTCATTATTATAGCCGGCGCAATTGGCCGAGGTCTATTAGGCGTTGGTCTAGTAAACCGCGGTCTCTGCATTCCAGGTTCGAATCCCGGCTTGGGCATGGATGTAATGTGGCGTTTTTTCATCCTCATAATCACCCATTCATCTTCTCGATTAGCCTCTTTGCAAAAATATGGGACGTAAAGCCCCAAATATCATCATCAACAACTCTTATTGACAATGAAAAAAGTGAATGAAAGATTACATGAGAAATCTGTGAATGCATTCTTATACAATTATTTATTACAAATCGGTGTGTGTCGAGGGGGCCCCTAGGTCGCGGCGCTTGTAAGCACCGCACATACCTAGCACTATAGAGAGTTACGCCACTGCAATAATCATTCCAGTGGTTAGGACAGTTTTCGAGTTTCATCATTAGAGTGCGGAATCATCCTATTTGTTGTTTAGTTTATGTGATTTGTGTGGGTTTTAGTTATTTTTAGTTGCTTGGTAAACACCTGAAGAATTGTTAGCATTATTTATGTTTGCCATATCACTCAACGCCCTGATGTGATCAACATAAATTACGCTTGAGATTAGTTTACACTTTGATTTTTTGTGTGTTAAGTATTCACCGGATGGTTGTCATTTTCGTTTTCTCTCATTATTTTTTCTTGTGTTATACTGGCCACGCCGTAAGAAGCAACAAGTCTCCTAGCATTCTATGAATAGACGGGCGCTCCACTCACCCCCGGATTTCCCGATACCTCCATTGTCATTGTCCACTGTATTGACTGCACCAACCGTGATCAGAATGCGACCCCACCACGTCTGACAACAGGCGGGCGATATTATCACTACAATACCTGGGGCATGAGAACGAGATGCAACTAGATTTAGGTTGGTAGTTGTCACACGCGTCA
The DNA here is from genome assembly GCA_945910005.1 of Isoperla grammatica. NCBI lineage: Eukaryota > Metazoa > Arthropoda > Insecta > Plecoptera > Perlodidae > Isoperla > Isoperla grammatica. Next base: position 27,144,071 of record OX246745.1, read on the forward strand.
CTACCCTATTATATACTCCGTGACGACAACACCTTGCAAGTTACTTAGACAGGACTAGATGTTTGTAGTGTCATCCTCCTGTCTCTGTTCTTCTCTGTACTCACTTCTCTATTTCCCTTTTGCTCGGTCTTGTTCCTGTTTTGAATTGGATTTCTGATTGGCATCGATCGTCGATTTCGTTGATCAATTCACTCAGGCAATATCAAATCTCTTATCTGCAGATTTGTCGCCATTCCATTTTCCCCCATTAATGTTCATCTTTTCAATCCGATTTATTTTAATCCCTTTTGGAGTCCACACTGCATGCACGCAGGATGACCGTTGCGTAATGCGCAGTTGACCTTGCTCCAGGTAGTACTACGCGCAATTTTTGTCAACTCCGGTGAATTCCATCTTTTATTTGTTTGTGGTCCTGAATTTAATTTTAGGTGATTTTATTTAATCCCTTCTTTGGGTGTGAGTTGCGAGCATGAATAGCGGTATTTGACTTCTAAAGTACCATCACTGCCAGTGGCGGGTGGTGTGCTGAGGCAAGGGAGGCTGAGCCTCCTCATACATTTCCGGAGAGAGGAGGATTGATCTTGTTTGTGATCTTGTTTGCAATGCTTCTATATATTTTAATGTTATACTTACATAATAAACACATGTATATATATGTATATATATATATATATATATATAATAAGACTTGTCAAACGCAACCACTATTTGAACGTTCCAGAATTTCGCGCCTTTTAGAAAGTGTCTGTTTTTCGCGTCCCCTACTTCAAACCCAACGGCCTCGTTGTAACAGTCGACTGCAGGAGGAACGTTCCTTGATACCCGAGCAGTGTGCTGGGCAAAGCAGTGGTCATATTCCCGACATGTCGCTGCACGTGTAATAAGATGCCAAAGGAGTTTGGCCGCTTTGTTGTTTTCATTTCGGATTATGTTTCACGAAAATAACCGATTCGGCCACCTGCGTTCTCTCACCAGTCTGTACTTGTATGGGATTGTCGGTGGGTTTCCTGCTGTTGCCTTGTCTGTGTTTTTGCTTTTGATTCAATGAAGTCAAATATTGTGGACGAGTTATTAACTTTCAAGGACGAGTAAGGATAAAACAAGACGGAAGACCGAAACCAGCTATGCTGTTACTGCAGAGGGATGGAGAGAAACAGCGCGGGTTTTGTTCGTCATAGTATGAGGGATTGCATGGCTGACGGCAAGTGTCCACGGCAACTTAAACCACATCCACACGTACATTATAACACCTAAAACAACGTATACAAATGCCGTTTAAACAATATCGCCCTGCGAGGCTGTTTAGGGGGATCGCCCCCCAAACCCCCATTTGTACTGGCAAAAATTTAAATTGCTTACATATTCCGTCTTTCTTGAATTTTACACACCTAACACATAGGTTTTTACTAAGGCGGGGAAAGCTTCCCCCCCCCCCCTCTTGTGACGTATGCAAAGAAATTCTCATCGTTAAACTCATCCTATCATCATGCATGAAATACACCCAAGGAAGGAAAAGATTTAAATTAAAAGCCACACTGAATGATAATCTAATTAATGATTCAAAGTTCAAACGAAGTCGAAAAGGTACTTAATTACCCTAAATGCATCAATCATAGTCCCGGGGCCCCTAACATCCTTTTCCGTACGGGGCCCTTTCCCCCCCAGTCCGCCTCTGCCTGAGTTGCGCCCCCCCAATCCCAGAATCCTAGTGACGCCCCTGACCGAAGGTAGGGTCTAAGCCATAGGCCCCTAGGCCTATTCGTTCCGTAGTAGGCCTAATCGTTTTCGGGTCGAAAACATCGTTTAAAGTGTATGGCCTAGGCCTACGGATAACCTGTAAACATTTCCCAAACTTCGTGCGGACTCTTAGTTCAGGATTCAGAATGGCTTCGGCTCATCCTGCCTAGGCTAGGCCCTATGCCTTAGGCCTAAACTTACAACAAGAACCTTCCACCATAGCCTTGGCCAAGGGCTTACTTTCAGTAATGGCAACGGTAATACAGCCCTAGGTCTACGCCCTGAAATGCATGCACTTATTCGTATGGCCTAGGCTATTGTAGGCTAGGCCTAGGCCCTAGGCCTAGCCATTGTGTTTCTAATCCGGGCCTAGGGCCTGGCCTTAAGTCCTCGCGGATAACTGACTTGCTTTTTCTCCTTGGTAGCAACGATGTCATCTTCATCAGAAGGTAAGCTTATCCTTTGAGTGCAATCCCACTCCTCCATTACTAATGACAAGTTCGAACAGTGCAACCTAGCCTAGGGCGACACGATAGGGGTCTACGCCGGTCTCCCTTTCAGGGTCGAGCCCGGTAGGCCTAGGCCTAGGAAACTTATAAAACGTTATTACTTAGGCTCACCGAAGCCCAACATTATCGATATACACTTAAAATGTTTATAAAAATAATATATCGTATAAAACTAAACCGCACTGCCACTGGCTTCACTGTCCACAGTTAAAATCGCATTTCAATCAACTAATTCACCTAAAACGGCGGCAAACAATGAACACGCCATTCTTATTTACTTTTTTGGCCACAGCCTTCTCTGCTGACCGGCGATTGCCCTCACTGCCATGCTACGGTTTCCCCCGCGAAACGAATGAAGCATTCAAACCAGTTTTGTTCAAACATCAAACTTTCAGTCGTTCAACAAGAGTCGATAGAGAAGTTATCCCCAGGGGAAACTTCTTTGTCAACTCTGATTCAACTAGCTAAAATGAAACACATATGAATCAGTGATTCGACAGTGTGAACCCGCGGACAAATGTTAGAATCATCAAGGTCGGTTGTCAACAAAGTCACCGTTTACTTATTCCTGTGACAAGAAGTAATGGAATTGAATCCATATTAGAAGTAAAAAAACTTCTGCCTGAAGCGAGGTATAAACCCGAGACCTTCTGCATTGGAAGCAGGAATGCTAACCACTGGACCAACGAGCCACACTTTTGATACAGTCATTCGTGTACGTTTCTATGAACTTAATTTGTAAAACGGGTGACTGTAAATTGCTAGAGTTGACCGTGAAATCGTGAGGGTGCAGCGACCGACATTTTTGTAGTCGGAGGGTTACTGTCTAGGGGAAAAGTCACACAAAAAACGTAGAAAAAAAACTTGTCCAGTACAGTTGTGATACTCTCTATCGAGTTTTTGACAGTGAGCGAAAAAATCAGCGATTACAAATTTCATTGTTTGGTACCTTGATCTCGTTCCATGGAAATATAATATGGCACACGCGTGTATCAATTCTACCAATGTCCTTCGGGGTCATAGATAACGGATGCACAAAGTGTGCAAGGGTGTCCGCAGGAATTTTGTCCGTGGAGGGGGGGCAATATTGCACGATTCAAATGACTTGGACAAGGTGAAGACCCGAATGGGGTAAGGGACTTGCAACGGCTCACAGGGGTCTGGGGCAGAGCAGGGCAATCAACAAGCTATATAAATATAAAATATAGACATTATTATTGAATTAAATCGCACCATTTGTTACAACTAAAATTAAATAGATCGATTCTGTTCCTCAAATCAATCAACACATGAATATTGAACATGATTAAAACTTTTAAGCCTCATTCATCCCCATGAGTCAAGCAGCGAGCGTACAAGTGCCATTTTTGTGGGTGTGGGTGTGGGTGTGGCAGAGTTCAATTTATAAAATAAGAGACACATTATAAAATAAATAAATAATAATATAGATGCTTATTTATAAATTAACACTTATAAAGATTTGTGGCACTGATGACCTAGTTGTTTTGAGCCTTTAAACAGAAATAATAATAATAATAATTATAATAATAATAATAATAATTCTTGAATTTTCCTGGCCTCCCTATTATTTTATACTCTAGCCGCCACTGATCATTGCCAACTAAGCCGTCTGGTGGAGCGCTCAAGTACGGGACATGCCTGTCTACAAACAGACCACAGTTCTCAACCGTAACGCCTTCGTCATCTTCAAGTGCTTGGATGGCATTTCTTTCGTTTTGCTTCCTATACCTCACATATTCTGAATCTAGTTCCATGTACAAAAGTTGGGTAACAACACTTTGACAACCTGTGTAGGAGCGACGATATTTGTTGAAAATAACCACAAAGTTCGAAGCTTTCTGCGCTCTTCAGTGGCGTAGCGCAAACTCAGAAGGCCACCCGCACTGAGCGCTAAAGGGCCTCAGCCACGTACAGCAAATGATATAATATAACTAACGTTAGTTACAAGTAGGCCTATTCACCACTGACACAGGTGGCTCAGCGGAAATACGCGATACTGGTTCGATTCCGGCCACCGGCTTTTTCCTCTAGGTTTGTTTGGGAAATGGTCCGATAGGTGTTCACGAACACGGGCAAATTGTATTTTTTGGTCATATCTATAAGCAATATATAACCTGAAGAAAACATTTCTCTCACCGAATGCTCAGGAGAGGGTTCTAAATCAAGCGCCGTCTCATCTAGCTGTGATGTTGTTGGAATTTCAAACACGTAGGACTTTGTTTTTCTATTTCATTTCAAAATGAATTATCCACTTTTTATCCAACTGTAACTGGAAGTTATATATCACTATCACAAGCACAGAGATTTTCAGTTGTTGTAGCTAGACTTACGTTTTCAAATGCACTTTTTTCCCCATTGTTTGTGTCATCTGAAGAAAAAATGTAATATTCTTTGTTGCGGGTTTTGACTCGCGCTTCAGTTTCCTTTTTGAGATTCCATTTTTGGACTTTAGATTTGACATCTTGGAATTTTGCACTTGGCAGTAACGATAAAAAATTTGTACACCTTGTGCAGTTGTTTAACAAAACCTGATCGTTCCTACGCTTTATACAAAAATAGAAACAAAAATCCCACCCGCGAGTTGGATGGTTATATCTAACCGAAAGTCAGTATACTCCCTTGAGTAAGGGTTGAAATGGGGAGAGCTCCACACATTCTCATGGTAATAGTTTTGGAAATTGGGAGTAGGTCAGTCGGCGTTTCCAAGAAACAATGTGCAAATACTATAGTGAAAATTCGTAATATTGCTAAGTGGGTGATTGGCCACGTCAATACTCAATCTGGTCAAAACTCCAACTCGAAATCTTACAACAGTTTGGAGCCTTTTGTAAGAGACTAATGTAACATCTTTTCATTCATGCCTTCCCTTTCCAAACAGCCTTTGTCTTTGGCCCTCTTAGGCTTCGTCTGCTTATTGTCATCGTTGAGCGTTCAAGAAACGCAGGTTGGAGACTCGGACAAAATCTACTCTCTCGGACCCAATCATGCCCCCCCCCCCCCCCTAATCCCTGGGCCCCCCCGCCTTGCAGGCCCGTTTGCTACGCCACTGGTGTGCATGCTCACATTATTTCCGTATATAGTCCAAAAGAACCCTAATATACATTTACTGTCTATTTTAAATGCATTTATTTATTATGAAAGTGCTGCAGTTTTACCATTCGTGGAAATAGAATGCGTTTTTCATGATTAGTGATCTCCTTATTTTGAAGTAAACATATTTGTTTGGCGCCTTTAAACTACACTACACTTGCTGCATGAGCCGAAAAGCAGTATAGAAAGTGCTACACTTTGTGTAGCACTGAGGTAAAACAAACGCCTTACACTTGGTTACACTTAATACTCACACGCCTTTTTGAGAGATTGAGCCTACACTAGTGTAAAGTGTAGGTTAGTGTAGGTAAAACAACGGACCTATTATAAAACTGTTGTTGTAACAACTTGTGTTATATGTTTACTTTAATATGTGTTTAATAGTTACACAAAATATTATTTATATCCGTCAATAAGTTGTTATTAAAGAAATTAAAATCTGAATGTTGATTTTGCGATGGATTTCCGCGTATTTTTCATGAAACCGTACTCTACCAAATATGCGCTCATTCATAAAGTATGACCTTATCTGTATATACAATGTAGCGTGATGTAGAAGAAGGTTAGATAATAAATATACATATTGATATTGTGACGTAGCGAGAACCTACCGTCTCCTCAGTCCCACGACGGTAGCTCGGACTCGAACCCACGGACTGCTGCCGACGTACCCGTAGTGTACCGGGGCGTAACTCCGGGCTGGTTCTCACCTACACCACTGGGATCTTTTATAGGTCGTACCAGAGTTCGGACAGGGGTAATTTGAAATGATAAGATACTGGTTTCAAACACAAGAGGATACGTATTTATTGATTTAGTGCATTTATCCTAACGAGGCTGAGACGTGGCGAACCTGCCTATGGACTATCTGCGTTACGATTCTATCGACTGATCTACCTCTTTCCCATCGGTGTGTCGGTACGGTGCGGTAAGCTGGTCCTACGTCCTGGCTCCTCGGTAGTCGGCTCGGTGATTCAGTCCCCTGTTCAGTCCTCGGACAGCCTGGCGTAGTACTCTTCGTGTGCTACTGGGTCCCTCTCCTGGATTCCTCCTCCGTCCCTCACCGAACTACCTTGGCACAGGTCTCTCACTCGTTCACGACAGTCGTTGATAGCCCCGATTTACACCCGTGTCCCCCCTTAAGTAACCTTCCCTACGTCATACTCCGTCACCCCTCTCTTAGCCCTACTCAGATCACGAACGTCATAAATGACCAATCAAACCACTCCATACACCCCCTCTCGTCAGAGAGACCAGAGAGTGGTAACTGAGCAGTCAGCGAAGTTACAGCAATAGTTGCCCTCAATAACTACTCTAATTATTATTAAATGTTCACACAAGTCACAATAACAAGACAGAAGTATAACAAGCTGGGCTGTTGAAATAGCTGAGCACAGCACATATCTCAATTGTGAAAGAAACAATAAATGACAAATAGTGACACAATCCAAATATCCATAAATCACCAAGAAGGAGACCAACACCCGTAAAAGTTATTAAGTACCAACTTTTACATGACAATATTGTTATATCATACAACAACCGCATTCAAACCATAAAAGCATTGTCAATTTACGACTAAATTTACGTGCCGTTCATAAGAGGCAACCAAATGAGGTCCTGAGGTCCACCCCCCCTCCCCCCCCATCTTCAAATTTTGAAAGCATGTAATCATTGCACCATGCAAAAATGCACCATTTTTCACCCCTATTTTAATGATTGCCCTCCGACCTCTAACCAATTACAAGTAATAAAACAATGTGTGCGGGGCTTAATTAATGGTTGCTCCCCTCCCCCCAACCCCATTCTTGAAATTCAAAATTTTAAAGCATGTACAATAACTATTATTACCAGGTTATAATTTCATGTACCGTCATAACGAGGCAACCCTTTCAGAGCATTTACCAGGTAAAGCAGATACGGTACATTTTGCACGCAGCATATGGGCAGTACTCAACAACCCCTTTCTGCCACCTCTCAAATCAAGCTCAGTCTTACTATCTACGGGCGTGCAACACTTTAAATAGAGGTGCAAAATGACCGAATTTTCATGCCATAATAACATTTATTCAGAATTCAAATTTAAAGAATAAGGAGTAAGCTCCCCGTACCACCAA